>JAQFVV010006335.1:780147-1229411 GCA_028023455.1 Epiperipatus broadwayi
ATATATTTATATGTTCAAAAGATGGCGCTTTACCAAAACCACCGAACAAGTGTAAAATTTGTTTACATAAACGAAAAAAGAGTCAGAATTAACTACCTCTCTCATTTGCTCACCCCCAGATCAGCTGATTTCAAGCTGGTTTGCTCTCCTCAGTGAGGGATAGAGTATAGAAACTAGATCTAAACACTGACTCTCAAGTGTTTATGCAAAACGTTTCTATCAGATTGCAAGTGTGAATTTTTCAGACCGGTAAAGTCTTCAAACTCAGCCTAGCAAGCCAGATATTTATATGGGTTTGATCTCAGTTCAGTATCATTATATAATCAAAGTCTCTGCAATATATATCATTGCAAGAAAACTTTAAAGGTACATTTATGAAAAACAAAAACAAGTTACTCACGTAACCTGCTATCACTTGTTATTTATGTTCAAAAGATGGCGCTTTACCAAAACCACCGAACAAGTGTAAAATTTGTTTACATAAACGAAAAAAGAGTCAGAATTAACTACCTCTTTCATTTTCTCACCCCCAGATCAGCTGATTTCAAGCTGGTTTGCTCTCCTCAGTGAGGGATAGAGTATAGAAACTAGATCAAAACACTGACTCTCAAGTGTTTATGCAAAACGTTTCTATCAGATTGCAAGCGTGAATTTTTCAGACCGGTAAAGTCTTCAAACTCAGCCTAGCACTTGAGAGTCAGTGTTTAGATCTAGTTTCTATACTCTATCCCTCACTGAGGAGAGCAAACCAGCTTGAAATCAGCTGATCTGGGGGTGAGCAAATGAAAGAGGTAGTTAATTCTGACTATTTTTTTGTTTATATAAACAAATTTTACACTTGTTCGGTGGTTTTGGTAAAGTGCCATCTTTTGAACATAAATAACAAGTGATAGCAGGTTACGTGAGTAACTTGTTTTTGTTTTTCATAAATGTACCTTTAAAGTTTTCTTGCAATGATATATATTGCAGAGACTTTGATTATATGGTGATACTGAACTGAGATCAGACCCATATAAATATCTGGCTTGCTAGGCTGAGTTTGAAGACTTTACCGGTCTGAAAAATTCACGCTTGCAATCTGATAGAAACGTTTTGCATAAACACTTGAGAGTCAGTGTTTAGATCTAGTTTCTATACTCTATCCCTCACTGAGGAGAGCAAACCAGCTTGAAATCAGCTGATCTGGGGGTGAGCAAATGAAAGAGGTAGTTAATTCTGACTCTTTTTTCGTTTATGTAAACAAATTTTACACTTGTTGGGTGGTTTTGGTAAAGTGCCATCTTTTGAACATAAATAACAAGTGATAGCAGGTTACGTGAGTAACTTGTTTTTGTTTTTCATAAATGTACCTTTAAAGTTTTCTTGCAATGATATATATTGCAGAGACTTTGATTATATGGTGATACTGAACTGAGATCAGACCCATATAAATATCTGGCTTGCTAGGTTGAATTTGAAGACTTTACCGGTCTGAAAAATTCACGCTTGCAATCTGATAGAAACGTTTTGCATAAACACTTGAGAGTCAGTGTTTAGATCTAGTTTCTATACTCTATCCCTCACTGAGGAGAGCAAACCAGCTTGAAATCAGCTGACCTGGGGGTGAGCAAATGAAAGAGGTAGTTAATTCTGACTCTTTTTTCGTTTATGTAAACAAATTTAACACTTGTTCGGTGGTTTTGGTAAAGCGCCATCTTTTGAACATAAATAACAAGTGATAGCAGGTTACGTGAGTAACTTGTTTTTGTTTTTCATATATATATATATAGCCTGAACCTAATAATCTTCAACCCAGGCACCACTAGATCTCTAGTCTAGAAATATATATATATATATATATATATATTTCTATATTATATATATATATATATATATATATAATATGGTTAATATGGATATTCATTACAAGTGCCTATTACTGCTGTCCCATCACGTATGGATCAGTTATTGCCAATAGATTGTAGAGAACAGAGTTTCTTTTCAAAATAGATAATTGGCAAGCAGATAACTATAAACAAAATGCCAGACAAATCTAATAATTAACAACAATGTTTATTATTTGTGCAGTAGCAATAAAATAGAAAAAACTTACATTTATGTTTGTTTAAATTAGTACTAGCTCAGACTTATAAGAAAATTGAGTATAACACTTTTTAATGTAGTGGTTAATCTATGACAGTTGATTAATTTTATTATTTCGTTTATTATTTCCTTCAAATTATCTTTATTCAGTATAATAATTGAATGTTACTATAATAGAACTTTTTATGTGCTTGACAATTTCAGATATGAGAACACATGTCTCAATAACATTAAATTATAATTAAACATTGATAGACTTTATAATTAGACAAACTCTCATATGTTTATTTTACTAACAAAGCTCATATGCAGTGCAAGATTCACACCTTGGGAGGAAACATATAATGAACAATTATAAAGACCCATAAGTAACCCATGTTAAATAAAAGCTATATATATATATATGTATATATATATATGATAAACAAAAATGCAAGTTAAATATATATATATATTCATAGGAAGATTTACTACATTTGACCAAATGCATAATCAATAATGAACATTAATTTTATGTGGTAAATAAACACAAGTTAAAACAGATATATTTATATAAGTGAGCATGAGCAGAAACATCACCTATCAAAATTTGGTTTTGTAGAGTGGTAAACATAGAAATAAATAGAAGGCCAAATATCCAAATAAACTTCCCATGGTGTATAGAAGGGATCATTTTATGCAGACACAAATACAAGCAAAATAATCTGTTTTTCTTTCAGCCATGTATGACAAACAATTAGAAAAAAACTGCCAATATCTTAATTGATTCAAAACCTATATAAAATTATTATACATACATCTATGTACATAAAATAATTCATATTCTGACATATTAATCATATTTTATTTTGTTATTGGGTAGATCAATCATGTTTGCTTTAAATGTAATATAACATGCAGCTTCTATTGGCATATGAGATTCTTGGACCCGATGCATTTTTCGGGCTGAGAAATGCTCGCCAGTGTTGGTTTCATTGATTTAGTTCAAGAACATATTGTTTTCGTATCTGTGAATGGAAACTGTTGTGGTGAATTCTCTGCTGAAAGAAATTTTTTCTCTCCCTTTCTAATTCTCTATTAGAAGATCAGTCTGTATGCCAGAGCATTGAATTTTAGTCTTTCTGGTACATGCCTGAGCTAACCCTATTTCTTGTTTTATAAACTTTTACTTCATAATATATATCTCTCTTAAATAAAATTTTAAAATGTATTTAAACTTAATTTGGCTGGCATTTGTCTTAGTGCTTTTGTTTCTCAATTGTCTAAACAATATTTAAGATTTCTTGTCTCTCCCTGAATCTAGTTCGTGCAAACCATCATCCTCATCTATTTGTAAATAAATTTTCCAGATACGTAGTTATCTGGTGGAGCCCTCTGTGATCAGGATGGATTGAGTGTCCATTACAAATATATATATATATATATATATATATATATATATATATATATATATATATATATATATATATATATATATATATATATATATATGTTATTCCAAGCTTCTATTGTTTTAGTATATTAAAAAATATTGTATTTTGAACAAGGTCACAATAGCCAGAAAACAGTGGATGAAATCTAACATCAATTTCATTATGAAAAATAGTAATACAGGATTAGAATAGGTTATGAAAATTTATGTGATGACGTAAAAGTCAGAGTTATTTTTATAAATAATAATAATAATAATAATAATAATAATAATAATAATAATAATAATAATAATAATAATAATAATAATAATAATAATAATAATAATTATTATTATTATTATTATTATTATTATTATTATTATTATTATTATTATTATTATTATTATTATTATTATTATTATCATCATCATCATCATTATTATTATTGAAATAAATTTTTTAATAGTTAATGATATTTTACTTCAAATATAATAAGGTTTTTAAACATCATATTTTTTTATTGATAGCAAAGTGAGAGCTTTAATAAAAATAATATCTATATTTGCTAAAAGTTCAAAATGTTTGATTTAATATTTTTAAGACAAAATCCTTTAATTGACAACATTCATTTGTCTATATGTATTTTATTTATTAATAAGTTGTCTTAGACATCATTGTATTAAAATTGTGAATTATCTGTCCAAAATCAAACTTGATATGCATTGAGTGGTTTGTGTAAAAATAAATAAAGTTATGTATCTGGGTGTGTATAATTGGCCAATCCAAAAGACATTGTAATAAACCTGGAAATAATGAAAATGCCTGATAAGTAAATTATCTTGGATATAGTGTTTTTTTTTTTATAAGGACAAATTAGTGGAGCTATTAAAATCATAAACAAAGGTTTAATGTCACAGGGTCAGATGGATCCAGAGAGAGACAAAGAACAGTTTAGGGCTAAGTGTCATGTAAGCACTTCTTATAATATCCACAATCTATGAGAGGTAAAACTGCTGTTGAAAAATATTTTGTAGTAAAAGTTAATAAAGAAGAGCTAATTAAATATAGGACTATTATATAAATATGCAGCTATATTTCAAATCATTAAAGAACGGTATGCATATGATTAAGACTTATTTAATTATGTAACTAAGCTCACTACCCATTAGTTCAAAATACTAACTAACTACTAATATTATTTCTAAAATAATTAATGAGTGTATAGCTGCCTTATTTTGAGTCTGTTCCTGTATACTGTACAAAACACTCCACATTTTCTTTTGTCACGGAGAGTACCACTAGGTTACTGTCAACCTAGAAAATTTGATTGACAGTAATAAATTTAAAGTAAAAAATAATGTTCAGACCCAAAAAGAGAAAAAGATCTTAAAAATTGTTCAGACAATTGAGTGACAGAACACTGAAATAAACATCAGTCAAAAACAAATATAATTATTAATAACTTTTAACTTTTATTAAATTCAAAAATATATTAGGCAAAAAATATATAATTTGACCCAAATTCCCCAACCTTTTTTATATGTGAGTGCAAGTGAATCTTGTGGTATATCAAACACTTTGGCAGATAATTTTTTTTTCTCACCAAAATTTAGAGAGCTTTGTATGATCTTTTATCCCATGGTTTTCCTACTCAACTTCCACTTTCCTTTAGTAGAGATTTTAATAAAGATTATCTTGGATGGAAGACACTGAACAATGTGGAGTGATGTTTCATTAACCTGGTAAAAATATGGAGACAAAACAAAAATGTCCAATGCTCCTTAAACACTCATAAGTCCTCACATTTCTGATACAACGCCTAAGAATACATCTGTGCAAGCAAAGAGAAAATATTACAATTTTATGTAATCTGAAATATATAAAACAAAATCTCATTTACTTCATGGAATCAAAAAAAAAAAAAAAAAAAAAAAAATACTTAATCAATAAATCACCAGCCAAAAAAATATACGGTCTGCAGGAAATGTAAACACATTATACTAAATTAATTTCAACTAAAATATGAAACAGGTGAGATAGAAAAACAACTATTATCTGCCAAAACTTTTAACAACAATTAATAATAAAGAAAAATGATGAGTATAAAATATTAACTCAAAATAGACTCTCTGACAAAGTGATAATTAAAATCTTAGACTAATTCTCTATACTTTATAGATTCGATGAATATAAATACATATAATAAAATAAAGATTTAGAAATTGATTAATAATATATAAATTTAAATGAATCAAACCTATCATACATTTTTTTTCTTGTTCTTTAAATATTAAACTTACAGACTTAAGCCCTGGTTAAAATATAACAATGTTATGTTATGTTCATGGCTTCAATTTTTCCATCTGATTGATTCCAATGGTGTGAGCAAGGTTGAGTTCCAGACAGTTTATAATACCATGGTTTTTGATCTCCATTATTCTGGTCATGGGTACAAAGGCAAACTTCAGGATTAGTTTTGAACAAGTCAATTAGGGAATGTTCATGATGACACACTTTTGAGCTTTAGGTTTTGTCTTAGATGGATTAGCATGGCATACTTTTAATATGTTTTTTATGGTGGGTATTTTCTGCATTAAGAATGGATGGTCACTATTTTTAGTATTAAGCATATTTATTAATTTTTGCTTTTACTTCTCAAATTATTTCTTAGCAGTTAGCAATCAGGAAGTAGTAATCTGAAATTTTCAAAAGCATCACAAATTGTAATCATCAATTAACCAATCACAATTTTTAATACAAAGTTTCTTTGGAAATCTTCAATTCATGCTAAGCAAATCTTTATATATCAGCAATTCACTATTTGTGATCTTTAGTATGCAATTTTTTATTATGTAAAAATCTTGCTTCACAAATAAAACAGAGCTTTTATATACTATTTCTATCTTCCACCAGACCTTATTTAAAACATTTAACCAGAACTATTGTTTATCTCCTGCCAGATCTTGATTAACGTTTGTACCTGGGCTATTCTTTATCTTATGTTTTTCAAATACCACTTTTAATAAATAAGTCTCTAATATTAAAATAGATGAAAACAAAAACAAAAATGAAAAGAATTATCTTAATCAAAACTTTCTTAAATCAAAATAATTTTATGATTTCAAAATATAATCCAGTAACTGTTTATGGCATGTTTGCTTAAAAACCAAGAAAGTAAATACAAAATTTTAAATAAAATTTTCTCTTCCCTTTTAAAATCTTAATAGATATACATATTAGTTTTGGTTTTAGAAGCGATGACTTTTGAAGCAGAGAAAGTCTTTGGTTCAATTGGCCCATCACACCTCCCAAAATTTTTTCTATCTACCTACAAAAAATATTCTCTTTTTTAACATTTAGCCATCCCCTCCCCACAAAAACTCTTATGAACATTTGCTCTATATTCTATCTAGTGAACTAATTTTCATGTTCACCTTGTACAATTACCAAACTCTCTTTTAAATCTGTCCTCATATCTTCCCAGCTGGTAACTTCTGTTGAGTGATTTTTTCCATTTTCTCTTCTTAATCTATTGTTGACAATAGAAGAGTTCTTTTAAGCTTTTTAAATGAGCTATATTTCTTAAATGCACATGGTTGTTACCTTCTCTGTTTAACTGTGCTGCAAGTTTTGTTTGATATTTCTTGTGTCTGAATATATTTCATTCCATAATTTGTTCTCTAGTACAATTTTTCTTAATATTCAACTTAATAAATTAGGATCTCTGTTTACTTCTTGACTATTAATGTTTTCTTTCTCTTCATTGTTATCAAATATTGCAATATATTTAATTCTTTTCATAGCAGTTGTCAGCATGATTGCAGTTGCACCCTCATTAATAAGACCAGTGTCACCAATAAATATTGCATGGACTTTGCTAGCACTATCTTTTTCATTTTTATTTTTAAATTAGAAAATCCAATATTCACATTAAAAACAGCTGTTGTTTTATTACTCAGCACTAAAAAGCTTTGTTGAAACACTATACTCATTTCTCTTTTTTTCTGGATCCCCCCATTGTTTAGTATTATTTTATCAATCTGTATGCAATCCCTGCACATCTTTTCTTTCTGTACTAATGTTATTTTCACATTATCTGTCCTAAGTTTATCTTGTTTTAAGTCATCACTAATTTCACTTACATCTCCTTTTACAACCTTAACATTTTTCTCTCCTTCCTGAATTTATTTTGTCAAATTTTTCTCTATGGCATCCTGGTTTTTCTTCACCCTTTTCATGTTTCTTGCTTTATTCCTTTCATTTTGCATTTAAACTGTTTCCATGTCACCTGCTGACTTTGTTTTATTTCACTTCTTCCGGCATCATTTTCATCATCATCTTTATCTCCATCTCTTACTTTTCCCTTTCTACTACTCGGGGATTTTCAAAAGCAATAGGGCTTTCTTCTTTGAATACTTCCCTATCATTTTTGGCACTGAATTCCATTTTTGAAAACAAGATCAAACCCACAATATATCTATATTTTTCAACTTTTATTTTTTTTAATTGTTTTACTTAGAAAATCTATTACTTATTATTTATTTATTTACCAGTTTTTTTTTTTACATTCAAAATTTTTAGATATTCAAAAACAAACCACTATTTAATTATGTATTTATTCATAATAAAAACATGAACCCATACTCCAAATTGCTCCAATCAAAATATACCCCTGTTAGTATAAACTGATCTAACACAAAATTTTGCCTCACTACCCCTGAAAACATCTTCCACTATCTGAACAAAATCGCATATGGTTTAACAGTTTGAAGCAAGTGATTGACAGTGCTAAAATCTTTCCCCCAGTTTACCAGATTCTACACAATGTTCTTTATCACTGAGGGTGCCACTAGGCCACTGTCCATCTAGAAAAACTGATTTACTGTGGTAAAATTTAAAATAATTAACATTCCAAAATAAATAGTGCCAGCAAAACTAGGGAGAGAAAGATATTTTAAACATTGTTCAGATAATTGAGAGATAGGATACAGAAGCAAATGTCAACCAAAAACAAATACAATTATTAATAATTTTTATGTTTTATTAAATTCAAAAATATTAGTCAAAAATATATAAGTTGACCCAAATTTCCCAACCTTTGTCTGAGAGTGCATTTGAATATTGTGGTATATCAAACATTTTGGTATATAGTTTTATTTTCTCACCAAACTTTAGAGAACTTTGTATCATTTTCTTGCCAATGATGTATCTACTCAACTTCCATTTTTCTTTATTACAGTTTTTAATAAAGATGGTCTTGGATGTAGGTTAACGAACAGTGAAGAGTGATCTTTCCTTCTCTGAGTAAAAACATTGGAATAAAACAAGAATGTGCTATGCTTCTTAAACACTCATAAGAGCTTGTATTTATGATATGACCCTTAAGGTTACCTCTGTGCAAGCAAAGAGAAAAGATTATAATTTTACACAATCTAAAATAAAACAAAACAGTAATCTCATATATTACATGGCATCCAAGAAAAACAAAACTACTTAATCGATAAATCACCAGCCAAAAGATCCACGATCTGCTGAAAATACAAACACACATTAAACTAAATTCATTTCAACTAAAATATGGAACAGGTGAAATAAAAAAAAATAGTATTATCTGGAAAAGCTTTTAACAACAATTAATAATAAAGAAAAACAATGAGTATAAAATATTAACTCATAATACCCTCTCTGGCAAAGTGATAAATAAAATCCAACTAATTCTCTATACTTGATAGATTCCATAAAAATACATATAGCTATTGATTAAAAATATCTAAACTTAGATAAATATACCTATCATATATCTTAATTTTCTTGTTCTTTAAGTATCAACCATAGAGACCTAAGCCCTGATTAAAATATAAGAATGTTTTGTTACCATCACAGCTTCAAATTTCCCATCTTATTTATTCCTGTGGTGTAAGCAATGTTGAGTTTCAGCTAGTGTACTCTTCCATGGATTTGTTCTCTATTAGTCTGATTATGGAATATGAAGGCAATATTCATGATCAGTTTCAAACTAGGAAATTAGGACATGTTCATGATGAGACAATTTCAAGCTCCAGGATTCATCTTATAGGGTTTGACATGGCATACTTTTAATATGGTTTTTTAAGATGGACATTTATTTATTTATTTATTTTTATTTTTCATCTCAAGTGGTTTCTTTATTAGTTAGCAATCAGCAAGTAGTAATATGCAATTTTTAAAAGCACTGCAAATAGTAATGAGCTATTTTCCAGTCACAAATTTTTAATACACAATTATTTTAGCAATCTTTAATTCACACCTAGCAAATCTTTATATACCAGCAATTCACAATAAGTGATCTTTAGTATGCAATTTTCTAATATGCAAAATTCAATAATCATATATAAAACAAAGCTTTTATATACTATTTTTACCTCCCACAGGATCTTAATTAACAACATTTAACAAGGACTATTATTTATCTCCTGCCAGATCTTGATTAAAATTTCAACCAGGGCTATTCTTTATTTATGTTTTTACTTTTCAAATGCCACTTTTGAAAAAAGTAGAAGATAATACTCTGCTTTTAAAATAGATTAAAACCAAAACAAAAGCAATAAAATTATCTTAATAAAAACTTTTTTAAATCAAAATTTTTCGTGATTTCAAAATATAATCAAGTATGTGTTTTATGATGTTTTATAGTGTTGTGTGGTGTTTTGTGATTTCCCTTCCCTTTTAAAATCTTTATAGATATACATTTTAGCTTTGATTTTAGAAGGGATGAATTTTAAAGTAGAAAAAGTCTCTGGTTCAATACATTAAAACTATATGTTTTTATTCTTGTAAACTATGGGTAATCATGAGATATCAAATGGCAAAGAAGATATATATTTTTAGGTGCTTGTAAATAGTTGAGCATTATTAACTAAGAGTGTGTCAATGTTTTCATGTGCCCAAAACTGTTAATATATATTTACTGATATATTGTAATTTTATAAACCTATAAATGTATTAGGTTTAAGATTTTAAAATAAATTTGAATTCAAGCACATAAGAAAAAATGACCACTGGTTAGATGCGATGATCCTACCATTAATAACAATAATTAGAAAAATTGTAAGTCTCAAGTTTTGAATTTGCACTTCCATATAATATCTACTGATTATTGAATTGATCACCATTTCTTATCCTTGCTTATAACTGTTATTAAAACATGCAAAACTCTCCATACAGTATTGCCACTCTACACTGGCTTGCATAGTGGCAATACTGTATGGAGTGTTTTGCCTGTTTTAATAATTATTGAATTGCTTACATAAATTTATTTCTAAATTGAGAGGTTATACTATATAATGCACTGTAAATGAATGTCAGAAATTACAGTTGGTTTTTATTTTAAAATCTATAAATTCTAAAAATTAACACTGTTATTAAAATAAAACTATTGAAAAATAAAAAAAATTCAAAATTAACATTTTTACTTTATCTTTTATAAATACAATATGACACACAAATATGAATATGCTGATTTTTTTGAAATTTGGGTTGTACAACTAATAATTATTATTAAGTAGGTAACAAGTATATGCACAGTATAAAAAGCTACAATAATTGATATATATATATATATATATATATATATATATATATATATACAGATATTATATGTATATATATATTGTAAGCGGGAACCCCCACTATATACCCCGAGATTACGGGCTTCGAAACAAACATGACATAGCGTAAGGCTTATTTATTTTCTTACATCGACAGTTATTCACGATCCACATAAGGGGGCGCCAGATACGATTATTTAAGTTGATTTTAACTACTCGCATCACCTTACATCATGTCAAAACGATTTCGAAGTCTAATCCCACCCACTAGCTCAAAATTCCCAGCATGGACCAATAAGGTGTCTCAAGGTTGTTACATGATTGTTTCTCGAATGACTCCTCCCGGAGAAGACGCATTGTCCGCTAATTAAAATCAGCAAGGTTTTCTACTAAGTCGATCACGGCATTAAGACCGTTTATTGGTTATCACTGACCTATGAGGTTGTTCGCTTACGCCCCGAACACAAGGCTTACAAGTTCATCCCCCCGCTTTATTGTATATAACATAATTTATTGATGTTTACTTTGATTATAGACCCGCCCGCTCTTAAATCTATCTTAACTAAGGTGAAATAAGAAACATCGTGACTTACGGCACGATGGTGACATAATTAATAAAATAACTAAATGAAAATTAAAATTAACTAAATCTACTTCAAAGATAAGTTATCAAAGAATAAATGACTACGGTTGATTGTGTGTGAAAAGATTTGAGATATGCTCGACTTGATTAGATATTGAACAAGTTTATTAAATATGAAAAGAAAACATTATTAATTGATTTATTACAAAACATTATTAATTGATTTATTATAAAACATTATTAATTGATTTATTACACACGCGCACATACATTCACGCCCACAGAGAACCATAAGTATTCATAACACAATTTGAATAACGAAAAAGTTCCTTTCTATTTGATAAATATATAATCTTTCCTTAGCTTCACTTAAGTTCAAAGTTCATGTTTACAAAGTTCAGTAACAAAGATAAACTATCATGACGAGGAAAGTCTTAAGATTTATTTGAGTAAATTTATGTTGGTTAATTACGAGATTGCCTTACGAGTTTATTAATTGAGTGAGTGAACAGAATAAAAAAACATATTTACCTAGGATTTGTCTTGGTTGCAACGAAGGTCGATTGGTCTGGACGAGTTTGGGTGTTTCACGGAACATTTCTTTTATTAGGAGCATTCACTTAACACGACGATGTTATCAGAATTCCATAGCTTCGGAGATATTTCAGTAGCGGAGCGCCGATCAGTCACTGAAGGGTTTATTAGCCCCTCATGACAGTCGACGCTCTTGGTATTAATTTCATGATGATCATTTTAAATATTGAGGAATAACCAAGCTAATTCAGAACAATTCTATAAAAGCATAAGCATCGGAATAAATGAACAGGTGGTAATTCAGCGTACTGAGAATTGGAAAATAAAAAAACAATAATGAAAATGTATTAATCGAAATGAATCGAATCGAACTGAATCCAAACAATTCTTTCCAAAATTTCCAAAATTAATATCCTTTGAATAGGTTTTGACTAGTATTTATAAAGGTTGATCCATATCTTGGGATCCAATCTACCCCCATAGTTCCCTGTTCTTGGAGTTGTCGTTCAGGTCCGCGTTTGAGGTACCTGCTCACTCACTCTTTGTGCTAAAGGCAATATTTATTTTGGGACAATCTCATTTTGCAATCTCACTCAACCAACCTTATTCCTTCACACCTCGAAGGCATGCGTGTGTGCGTGTGTTTTACTAGAACAATACAAGTTATTTTATATTTAGAAGTCGAGCATTTATCTTTTCCTCAAATCTTTTCTATAAGTTTTATTCTAGTTAAAATTATATTTCTAAATAAACATTTTTTTAATCCCCGTGGTGATTTTGATTGATAATTATTTTTATTATTTTAGGAGTGCGTATTATATTTTATTATTTAGGAAAGCAAATTATTTTTTGTTATTATTTTTATTATCTAAAGGCTTTAATCATTTAATTAGACGTTTTACCGTCTGCATTTTATCAATATGTTTTATAAATGTATTTACGAGAGAAAGAAAACTATTACTAATTACGAAAATAAAGTTACGAGTGTTTTATGTTGCTTGCTGGTGTGTGTGTGTTTATCGATGTATCCTGGATTTAATATTGATGTAACGCTGTCTCGTTACAATATATATATATATATATATATATGTCATATTATTATTACTATTTGCGGGATATTCCTAGCTGTTGTAAAATTTTCACTACACGGAATATCCCGCAAATAGTAATAATAATATGACATCTTTTATCCGTGAAAACATTAGAATTAAAAAAAAATATATATATATATATATATATATATATATATATATATATATATATTAAGAAAGTTGTGTGTGTCATGATATATAATAACATATTAGTGTGTGCACACATATATATTGATAGGAAACTGAGAAATAAACCAAACAAACGTTTTTGTAGATGATTTTATATTACACTGGAATAACAGATTTAGGGTAAATAATAATTTTGAATTAAAAAAAAATACTATAAATTAACCATTTAAAAAGTCTGTTTAAAGTTTGAATCTGATTTTGATAATTAAAACAAACATGATTTTTTTTGTATTAGATATACTGGTAATTATAAAATTGCATTATCTATTTTAATTAGATTAAGAAATTTTTTTTATAAATTAAAGCTTGTATAACATATTGTGATAAAAATCTTACACTAATATTGAAAAGACTAAGAAATACTTTTAAATAGCAATTTGGTATTTAATTACAGTGAATTAAAAAAAAAACATTACCTTTTTTTAATTAAGACAAAGAAAACTTACATTTAATTTTTGTGTCTTTTAAAATTCCATGATACAATATAAAAGGTATATTTAAATCATTCATATCACTTACAACAATTTTTCAGCAATATGATTATGAAGCAATAAATGAAGGCAGGAGCCAGTGTATCCATTTTTTCTGCTAGTACAACCATGGTAGAATATGTGGTTCATAGCCCATATATATGTATTAGATGGCATGCCTGATGTCTATCAAATTATAGGTACTGAATAAAGCTGAATGAATGCTAACAATTACCCAATTTATACATTTAAAAAGATGTAAATAAGCCAGTCTCCTGTTTTAGAATGAACTGGATTACCCAGGAATTCCATTGGCTTGCTGAAGGAATATTTTGCTTTGATTTTATACAAATGCTGCTTTATCTATAGCTTCAAAAGTACTTACAAATTTGCTGCATCATATATATATATATATATATATATATATATATATATATATATATATATATATATACATATATTTATATATATATATATATATATATATATATATATATATATAAGACATATTTTGCAGGTTTATCCTCTTGGAGGCCTTAAAGGAACCGAGCAGGGCAAATTCCTAATGTCCACTCCATACATTCTTGTCGTTGCAGCTGTTATTAGTATATGTTTATTCATATAGTATACGAGCATGGATGGGCTGCTCACCAACATGCATTAGCCAGTGTGGTGAGTTTATTGGCTTTTTACCTCTGAGTTTAAGATCAAGAAACACCATGGTCTTTCTTCTCAGTGCCTGATAAGGCAGAATGAATGTTTGTGTAAATGATAAAGATTTTTCCCAATTATACAATTATGACAGACAAAAATAAAGCATGGCCCTTAATCCCAGGAGGCTGTAAAGTCACCAACCAAGGCAGCGGTTGGTGGCCGAAGGCGGAGGGTGCTAAGAATATCCTGGAGGCGGACCCAGGCTGCCATTTGATGACGACTTTTTATTTAGGTACTTACAACTGCAGATCACTTTCAAGTGAAGGAAGATTGCAAGAATTAGAAGAAGAACTCTCTTATATTAAATGGGATATTATTGGACTTTGTGAAGTTAGAAGAAAAGGTGAAGAGACAATTGATTTAAAAAGTGGACATATGGTCTATTATAAAGGCACAAATATTGGAAATACAAGTGGAGTAGGACTCATTATAAATAAAAAGTGGAAGAACAATATTGTGGAGATTGATGGTGTATCAGACAGAGTGGCAAGATTAGTTATACAACTTAATAGCAGGTATCAAATGCAGATAATTCAGATTTATGCCCCAACAAGTTCTCACAGTGATGAAGTAGTAGAAGATTTTTATATGGATGTACACAAGGCTTTTAATCAGAGTAAACAACATTTTAAAATTGTTATGGGAGATTTTAATGCTAGAATTGGTAAACAAATGAAAGATGAAAGTGTTGTAGGTAATTTTGGTTATGGTAATAGAAATGAGAGAGGACATAGACTTGTGGAGTTTGCAGAGAAGGAAAAACTTTATATTATGAATTCTTTTTTTGAGAAAAATGTTAGAAGGAAATGGACATGGAAGCATCCAAATGAAGGTACAGCAGAATTGGATTATATTTTGACTAACAGGAAATACATATTTCAAGATTGTAATGTTCTTAATAAATTTAACACAGGAAGTGATCATTGATTAGTAAGGGGTAAGATACATGTTAATGTAAAACTAGAGAGACAAAAATTATTAAGAAAAACTATATTTACAGTTGATATTCCTAATCTTCAGAAACATTCTAATGAATTTAAATTAGAACTTACAAATCGGTTTCAAGTATTAGTAGATTTTGAACATGATTCAGATTTGAATGAAATTAATATGAAAATAACTGATACACTTTTAAAAACTGCAACAAAGATAGCTGGTAGAAAAAAGCAGCAATTGACTAATAAAATTTCTACTAAGACTAGAGAACTTATGAAGAAAAGAAGGAATATGAAGATATAATAGAATGATGCATTAAAAAAAATTGAATATCTCGAATTTTGTAAAATGGTCCGGAAAAGTGTTGAAAATGATATAAGAAAGTATAACTGTGAACTAGCAAGAAAAGCTGTAGAAGAAAATAATAGTCTTAAGAATGTAAAACAACATTTTGGTATTGGTAGGAAATTTATATCTGCAATAAGGAAAAAATATGGAATTATTACTAAAAATAGGGATGACATTATGAAATTGGTAGAAGATTTTTATCAAGAATTATATAGTAATAAAGAACAAGTACCTCCTATATCTATTACATCTTCCGAATTGCCCAGAATTTTAAATGAAGAAGTGAGAAATGCAATTAAATGTATGAAAAAAGGAAAGGCTCCAGGTAATGATGGAATTATATTTGATATATTAAAAGAAGCAGGTGAAGAAACAGAAAAAATATTAGCAAAGTTATATACCAAATGTCTCAATGATAAAGATGTACCGGATGATTGGAAGAATGCAGTAATAATATTAATATTTAAAAAAGGTGATAAAGAAGATATTAGAAATTACAGACCTATCAGCCTTTTATCAGTTTTATATAAAATTTTTACCAAGATAATTACAACTCGTCTACAGAGAACCTTGGATTTTCACCAACCAAGAGAACAAGCTGGATTTAAAAGTGGTTTTAGTACAGTAGATCATATTCAAGTATTGAGAGAAGTTATAGAAAGGACAAATGAATATGAGTTGTCATTATGTTTTGGATTTGTAGATTATGAAAAGGCATTTGATTCTATAAACATTTCTTCAGTGATTAAAGCATTGGATCATCAAGGTATAGATCCAGGATATTGTCATATTTTAAAGAATATTTATAAAAATGCAACAGCAACAATTAGATTACATAATGATACTGGGAAAGTCAACATTGAGAAAGGTGTAAGACAAGGTGACTCCATATCTCCAAAACTTTTTACAGCAGTGCTGCAAGAAGTTTTTTGTGGATTAAAATGGGATACTAAAGAAGTAAAAGTAAATGGAGATTATTTAAGTCATTTAGATTTCGCAGATGATGTAGTTGTTTTTGCAAATAATGCTTCGGAGCTGCAGGAAATGTTGCAGGAGTTATCAGATGAAAGTAGGAAAGTAGGACTAAAGATAAATGTTAAAAAGACTAAAGTAATGTTTAATCGATTTGCTCAAAATATGAAAATAAAGATTGATTATGATGAATTAGAAGAAGTTAAGAGTTACAAATACCTTGGTCAGATTATTAATACAGATGGAAACATAATGGAGGAAATTAATCATAGAATTAAACTTGGTTGGAGTGCTTTCGGTAGAAATAACTTGATATTAAAAGGAAATATGCCTATGTGTTTGAAAAGAAAGGTTTTTAACAAATGTGTTTTACCAGTTCTTACTTATGGATCTGAGACTTGGACACTTAATAGAAGATCAATATAGAGACTTCAGACCACTCAAAGAAGTATGGAGAGATGTATGTTGGGAGTAACAAGAAGAGATCGAAAACGCAATGTATGGGTAAGAGAACAAACAGGTGTTACTGACCTCATTGAAAAAATTAAAAGATTGAAGTGGAGTTGGGCTGGACATATTGCTAGAAGAGATGATAATAGATGGACAATTGAAATTTTAAACTGGATTCCAAGAGATTGTAAAAGGCACAGAAGGAGACCACATGTAAGATGGATGGATGAAATAAGAAAATGTGTACGGGTGATGTGGAGAAGAGAAGCTAAAGATCGGAGAAGATGGATTAAACTTGGAGAAACCTTCATCCTGCAGTGGATTGATAATGGTTGATAATGATGATGATGATGATGTGTTCACCTTTCTCAGGAGGAATAGCTGATTTATTCATGGAATATATAGAAACTCATGCTTTAGAATCATCATCTTTGAAACCTCTCATTTGGCTCAGATACATGGATGACAATTTAGTCATACAGCAACATGGAAAAAATAAATTGGATGATTTTTTCTTACATTGAAATAATATGCATCCTCATATTAAATTTACAATGGAGATAGAGTCTGATGGAAAACTCCCTTTTCTTGATGTTCTAGTCACCAGAACACCAAATACTTTATCTTTTTTGATTTACAGAAAGAATACACACATGGACAAACATTTACATTTTTATTCTCATCATCACCCAACTCAGATAGTTTCTGTTGCCAAAACTCTTTTAAATAGAGCAATTTACCTTTCAGATGAGACACATCTGAAAGAAGAAATAAATTGTATTAATAGGGTTTTATTAGCAATTATTTATAATTATAAATTTATAAAAAAAAGCCTAATTTTAAGCCCCAAATGGACAAAATAGGAAACAAAAGATGATAAATCAGCTATTAGGATTTGTGTTCCATATGTAAAAGGAACTACAGACAGTATCGGACGTATATTAAAGTGCTATAATATAGATACAGCATTTTCTGCTCATCAAAAGATCAGCAATATAATAACCAAGCCTAAGGATTCAATCCCTCTTGAATCTCATGGTGTCTATCAAATCTCATGTAAAAATTGTAAAGCTTCTTACATAGGTATGAGTAATCGTCTCATCAGTGTTAGGAGAGATGAGCATGCTAATGCAGTTAAACAACACTCATCATCATCAATACTCTCACTCCATACTATAGATTCAGGTCATAAAATTGATTTTTCTAGTGCCAGGATCATATCCAAATGTGATAATCTCTACAAGTGCAAAATTAGAGAAGCTGTTGAGAAATTTAAAAGGCCAGAATGTATCAATAAGCGAGATGATACATGCAAACTTCCTCCATTTCGAAATATTTTTTAAAAAAAATACATTCTTAACTTTAACATTTTTGCTATTGGTGGAACTTTAACGTGTTTTCAAATCAGTGATTGTAGCACCTCTACAACCATCTTTCTACCTTTTGTCACCCAGTGGATGACTTGTGTGACGAAGTCGAAATATCAATATTAATTTTTTTTAACATGGATGAACCCACAAAATATGACTTTTGTATATGGAACTGTGAAAATCTTTGTTTCAACATATATATATATATATATATATATATATATGTTGATATATGAATATATATATATATATATATATAGAGAGAGAGAGAGAGAGAGAGAGAGAGAGAGAGAGAGAGTATGCAGAACAAACCTTACTTCATGACCAGATATTAACTGAGGAGTAGAATATTTGTTGAAAAGGAGGAGGATTATTTTAAATACTTGACTGTATAATTAAATATTTAAAATACAAGATTTAAAAGTAAATGCCTTTTGTTTAATTTATTCCACTAAAACTAGAATAATGAAAAAAATAAATAAATGACATTTTCTTTTTTATTTTATCAAAAAACTAATTTTCTTTTGAAAATATTGGTGATGAAGAAACAAAAGCCTACATTTTAAAAGTACTATCCAAAATGAATGTAGTGAATTATGTTAAAGAAATATTTACTTACGATTGGAAATAATGGGTTAATTAATAACTTTAATAGTTAAGAATAATACGCACATACACACATGTGTGCAATTTATGTATATTTTCAACATCAAATTAATTATGTCTTGTGAAAATATAATATGGTTTAATAAGTTTATTATTTTTGACAAATGAAATATCCTTTGATATAATTGTCAATGTCTATACACATTTTAATGTGTACAAAAATATATGTTAAAATTAATCATTTATATATTACTAAGATGAATTGATTATTTATGATAATTCTAATATATTACAGCACATCTGTGTGCTTAGGCAGATGGATATCATGTAAGCACATGTAATTACAATTAGTCATCAACAATATATATGTTAAAATTAATTATTATGTATCATAAATATATTTTTTTATAATTCAAAGATTTTAAATTATTATACATCACATTTGCGTGCTTATGTTTATAGATATATTTAGGAAATCACCTAGAAATATATGTAAATTAGAATGTAATATAATATTAATTTTGGTATTATTCTAATCAAAATCAGAATGCTGAATTTATAAACTATTACCTTACTTTAATTCTGTTTTTATTAATAACTTTATCTTGTATTAAGTTATTCTAGTGAATTTATTTAATTCTAGACTATGTTTAAAATATGACATGCTAATATTAACTCTTGTTTACAGTAATAGAGCTCTTGATCCATGAGCTGAATTCATGTGCAACACCGATTATATGGTTTGGGGTCATGCTTATGCTTATTGATGGCCAGGTGATGATGAAATCATTACTTCTCTAATTCTGTATGATACAATGACATATCTTAATAATAAAACAATTGTATGTTATTGCATGCCGTGAGATGGCAGTAATCAAGAGAAGATATTAAAAATTTATGCAAATTATTAATTTGGCAATATGAGAATTTTGTTCACAAAAATAAATATTAATACCTAGAGTAATTTGGAAATTGAGTAATGTTATTTATCAGTCCAATTATAGAACTTCTTTCAAATAATGCTTCAGGGAATTCTAATATTTTTACCTCAATTTCAAAATTGTTAAAAGAAAGCATAGTAAATCTATTATTCTTTATTAAAAACATAATTCATTTGTTTTACTATTGCATCTTTTGGGAGATAAAAATCATATTTGTAAAATGACCTATTTTTAACAATAAATTAACAAAATGAATATTTGAAATATATTTATCAAAATTAAAATATGTTTCAACATATATATACAGGATCAGAATTCATATTATATTTATTTAGAAAATGAGCTCTTGTTAAGTTTGTTGACTTTAAGTATCACTATACAAACAAGTTTTTTATGATTATTTTTCCCCATAAAGTTTGAAGTGACATTATACTGTGTGTATGACTAATAAATTGTCATCTTACATTATTTAACTGTTGAGAAAAAATTTAAGTCAAGACAAGATGGAATAAAATTAAGGAAGATAAGAAATATTATAGACTTTTTTAAGCAATTGTTTGAAGAAGGAAAGTAGAATTTATAATAAATATTGATATAAAAAAGAATAACAGTTACATTCAAAGTATTATATATTTAATAATAGCTCAGGTTTTCTGTATTTATTAGTTCTGATTCTATGGGGATATATGTATTATATTTGAAATTACAAATGAATTCTTTATATATTAGCCTCACATACGCATACAACATTCATTTGAAAGACATTATTATTATCATTATCATTTTTATTATTATTATTATCTTTGTTACTACTACTACTACTACTACTACTACTACTACTATTAGTACTACTACTACTACTACTACTAGTACTACTATCACTATGACTACTACTACTACTACTACTACTACTACTACTACTACAACTAATACTACTACAACTACCACTACCACTGCTGCTGCTATTACTACTACTTCCAATCTACCTATATAATTAGATAGACATATGGGACTTAACTAAGTTCAGATCCACCATATATTAATAGCTTTAGCATAATAAAATCACCAACAGCATCATAGCAAAAAAATAAATTTGCAAAAAAATCAAGTCAGATGTCACATGACTTAATTTAATAAAGCTTGTTTACAAATGTTATATATAGAGCTTGTAAAAACAAACTCTTAACAAGGTTTGTATCTATTCACTTGTGATGTTTTATGAATTGATTACTTCCTAAATGAAAGGATATCTACATTGCATCATAGCGCTTAGAAATTAGTGTTTACATACTTATAATCTTATATAAATCAAATATCTGCTGAATAAAAAGAATTGGATATTTAGAAAATATCGAAATCAACAATATGTGCTTTGAATCTCATAGTTTTTTGTGATATTTTTACCTTCTCTGGAATAAAAAAAAACATCACCTGATTATGATTTAAAAACTTAACACTATAAAATTTATATCACTATAGAAATGTCTTATATAAAGACTAATAGGTTGTTTGTTTATATTTTTGTTATTATTTTTTTTCTTCATTTAAAATGTATAATATTTATTGATAAAAATATTGGTATCATTTTGGATTAAGTAATGATGTATTTAAATACCTAATTATAAGAGAGCTATGTTTACCTAAGTTTGAATTTATATCTTTCAGCATTGTAATTATTATTTTGACTTAATATATTTATTTATTTATTTGTTTATTAGAAATTAACTTCAGGTATGACACTTATATTAGGAGTTCAAAAAGATTATATTGTAATAAGTATTTATATTATTTTGTTCTCTTAAACTTATATTAACAAATAAGTAGATTAATTTTTGTATATATATTGATTAATTGTATTTTGATATGAAGTATCCAAAAAGACATAACTTGAACTCTCTTACATTTTGAAAAATATAAATGTTCAACAATATTTATTGTGTGAAACATGTGTTTTTAATTAATATCTAATCAGTAGGGATTGAAGAGTAATCACTTATTTAAATATGAAATAAATGGCAATTGAAAAACTATTTCTAAAAGCATAGTTGGACTATATGTATATGTTATGAATGTTTATATTCATAAGTATATATATTTGATTTTAATTAATATCAGTTTGTTAACATATCAGTAGAAAAATATAAAATTATATCTTGTGTACATTATTTTGTGAGTAGTTATAAAGTATTCTAATATTTTTTAAAGTATTTTTTGAATGGCAGGTGAAGAAATGTTTTTTATGGTTAAAAATAGAAATGAATCTGATTATTGACTTTCTCTCTCAGGTTTTTATCATAACTGAAAGGTTGAATGGATGAATATTTATGTCAAAAATAATATAATTTAAAATATTTTATAATTTATTTTGGTTAAAGAGAAGATATTATATATATATATATATATATATATATATATATATATATATATATATATATATATATATATATATATATATATATATATATATATATATATATATATATATATATATATATATATTGTAATGGAATGTATCTTTATATGATCTCAAATAAAAATAAACATATAAACTTTTGCAACAATAATCATTAGTTAACCAGGCTCCTAACTTTGAGGCACCAAATGTAATGGAATGTAAATGCTGCATTCCATTTAAATTGAAGAAAGAAGACTCCAAACATTGGGAAAGCCAAATGTAATGGAAACTATGCAATATGTATATAAACATATCATGCTGACCACATTGTCATGTCAAATGTAATGGAAAATATCTTTATTATACCAATCACCAGTTAACTAGGTCCCACAGTTTGTGGTGCCAAATGTAATGGACAATATATCATATAAACATATTATAAATCAAACATATTATAAATCAAATGTAATGGAACGTCAATATGTTAGAAGAAAATAATGTTTCAAACATTGGATGAAAAATGTAATGGAATATATGTAATCTAAATAAATCCAATTGTTAAGAAAGCCTAATATAATAGATTGTATGATTTAAATGAAGAAAGACAAAATTATCCCAGTTATATTTAAATAAATTGTTTATATGCCCTTCCAACTAGCTATACATGAAATAAATTTAAAATCATATAGAGCAATGAGACCTATCCTTATAATTTATTTTCAAGGTTGATATGACTAACTAATCAAATATATATCAGATACAAAGGGAATTCTATTAAATCCAGTATACACATCTATTATGTAAATTTATGTATTTCTAAACAATAAGTGAAATATGAAGTTATCCTCTATTAAATTGTGAATTCAATTAATTTCATAATGACTCTGGCATTAAAAGAAAAATAAGAATAAAATATTAATATGCTTTCTAATAAATTACAAAGGCATTATCTATAAAACAAATAGTACATCCTTTATTTCTATATTATGATTTAATTTTAGGTAGTATCAATGTTTTAAATAAGTTTTAAATACAAACCCAAATAATAAATATACATATATACTTACAATAAGTATATATATTAAATAGATAAAGACATATCTGTGCTTAACAAGTAGGTATTAATATAAATACAAATCCATATTTATATTTTTCAGATATTCAAAAAATAAAAAATAAAAAAAATAGTATATACAGCAAATATATATAAATTATTGTTTTGGTCTGCATAAGAATTATTATATGAAGTTAAAAAAAATGGAAATACATAACTTAATAATAAAACAATTGTTATAATAAAAATTTGTGAATATAAATTTACTTATTAAAATATACATAACAACTCATATGCAACCCAAACTTATAAGCCATACTTTAAGATTTTTAATTACGTAAGTGTTAATTTTGACACCTGTTAAACATTTATTGCTGTTAGAAAACAAGACACTTGAATTGAATATTTATAAAAATGTTATATTTTTATAATGAAAAATAAAAGTAAAAAAAAATGAATATCGATCTCAAAAGTATATATATAAACATATATATTAATAAAGTTTTTTACTATCTTTCAAAGTTCAACTTAATCCGCTGTATTATTCCTTTATCCATTTAATATTAGAATGCGTTCTATCTAAAGTTAAATTGAAGAAATACCACGTTAGAAGAAATTATTGGTTTCCAAATTTACATATATATATATTTCATTTTTCCTTTTTAAATTTCTCTCCTTGAAAAAAAAAATAATTGACATGTTGAATCCCATATGTTAATTAATTTCAGTTACCTCCAGATTATTATTAGATTGACCATTATAGATTCCAGATAGATATATCAAATTTCGGTTTCAGACGTGATGAAATTCATGTGTTGAAATTTGCTTAGTTTTTCTTTTTAAACTGCCTTGGAATAAATGAAAGAAAATGGTGCAGCCCCTTGGCTGCGATATATATCTATTAGCCAGTCATGATTTATGTATTTATTACAGAAATTTATCTTATTCCACTATTTTTAAGAATGGCAATTTCAAAGAAACAAAGTACAACAAATTTTTATCCTTTAGTTTGTTTAATCACTATCCTAATAATAATGGCTTCTTTTTTGTTGTTGCTGTTGTTCCACATGCTAGCAAATGCTGTTTTGAAAACCATTGTTACACATGTTTTATTTTAAACAATTAACATTCAAAAAAAATATTAACCATATAAAAAAAAATATTAAATTGAAAATTTATTTGACAGATTTTAAAATATATGTATATATACATAAATAATAACATTAGATTTTTTTAATAATCACCACAAATAAAATAATCTTTTTTATAATCAACAATTTATATGTCCTTATTTATTTATAATAATTAGAACATATATGTATTACTATTAAACATCTCACCATTAAGAATAATAATAATAATAGTTAAATATTCACAATGATGTACCATCAACAAATAAATAAAATAATATGTCCAAACAACTATAACTAATAACCATAAATGATAATAATACTCCATACATATAAACATCAAATCAAAGAGATTTTTTTTAAAATAACAACAAATGAGTTTTTATATATAGATAGATTTATCGATATTTACAATATCCCCTAATCCACCAAAAAAAAAATGTTTTTGCAAATAACTAATTAATTATGAGATATTGAAAAACTTCTCAAATTTGTAATCTTTCTAAGGACTAACATGGTTTAAATAATATTATTTTTCTTATTAATAACCATATTCATTTTTTCATATTTATCTTTCAAATCATCTAGATATTTGTCCAAGTTTTCTTTAAAAAATAATAATAATCAAAAGTGCCTTTTAATTTCCAGTTTCTTGAATTCTGTAAAGAAGTTTGCTTTGATTTACAAAATTTTTATATAACATTTTGATATAATTCAATTGCTTTAGAATAATTTTGGGATAAGTATCTAAATATTTTGCTATGATCTCCTTAGATTCTGCATCTATATCCTTTACATAAATAGTAACTTGATCATAAGCACTAACATAATTCTTAACTTTATCAATAACAGTTGCTATTCTATCAGATAATCTATTACCTTTCCTTTGACTATCTTGATAAACATCATTGACTTGAGTAAGTCATTGTTTTACTTCACTTGTTCTATGTTCAATTAAAAACAATACTTTGGGAAATCTTGAATGGTGTTCATTCAAATTTTCTAAATAATCCTTTAAAAATTGCAAATCAGATTGATGTAATACAACTTCAGCATTAAAAAATTTCTGAAAATCATTTTGAAAATCATTCTGTTCTATATTAATTCTTTTCAGTTTAACTTTAGGTTTACTTAAATCTCTTCCCTTAGCTATATTTTCTCGAAGAAAATCTTTACTAAGCACATTCTCACTTATTATTTTAAGTTTAATTTTGGCTTTTCCAATTTCTCTTATAAAGTATATACTTCTTTTAAGATAATTTATCTTAATCTTCTCTCTACTCAACTCTTTGAATTTTACTTTAATTTTCCTCATATTTTTAGTTTTAAATTTTACCCTGGTTTTACCTACTTTCATCCCTCTATTACAATTTTCATAAAGAAAATTCTCTTTAGATTTCTTTACCTTCTTATTTCTATCAAATTTTAATAAGATATATCTTACCAACTTTGTCCTGCTGGGATACTTATAAAATAAGTCATTTCTATTGGAACAATGGTACAAATTTTTATTCAAATACTTATTCTCTAATATATCTAACAATATACTTTCTTGGTACCACACAAAATTACTGTGATACTGTTCTTTATAAGATAACATCTTATGATTAAAATAATGTGTCATATCCAGACAAAATTTATTGAATTCAATACTCATGTTACTATATACTAAACACTTTGCATGCACTCTACCATCATTGGCTATAGATTGAGAAGAATTACATTTATATATTAAGTTTTGCCTTTCAAGTGGTTTATTACAATAGTAATAATCCCTTCCATCCAAGTTATATGCATACACATGATCCATACACCTCCTATGAAGAATCATACTAAACAACTGCTGATCAAAACTCTGATTGTTACTTTTAAAATTGTTGTACAAAAAGAACTTATAAGAATATTTTTGATCTATCATGACACTTTCTTTATATTGACTTTGAGAAACACATTCTGTTCTTTCTAGTAATTTTTGAGAGCTAATTTTAATCTTTTCTGGTGAACTTAATTCAACTTCTAAAGTTTGAACACCTTCATTCATTTTATTATAATGCATTTTTATTTGTCTTAACTCTAGAGTACTCTTGTCTAACCATTAAAAACCTAACTGTCCAATTCCTAAATTCTGAACAATGTCCTTTAACCTTTCACAACTTAATTCTACTTCTTCTGATTGCTTTTGGGGATTTAATTTTATTTCTAAGGATCTATCAACTATTTTATCCTCACTATAGTATTCATCAAAAGTATTAACTTTATCTATATCCTCTTTATAAACTAAGTTTTTGTAGGATTTATTCATTCCTATAATATCATTATTCAACTTAAAAGATTCCTTGGGTTCCTTTACTATATTATCATATAATTCATTATTTCCATTAATTATTTTAACAGACTCTTTATTATTCTGACTTTGAAAAATCAAGCCCTCTCCTTCCAATTTACTAGAAACATTTGATACTATTTCCTCAATAGAATTTTGAGATTTTGAATTTATCCCTAACTGTTTTAGTAATCTCTTTTGTAATTCATTATTTTTCTTTATCTCCATTTTATGTTCCTCTAACACTTGACTATATCTCTGATTTTGTAATATCGTTTCATCTATCCTTTCTATTCATCATTGTGCCTCTACTTCCTTTGCCATTACTTCTTTTATCATAGTTTGAAAATCTAACTTTATCTCCACACAACTATGACCTTTCTTCTGTATCTCAACATTCATATCTATACCTTTCTTAATCATTTCAATAGATTCTTTATGCTCTTTTATCTTTTCATCAACCGATTCAAGAATCTTTCTAATTAATTCTTCATTTTTAAAATTTTTCCCATTTACTAAATCTATCAATGGTTTATCTTTTTCCTTATCATCTATCAACTCAACAGACGATATATTTGCTTCTAGTTCTTTAGTAACCAATTGAACAGATTCCTTTTGAATTTTTATTTCTTCATGAATTAACTCACTATCTGTACTAATTTTTTCAACAGATAACTGGGTTTCATCACTAGTTAATTCAATAACAGATTCATCTTTTCTTAAATCATCATCTACTAATTTAACAAAAGATAACTTGACAGTATCTTTATTTTCTTCTGTCAAACTATTATACAAGTTAATATTTTCATTAACTATCTTAATTACTTATGGATTTGCTTTTCTTATTATTTTAACAAGTTGTCTATTTTCTGCCATACTTTTACTAATTAAACTAATAGGTTCTTTACGCTTTTTCAAATCTGTACTAATTACTTTAACAGATTTATCATTTACTTTGAAAGATACTTTATGATTTACTATATCCTTATCAATTACCTCAACTGATGGCTTAGATTCAGTTTCTATTCTTTTAGATTCAATATTTTGTAATTTATTATTCTCCTCTAATTTATTTTTCAAATTAGCATCTACTATTGTAACATCTTGACTAACTATCTCAATAGATGATTTATTATCTTCAACATTTTTATTAATAAATTGAGTTTCTTT
Organism: Epiperipatus broadwayi; assembly: GCA_028023455.1. NCBI lineage: Eukaryota > Metazoa > Onychophora > Udeonychophora > Euonychophora > Peripatidae > Epiperipatus > Epiperipatus broadwayi. The sequence continues at coordinate 808,504 of JAQFVV010006335.1, forward strand.
CCACATCCTTTCTTCAATCAACCTCACAAACTCATGTATATATTTATCAATTATTTGGAATCTCTTATCAAATATACGATCTATAGATTCACACATACTATCTGTGTATTTATCAATTATTTGGTTTCTCTTCTCAAGTATAAGATTTATAGATTCACACATACTATCTGTGTATTTATCAACTATCATTTCAATCTCCTTGTGAAGATTATCAGCAACTACTTTAGAAGTTATTGGTTTCTCCATTAAATTCCTTAAATCAAAATTACCACAGATTAAGAGCTCACCATCTCCAATCATTATCCCAACAAGCAATTACTCAACCAAGCAAAGTACAACCCTTTTAATTTTATTATACATAATAGCTATCTAATAATATAAATTTTAGTTGTTTAAACTCTTGAACTTCTTGGCTTATAAAAAGTCTCATCTATCACTATAACATTAATAAATTCCTCTAATATATATATATATATATATATATATATATATATATATATATATATATAGATATATATATATATATATAGAGAGAGAGAGAGAGAGAGAGAAAGTAACAACTGAGATCACTAACTAACATTTATTTATATGTAATGATAATAAATATTCTACACTCATATAATATTGAAATGTGGAAATTTCATATCAAATTTAATATAACCTCATAATATTTAAAATATAATAAAATGTTCACATGCCTTAAAAATAACTAATTCAATAATATTGTGAGATAACTTTCTCATTCAAAATAATGGTAGTTAAGCATAAAATTATTAAATTGATACCTATAAATTTTCTGGACCTTAATACTTAATACCATTTTATATAGATAAAAAAAAATCAACTTCACTAATTATTTACTCTAGTGCCCAAAACATTATTTTACTAAAATTGTACTAATGTAATTTGTCATCAACAAACATTCACTAATTGAACTTCATGTTTAAAGGTCACTTATAATGGAAAATAAAATATTGATATGTTTGTTTTCAAACCCTAGTTGATAATCAATGTAATAGATTATTTGTCATCAAGAATAATCAATTAACAGAGCCACAAAGTTTGGTGCTATATATTTATGTTATATACTCATCCATTCCTCTAAAGATCTGACTGATACTGACAGCCAAAATATTGATTAGCACTTCACAACTTTGATATAGATAAAAGAATTCAATCACTACTCTTAAAGCATACAATGTTTCATGAACACTTAGATGATTATCACATTTCATTCTATCCAAGCTACTACAACCCATAATAATTTTCTGAAAACACTATTGCACTGCCCTGCTTACATCCAAGTCTTAGGGGCTATTATTTATAAAATATTTCTTTGCTCATCTTTGGGAGTCTTAGAGGCAAATATTATACATATATCAAAAATAATTATACATTACTCTCTCTGGAGTCTTAAAGATAAAATCATGGCAGGACTACTGTTAACTGCTTCATGATAAATAATAACAAACATCATAATTTGGGTTGGAGCAGTAAATGAGATCAATCAATCACAAGTGACATGAATGCATCACATCCTCAAGACAATGACAAAAATTCCCCATCCAACATCAATACTTGCAACAGAACCAACCAAACTCCAACAATCAAATATCCAATCCAACCTTAAAAATTATAGATTTTCTACAACATAAATTTTCCAAATAAGGACAAAATTATTACACTATAATTTAACACCATCAATATAATTTTTAAATTGAAATTAAACTGACTCATGACTATATTTATGTTTCATCATTAAAAAAATACAATAACAGTAACAATCACCATCTAAACATAAGGCCAAAATATTTCTATATATATATATATATATATATAATTACATAAATATAAAATATTTCTATATATATATATATATATATATAATTACAGAAAAATGCTTCTCTTTCGTTAAACTATACATCTCTCAGGTATGTGGGGTATTTCAAGCCCTAATTAGCTTATTTCAGGCCCTAGTTGTTGCACCAAATGGAATGGAATGTATCTTTATATGATCTCAAATGAAAATAAACATATGAACTTTTGCAACAATAATCATTAGTTAACCAGGCTCCTAACTTTGAGACACCAAATGTAATGGAATTTAAATGCTGCATTCCATTTAAATTGAAGAAAGAAGGCTCCAAACATTGGGAAAGCCAAATGTAATGGAAACTATATGATATGTATATAAACATATCATGCTGACCATGTTGTCATGTCAAATGTAATGGAAAATATCTTTATTATATCAATCACCAGTTAACTAGGTCCCACAGTTTGTGGTGCCAAATGTAATGGACAATATATCATATAAACATATTATAAATCAAACATATTATAAATCAAATGTAATGGAACGTCAATATGTTAGAAGAAAATAATGTTTCAAACATTGGATGAAAAATGTAATGGAATATATGTAATCTAAATAAATCCAATTGTTAAGAAAGCCTAATGTAATAGATTGTATGATTTAAATGAAGAAAGACAAAATTATCCCAGTTATATTTAAATAAATTGTTTATATGCCCTTCTAACTAGCTATACATGAAATAAATTTAAAATCACATAGAGCAATGAGATCTATCCTTATAATTTATTTTCAAGGTTGATATGACTAACTAATCAAATATATATCAGGATCAAAGGGAATTCTATTAAATCCAATATACACATCTATTATGTAAATTTATGTATATCTAAACATATCAATAAATAATAATATGTGTAAGTGGCCTAAAGACTAAACAATAAGTGAAATATGAAGTTATCCTCTATTAAAATGTGAATTCAAATAATTTCATAATGACTCTGGCATTAAAAGAAAAATAAGAATAAAATATTAATACGCTTTCTAATAAATTACAAAAGCATTATCTATAAAACAAATAGTACATCCTTTATTTCTATATTATGATTTAATTTTAGGTAGTATCAATGTTTTAAATAAGTTTTAAATACAAACCCAAATAATAAATATACATATATACTTACAATAAGTATATATATTAAATAGATAAAGACATATCTGTGCTTAACAAGTAGGTATTAATATAAATACAAATCCATATTTATATTTTTCAGATATTCAAAAAATAAAAAAAAAAAAAAATATTATATACAGCAAATATATATAAATTATTGTTTTGGTCTGCATAAGAATTATTATATGAAGTTAAAAAAAATGGAAATACATAAATTAATAATAGAACAATTTTTATAATAAAAATTTGTGAATATAAATTTACTTATTAAAATATACATAACAACTCATATGCAACCCAAACTTATAAGCCATACTTTAAGATTTTAAATTACTTAAGTGTTAATTTTGACACCTGTTAAACGTTTATTGCTGTTAGAAAACAAGATGCTTGAATTGAATATTTATAAAAACGTTATATTTTTATAATGAAAAATAAAAGTAAAAAAAAATGAATATCAATCTCAAAAGTATATTTATAAACATATATATTAATAAAGTTTTTTACTACCTTTCAAAGTTCAACTTAATCTGCTGTATTATTCCTTTATCCGTTTAATATTAGAATGCATTCTATCTAAAGTTAAATTGAAGAAATACCACGTTAGAAGAAATTATTGGTTTCCAAATTTACATATATATATTTCATTTTTCCTTTTTAAATTTCTCTCCTTGAAAAAAAAAATTGACATGTTGAATCCCATATGTTAATTAATTTTAGTTACATCCAGATTATTATTAGATTGACCATTATAGATTCCAGATAGCTATATCAAATTTCGGCTTCAGACGTGATGAAATTCATGTGTTGAAATTTGCTTAGTTTTTCTTTTTAAACTGCCTTGGAATAAATGAAAGAAAATGGTGCAGCCCCTTGGCTGCGATATATATCTATTAGCCAGTCATGATTTATGTATTTATTACAGAAATTTATCTTATTCCACTATTCTTAAGAATGGCAATTTCAAAGAAACAAAGTACAACAAATTTTTATCCTTTAGTTTGTTTAATCACTATCCAAATAATAATGGCTTCTTTTTTGTTGTTGCTGTTGTTCCACATGCTAGAAAATGCTATTTGAAAACCATTGTTACACATGTTTTATTTTAAACAATTAACATTAAAAAAATATTAACCATATAAAAAAAAATATTAAATCGAAAATTTATTTGACAACTTTTAAAATATATGTATATATACATAAATAATAACATTACATTTTTTTTAATAATCACCACAAATAAAATAATCTTTTTTATAATCAACAATTTATATGTCCTTATTTATTTATAATAATTAGAACATATATGTATTACTATTAAACATCTCACCATTAAGAATAATAATAATAACAATAGTTAAATATTCACAATGATGTACCATCAACAAATAAATAAAATAATATGTCCAAACAACTATAACTAATAACCATAAATGATAATAATACTCCATACATATAAACATCAAATCAGAGAGATTTTTTTTTAAATAACAACAAATGAGTTTTTAAATATAGATAGATTTATCGATATTTACAATATATATATATATATATATTATACGATGGAATTAACATCCATTATGTTGTCTTTATAAAATACTTTACCATAAAATATAAATAAATATTATAGACAACTCTATTTGAATTAATAAATAATAATAAATTTATTTTGCATCGAATTGATTTTCGTTCAAATGAACCTCTTCAAGATGTTAGAATAAATTAAAAAGTCACGCGATTTATATTAACTTAGTATACACTTATTGTTCAAACCAAACATTAAAAATTATTAAAATTTTTTAAATGTTTTAAATGTTTTATTGACGACTTACAATTCAACTTTACGGATTCTTGGAGCAAAATTAAAATTTATTAAATTTTTTTAAATGTTTTAATAATTTTTAATGTTTGGTTTGAACAATAAGTGTATATTAAGTTAATATAAATCACATGACTTTTTAATTTATTCTAACATCTTGAAGAGGTTCATTTGAACGAAAATCGATTCGATGCAAAATAAATTTATTATTATTTATTAATTTAAATAGAGTTGTCTATAATATTTATTTATATTTTATGTTAATATATATATATATATATATATATATATATATATATATATATATATATATATATATATATATATATATATATATATTATATATATATATATATATGTCCATATTCACTTTATATATATATATATATATATATATATATATATATAAAGTGAATATGGAAACAGATAATATTGAAATGTCATAACTTAAAGGTGTTATTCATGAAATATTTAGAAAATTGATGGAAAGGATGGAATAATGTGAAAGGCTGATACATTTGACAGATTTACCTAAAATAGCTTATATGACAGCCAATCTGATATAATAATGACTGCACAGGGAACTCTCAATTCAAAATACAAGGCAGAGATTTTATGGAAAAAGATCCCCCCCCTCCTTCTTCTCTACTTAAATTTATATATAAATAAGCCAGACTCAAAAATTTTGATCTAAGAGCATGGAGCTTTAAACACTTTGACATTTAATTGATGAATATATATATATATATATTTATATATATATATATATATATATATATATATATATATATATATATATATATATATATAAACAAAATGGAATCCTCCGATTTACTATGAAGTAATTTTTAAATCTAATGAAATGATAGTAACAAATGTAAATATATTAATTTATTAAGTGCAAGCAGATGACACAATAATAACATAAAAGTCTGACACCTTTGACAGGTGCACCTTAAAAATGCTTATATGACAGCCAATCAGATGTAATAATGACTGCACAGGGAACTCTCAATTCAAAATGCAAGACAGAAATTTTACACACAAAAGATAGTCCCACCTTCTTCTCTACTTAAATTTATATATAAATAAGCCAGAATCAAGCATTTTGAACTAAGAGCATGAATCTTTAAACACCTTTACATTTTATTTACTAAATATTATATATAAATAAACAATGTTAAATCTTTTGATTTACTACAAAAATAATTTTCAAATCTAATGAAATGATAGTAACATGTTGTTTATTTATATATAATATTTAGTGATTTAAAGGTGTTTAAAGCTTCATGCTCTTAGTTCAAAATGCTTGAGTCTGGCTTATTTATATATACATTTAAGTAAAGAAGAAGGTGGGACCATCTTTTTCTCATAAAATCTCTGCCTTCGGTTTTGAATTGAGAGTTCCGTGCACCGTCATTATTACATCTGATTGGCTATCATATAAGCATTTTTAGGGTGCATCTGTCAATGGTTTCAGACTTTTATGTTGTTATTATTTCTTCTGCTTACACTTAATAAATTACTATATTTACATTTATTACTATCATTTTATTAGATTTGAAAATTACTTAATACTAAATCAAAAGATTTCACATTATTTATTTATTTATAATATTTAATGAATTAAATGTGAAGGTGTTTAAAGCTTCACACTCATAGTTTAAAATGCTTGAGTATTGCTTATTTATATATAAATTTAAGTAGTGAAGATGTGGGACCATTTTTTCTCATAAAATCTCTGCCTTGTGTTTTGAATTGAGAGTTACTTGTGCAGTCATTATTACATCTGATTGGCTGTCATATAAGCACTTTTAAAGCACATCTGTCAAAGGTTTCAGCCTTTCATGTTATTATTATTTAATCTGCTTGTACTTAATAAATTAATATATTTATAAATGAATAATAAATTTTGAGCAAAGAATAATACATTTGAGAGTCAAAGCAGAAAAAATAAAGAACTAAGAGCAACATTGATTGTTCCATGTCCAAAGTAAAGAATTAAAAGAAGATGTCACAAAATTAAAGGTAGAGTCAGAGTAGGTCAATGAGTAGATCAAAGATAAGATAGACTTGTTTAAAATTGTGTTAAATTTCACAAATGAGAGATTTGAAGAATTCATGTACAATTTGGATGTTAAATTAAGAAAACTGATGATAAATATTATTATAGATTCAATAAATTAAGTGACCAAATAGATAATTCACAAGTATGATTAAAAGATTCAATAAATTAAGTGACCATATAGATGATGCAGAGAAAAAAATTAAAGTTAGGCTTAACAATTTAGATGATGAAATTGAGATGTGTAAGATTGAGTACAAAACATTGGAGAAGTATATAGAAATTGAGAAAGATTATGAGGCTGCTCAGAAAGCATCAATATTAGAGATAATTGATATTAGAAGCAAATTAAAAGACACTCAAGGTCATATAAAATGGAATTTAAGTAAGTAAAAATAGAAAATTATAGAATGCCAGAAAAGATGTCTTTAGAAACAATAACTATGATTGAAAGTTGAATAAAAATAAGATGTATAGGAGAGCAGAATAGTTTAGATAAGAAGCTTCTAGATTTTAATCATTATCACAAATTAAAAAGGTAAAGAATAAAGATAGTTTGAAAATTTATAAATAAAATATAGTTGGAAAATAAACTTACTTCCAAAGAAGGTAAAAATTTCAAGAGTAAATTTGGTGATAATATAAATTATAGACTTGGAACACAAAATATAAAAGCATATATAATACAGTAAAGAATAATTATTGAAAATGACATGGCTGTAATAATGAAGAAAAAAGGAAATATATTCTATAAGAAACAAATTAAATAATCACTCCAAGAAAAAAGTTATAGTAATGTAATAATGATGGAAAAGATAATAAACATTCTCTAAAATGAATTAAGACTTATTTTTCTCAAAGCAACTTTATTAAGTCACTAAAGTATGATCCACCTATGCAGAGACCACATTCTGTCACCTTCAGCAGTGTGCTATAGTGGCTATAATGTTACATTGATATTCTGAAACTGAGTGGTTGCTCAAAGCAACAGAACCACCTTATACAATAGATTAGGTATTACAGGTATATAAAAAATGCATTCCAAGTACAAACATCAAGAAAAACACAAAAAGAGGAAAAAAAAGATATGAATTATCACAGATCAAATGTTAGTCAATCAAGGGGATGCTATTTTCATTTGAGGAGAGTTCATGCAGGACAATTAGCTCTCAGCCCAACTGGCAAGTCTTAAGCAGTTCCTCCACACCCATCCATGACCCATCAGACAGAACTCAGTTTAGAAAGAACCCAGACCCATTCCTTGGACAAGATTAAGCCACTTTGGCTCCTGCTGTAAGTGAGTTACAATTAATCTGGTTGTGATGTAGGTTCAGCATGTCCGGAACACCAACCAAATCAGAGAGGGCTACAAGAACATTGCCAGATCTCTCTAAACCTGGGTGTGGTGATGATCGCTGATTGATCCCACTGATCAACAAATCATACATGGCCATCACCTCTATCCTTGAGACTGAGAATTTAGGCAAAACCAATGATTAGATTCATAGTCCCACTAGGTCCTCAGGGTTCACAATCCAGTTCGTATTATATACCCTTGTTCTGAAGTAAATTGTGACAACATTTCAATTATGATTCTGCTTTACTGATCCTATTGGGTTCTTCTAATCCAAGGTGAGTTCTAATTTTGATGCTTAATTAGAGTTCCAATTATAAAATCTAATGGTTTGTATTTAGTCTTTGGATTTTTCTTAATAATTTAAATCTAAAGGGATTGAATGATTAACTGCTTGTGTTTCTGTCTAGGCCCATAACATCTGATAAATCCATTTTTATCTCTAAATCATTGTTTTTTATTTTCTAATTCCCTTCGTCATAATTGTAAGTCAATTTGAAACTTTTATGAAGAATTTTTCATCCCAATCGCACCAGAGGTGGCCCAATAACATTTGATCTAATCATCATAAATTTCGAATTTTTATGCAGGGAAGTAGCTTAAATCATAATCCATAATGTTTAATTCTGAATTTGAGATCAAATTAATATTTAAAATTGTTTTCTTTCCTGCAAAATTTATCGCATTTGTCCACTTCCGGTTAAACACTGTGATATTGTTGCTTTTTCTTTATGGGGAATATAACATTTAAAAGAAAACATTATTTCCCTGGCTTTAGACTAATCTTTGCATCTGGTATGTTTCCCCAACTGTTCTTGTCCTCCATGGCTGGTTTGTATTTGTTGAAAATTGTTTTATTTCTTGATATCAGGAATTAAGTTTGAAACTCTCAGGAATATCAACGTTGAGCTTTTAATTTAATTTTTTTTTTCCACAGGTATTAATTTTCTAATCGTTCTAAATTAGCTCCATCATCAAAATTAGGATTTTTGTTATTATTTCCTCTTTTGAATTATTAGATTACATTTTAAATACGTTTTCTCAGTTTTAATGATTTTAATAGTTATTTATATTAGCTTTTGCTTGATTAATGGCGACCATTTGCATAGAATAAAACGATTGGTAAATTGAGTTATTCTGGCTTAAAACTGATTTAAAGTTTTTTGAAAAGGTGTAAAAGGTTAAAACAAGTGGTCACTTATGTTTTATCATTCATCTTTGAATATGTGAATCATCCCATCATTGTGGAGCCAGCAAGTAGTGAACTGCTCCCGCTCACAACAGGAAGGGGACTCCTCTGTTATAAAGTTTTGATTATATATTTGTAATATGAAAATTAGGATTTTTGTTATTATTTCCTATTTTGAATTATTAGATTACATTTTAAATATGTTTTCTCAGTTTTAATGATTTTAGTAGTTATTTATATTAGCTTTTGCTTGATTAATGGTGACCATTTGCTAAATTGAGTTATTTTTGCTGAAACTGATTTAAAGATTCTTGAAAAGTTGTAAAGGTTAAAACAAGTGGTTACTTATGTTATATCATGCATTTTCTTACCAACCCCTGTCTTGAATATGTGAATTCTCCCATCCTTGTGGAGCCAGCAAGAAGTGAACTGCTCCCGCTCGCAACAGGAAGTGAATTAAGATTTCTTTTCATGAGAAAACGTAATACCAGTGACTATGTGACTGATAATAACATTAGTAGTAAAATTTATTTGTTATTTTATTCACAAATGTTGGAGATAATTGAAAATTGCATGTACAGAGAAAAAAACTTAATCTCAGTTTAAAACTGTTATAGGTTAGGATGGATTTAGATCATTGATTACCCATGACCTTATTAATGAATAGTGCTACTTTTGCCTTTTTATAATATCTTTTTACACAGATTTAGTCAGAGGAACTATTATATTAAAAAGTGAGACTTTGATCTATAATTGAATAGAGCAGAATCATTGAATAAGTGATAAAGTAATCAAAAGAAACTCTTTCTTATTATGGAGATGCTGAAGGAAAATTTCAGTATGGATCCCAACTAGCAAGATCATGCTGAGTATGGTCTAAAAAGCAGATATAAATCTACACATTTCAAAAAAACAAAAGTAAAAAGGATATTCAAAATTCTTCTAATGTTAAAAATATTGTAAACAAAAGTCACAAAAGTTCTCAAAATATTGTTGAAAGAATTCTAGATACAAAATTTAAATTACTAATTCTAAACTTAATGTTATGATTGTTTCTGATGAAACATATAAAAGTCTAAATGAAAACATTTTCAAATCTCAGGATAAACTTAAACTTCCAATTATAGACCAACATCTAGATGCAATACTGAAAAGTCAAAACTTAAATGTTAAAAACAACCAAGATATGAATGATTCTATATCATTGCCAGTAAAAAATAAAAAAAATGCAAAATCAGTTTAAAAAAGGTGGCTTGTTACAGGAAGCACTCGATCTCTACAGTAACATAGCTGATTCTGTCCAATGTAATGAAAGAAGCAATTTCAAAGTGTCAAATAATGATAATTTGGAGAATGCTGATAATGAAGATAAAACATTGGTCTCAACTGTAACAATGCAGAAAATAATAATACTAATCCTAAAATGCAATATGACTTACATAATTCAAAAATGAAGGAAAACATTTATACCTCAGTTCTCTCCATTAATTAATAACAATGACAGTGCTATTGGAAATATGTCAAGTGCATCCTTTGCTGGGACAAGTGTATCATATGTTGATAAGTTAAAATTGGGTACAACAAATATTAACATGAAAAATAATGGCCCTTCTAATCCTAACTCTTTCATCAAAGCTAAAGATAATAGAAAGTCTGAAAATGGAGAAATGGCAGGGATGGCATTAGTGTACTTGTATAAAAAATAAAACATTAACCTGAGCAGCTCTATTATGAACTGTTTGATTCTGGATAGTGCAGACTTTAACACAAATGTTTATAACCAAATCAGTGATTACTTTAATGATAGAATTCCTTCTATATTATTTAATTCCTTTTTAAACTACACCACTGAATGCACTCTGAGCCTGACCACCACTAATGTTGATTGCAATTTCTTTCAATTCCTTGTGGATAATTTTTTTTTACATTAATTAAGGGGATGCTATAAAAAGGTTGTTTCACCACCCTAATAAGAGATATTTTATCATGGAGTTTTTCAATATTATACAAAAAGAGTTGTTCAGGAGAAACTATTGTGTCCTCAATAAAAGGTTTTTGATTAAAATTGACACATCATGTCCAAGCATAGGTCATGGTACAGTAAAAAATTGCTACCTTAATTTTGCTATCAATGATTTACAGAAGTTGTTATCAGGATTCGAAACTATATTCTCATTCAGGTACTTAACTGAGAAGAGAGCTGAGTTAAAATTGCTCTCTAACATGGCAACATTCACATTAAATCTGGTATCTGGCATCCTTCCAAGTGACTTTCCTCTAGTGTGGAGGAAAACAGTTATCCAATGTTTTTGGCAGTGCAAGATGTTCAACCCCAATGCTTTGTATGTGGCCAGAGAACACATTTGGTGAGAAACTGTCCAAACAAAATTTTAGAAATGCAGAGAAAGAAACAGCAGGTTTCACAAATGTGAAATTGCATGCTGAAGTGAGAAAATGCCACAATTGGTGATAAATACAAATAGCATTGTATCTGGCATTGACATAGATACTCAAGAGGTTTTGACTAATAAACATCAAAGCTATCCATTGAGCATGGAGAGTGAACACTTGAGAGTTAACCAGCCACTTGTAAAGTGGAAATAAGTAAAGAACAGGAGCAAAACAGCACCCATGCTTCTTTTGATATAACTGATGGAGATGAAATCTGTGCAATAACTTCAACTAGTAAAAAGAATTGTGATTCATCTGTCTCTCAAGTGGATAAAACTAATAACTTGACAGAAAACTAATAACTCAACATCAGACTCAGAAGTAGTGCAATACCAGCAACATCTACCTGTATTAAGGTCCAAGAGTCTAAAGAAAAGAATTGAAAATAAGACAATTAAACTGATGAAAGCAAATACAGTAGCTGTCAACACTCATGTCTTGGTCAGAAGCTATCTGGTGATAAAGTGCTTCAGGTGGGTGATTCTAATCACAGTCAATCTTTAAAGCCAGATTGTTTATATCAAAGTGTCAATCCTAATGTGGATCATAATCCTTCTTGTGCTGATGCTCATGGACTACATGATTAAATTGTTTGCTTAGAAATTCATTTGTGGATTACTAGTGCTATGACCTATTGATTTTCATTAAAATCATCATGAATCTCATCATTTCTGGCATCAATGTCAGGTATTAAACTCCCTTTATAGAGCTTCTGCCCTAAAGATGTTGATGGAAACAAAAAGATGCAAATTATCTGTTTATGTGAAATGAAGTTGTACCTGCAATCAAATAATAATAAAATTGACAAAATTTTGAGCCAGTTTGGAGTTTTTTAGTATTACTCTTCATACTCAGCTTCCTCTGGCATCACCATATTGATTAATAAAAGATTAAAATTACAAAAAAGCAAAATTTTATACCCAAACTCTGATTTACTAATAGTGAAAATTACTGTTTATGGAATGTCAATTGTATTAATTTGTGTCTATCTCCAGAAGGGCACTGGACTGACCACCTATTTAATAAGAAGAATCAAGATATCCTAGCCTGAGTAGTGTGCCTGTTGCATTATTTGCAGATTTCAACATGACATATCAATAATTTAACTTATTGAGTGCTGCTGTGTGAGGAGGGATGTTTTCCTCCAGACATCTTCTCCTTCTATATAAAGTGGTACAAAACTCTCATTAACCTTTTATATAATAGCCTTGTACCTTGATTTACATGTCAAGCTGGAACTGGTTCCCTTTTTGGATCGTCTTTCCATGCTAATATCACTGAACCTGGATCCTATATTATTCACTTCTGCTAGTTATGACAAGACCATTAAGTTACTTAATAAAGCAAATATACCTGACTAGATCTACTCAGAATCATATATTTTTATAAGATCCATCTGCTTTTACTGCTGGATCTTTATGTCTGGTCTGCCTTTATTGGGATCCTAAGTTCCCTTATGAACTCATTTACTCAGGAAACATGGGGGGGGGCAACAGGCTACTCAAAGAAATTGGATCTAATTGCAAGCAGAGTCAGTGAATTATCATCTATCAATGCCTGTGTTGGTGAGATACTAGTTCTTAGGAAACAATATAGGGACAAGCAAAGGATGCTTGCCCAATATATAGCCTCCAAAATAACCAAAATTTATTTGCCTGCACAAAACTACTGAACAAAAAGTTATATCAGATGGGAAATTGGTGCTGCAAGAAGGCCTACACCATCCATGATTGTATTATATAAGGATCATTACACTGGTATTACCATGCATGCCATTTTATACAAATTATTCAAAGCCAAGTTACAGAATTAGAAATTCAAAATTCAACATCAGTAGCATCTGGCATGAAAATGAAGAATCTGAGGAACATGACATATCTGAGCAACTAATTCTCAAGAAGTTGCTTTTCTATCCTGAACATGTTTATCCTGGCCTACAAAGCATTCCATGATTTGTATTAATCCACTTAACTAAATTCACTATTCTTGTGGTGCAAGGGTTAGTTGATGTGCTGGCCAGCAAATTTCAAAATATTCCTAACCTGTATACTATTGCCTTTGTATCCTTTACCAATAAACCAATCAACCCATCACCATTAGACAATATACATCCTATATCAATCACACAAATACTAATTATAACTGTTGAATTCCTAGTGAAGGGTAGGATTTAGCAGCAACTCCTACCTAAAATCTCCAAGCACCAATTCATTCACAAAGGCTCATCTACCATTGAAGCGGTAAGATGCTTCATGTTACTGGTAGAACATATAAGATCTTGCAGGAAAATGAAGCCTATTGTCATCCAGTTAGTAGTAGCAGCTCCTTTTGACTCTGTGGTGCCTGCCAAGCTACTCTCACTACTTAGGCACTATTTTGTCCCACTGCTATATGTGAGATTAATTGGAAATCTTATTGAACAGATCTATCTCAACCTCTCTGGATGGCTCCTTGACTTCATGATTCAGACCCCATTTATCCATTCCACAGGGGTCCCTATTCAGGACCCTCTGTTTTACTGCTTATGTAAATCCTTTTTTGAAAGAGATTGAAAGGCAACTTCCAGGGCTATATGTTCCAGCTCTTGAGGAGGAATTACATCATATATTGTATGTGGACAATATATCTACCTTCCTCCTTACTCAAAAACTGTTGCAAAATATGTATGAAATTCTCGATAGCTATTCTGGTAGATACAATATATCATTTAACCCTACCAAATTTATCAGTATGGAAAGTCTACAATGGTTTCATGGTTTCCCTGTAGAATTACTGGGAACCCTCAAAACTTTCTAACTTCCCTATGGCCCTGTCTAATGGGGCGATGATAAGAGCAATTCAAACCAATATTCTTGAAAAAACTAAGCTGACTGGGAGTTCTAAAAAGATCTATTGATTCCACCTATTATCTACCATTTATTAAGCTGACTGAGAGTTCTAAAAGATCTATTGATTCCACCTGTACAAGGTGTCTTTGAAGGGGAAAAACATTTGCATCAGCCTTTCAACAGTATAGATGACAAGGGGGCTCAATGGACTTGGACTCCATGCAATTAAGACATGGTTCATTCATAGAGCCTTAACTACTCTCAGATAAAGTTATGACAAGGTAACATGTAATCATGAAAAGGAGGGTGTGGAGCCTACAGATACTCCTCTAATATCCAGTAAGTGGATTACAGATCTCAGAGATTACTCACAGAAATACTCAGTACTCACAAACCAGATAATTTACTCTAAATTTCATTATTGGGATGTGTATAAGCTGGCACACCCAACCAAATGAAGTTACAGAATAAGTTAAAACTCTCAACTAATTCAATCCTAAATAAATCAAAACACTGGAACCTAAAGTCCAGAACCCTGGATTTTATAATCAAATTTAATTTCATTGTGCTCCCGACACAGCATTTCTTAGTGATCAGGAGAGTGTTTGCTAAAGTTTTTACTATATGTGACGTATGTAATAGAGAAAATGAAACAATAGAGCACATCTTTTATCAATGCCAATTTTTTTTTCAATTAATGATTAATTTTAGGGGAAAGCATTGCAATAGGAAAAGGCATTGTATTGTCCATGGAAAATGCACTGAAAATAAATAATTGCATCATGGTAATTAGGATGGCACTATTTGTGCACTTTGCATTCTGGCTTATTAGATGCCATATTAGATTTAATACTGATGCTCGCGAGCTCTGGAAAGTCTTCAAATTGTTTATGAATAAACTGAAGAACAGGGACACTCTCCTGGCTACAGAATGACTACATATGGAAACGTGGAAGTATTGGTCACTATTAGATGATACTTTGCCCCTAAATTGGACTTTGCATTCAAGTTAATCATTTGAAATACTTATTCATTAATACTCTGAAGTCATTTTTTGCTATGTAACATATATAAAAATGTGCAATAAAACTGATAAATCAATCTAATTATCTGCATACTGGACGTCTTTATGAAAATGCTGGATTTAATTATCTAATTTTGCAAAAACTTAATACTAATTTAATTAGTTTCAATAATGCCTTGGAAAAAGCATTACTGTACTAACAATAAAAAATCTTCTCATAACCAGGCATGGAGCTGTCATCACACAAGGATAGACCAAACATTTTTTAATGAAGCATTACTTTATTGGTGTTATAATCAATTAACATAAACCATTTGTTTTTGTAAATGCTTGCTATGTTTGCTTTGCATACAATGATATCTATGTAAATCTTATACAAAATCAGTGGCACTTGCCTTCTGAATAAAAAAATTTTTTATAGTATAATAAATATTACTTTAATGTTTGAATTTGAACTCTATATTAGTGATGATAATATGATCAGTTGTTTAAAAAAGAAAAAGATGTGAGATCTTTGTAAGTTAGATAGAATTAAAGTGTAACCTGTTGAACAAAATTAATTTATGAACTAGTTATGTATTATTATTTTTGTTGTTGTTTTTTTTGACTGTTATGAAAATACTTGATACCAGAACTGAATAATTAATGAATAATATAGTATTATGGAAGCTAAATAGCAAAGAATATGATAACAGTGAAAATAATTTCATAAATATTTGTTTTCATCACTCTTTATGTATTTTTTTGAAGTGTTTTGTAATCCTAAAATTAGGAATATTTTGAAATCTCAGAAATGTTTGTATTTTGGTGCAATATAAAGGCTTTCAACTGTTAGGTGTTAGTTAACAACAGTTGGTCTCAAATTATTTTAAAAAAGAGTACTGAATAATTTACTTTACAAATTAAACTTCTGAAACATAAATTTGTCTTCGAAATTGAATAATGGTAGTAATCTTAAAAGAAATACTATATTGAAAAACATGTTGGAAATGTGTTATATCAAAGAAACGTAATTAATGTTTTCATGATATTATAGTAAGGATACCGAATTAGTTGCTTTTGATATAAGAAACTTTCAGCATAACATATCATAATTGTTGGTCATAATACATTTCAGGTAATATTATTAATAAGAGGTTATTGAAAGAGATAATGATATAAAGGATTATTTTCAAATTCATAACAAAACATTAAGAATTGTAATTGACAAATTTTATGAAGGATAAAAAGAATACAGATGTATAATTGTACTTTATGATACATTATTACTGAACATTGAATAAGTCATTTTTTGTTGGTCATAATGCTTTGACATGTTATTTATTGGAAACACAAGGAACTGATTGGAATATATTAATAAGATGAGAATTAAAGAGTGAATAATGTTCATCTTGTTTTAATGATCATATTACTTGTATGTATATATCAGTATTATTTTATGTAAATATACTAATATTTTGGGTAATAGGAGCACTCCTTCCACATCACTTTGTTTCTCTCTGCAAAACTGCATCTATAGTCATTTTTTTTTACTTGATTTTTTAAATGTGTTCTAGGAATATGAAGCTGTGCATATATATATATATATATATATATATATATATATATATATATATATATATATATATATATATATATATATATACTGGCTTCACCATTCACTGTGGACTAACTAAGACCCTAAGTCCAACCGCAGAGAATGTATGTTTTTTTCTCAAACTTAAAGAATGACCTGCATCAACAAATACATTATTTTAAGGGAAAATTATTTTAGGAGGGGGGAAAGTTAAAAAAATAAAATAAGATAATATTTTTTTAGGTTTTTCTTTAATTTTAAAATATGATGGCAGAAAGAGATAAGATAAACTTTCATAATTAAACATAAGCCATTAAAGAATGCAATTATTTTATGAAAGATTTTAATTAAAAGAAAACAATAGGCTACTAATAAGTAGTTTAATTAAATACACAATTGGGGAAAGGTAGTATAAATAAAGAAGTTTTCTTTTTTTCTTAAATTTGAAAAATCTGCTGAAGCTCTTGCTAAGGACTCTTATATTAAGAAGTTCTAGAATCAGCTGAAAATTATTCTTTTAAAAAAGAAATTCATTTTTTTTAATTCCTGCTTGCTGCCTTTTCATTGTTGCTGTAGATTATTTGCTCTGCATATATTCAAATCCAGAACTTTGTTATTCTACAGAAATGCTGGGGTAGTTTTCTTTACCTTCACTCTCCTATCTCTGGGACTGGAGTCATAAATATGTGAGCCAGCTGAAGAATCAAGAAAAATGCCTGATAAATGCCTACACTGTAGTCATTAATTATTTCTATGGAAATATGAATAAAAAAGGAACTGCCATGCAACGTCAATGACAAAGGCATTCTAGTGACCGATAACTATCCTTATATTTAAAATGTGTTTGTCTTTTCTCAAAGTAAATCTAGATATATGTTGTTGTTTTTTTATTTAAACATTTTGCAAATAGTTTTTTTTTTTAAAAAAAAATATTGTTATTGGTATTTTGCTTAATATGTATAATGGTGATGAATCTTTTTAAGTTAGGTGAAAATGTCTCACTAAACTTGGTCATCATTATACACTTATAATTAAGCATTTCATTTTATGTATATGTTTTAAAGAAGAAAAAAGAAACAAAAATGCAGAGAGTGCAAATCCCCCCTCCCCAATAATGCACTGTTGCCTATTAAGTTCTAGTTAATTGGTATAGGACTTGAGATTTAATGATTAAAGATTTGATTTAGTTTTTTTTTTTTAGACCAGTTTCTTCTTCTAGTTTCCTCAGTGAGTGCTAGGACATTTAAGCATTAGATTTAAAATACCAGATCAAGCCCAGAACTTTATTTAATGGGTAATCATTAAATAGAAAATCTAAAATTTTCAGACATCCATATGTGTTCATATCCAGCTTTCTAACATAAAATGGCAACCTCATTAGATAACATTTGTAATACAAGCTTGTTAAATTAAGTCATGTGATATATGACTTTTCTTTGCATATATATATATATATATATATATATATATATATGTCTATATATATATATATATATATATATATATATATATATATTATAGACAACTATATTTGAATTAATAAATAATAATTCATTTATTTACATCAAATCGATTTTCGTTCAAAATGAACCTTCTCAAGATGTTAGAATAAATCAAAAAGTCACATGATTTATATTAACTTAGTATACACTTATTGTTCAAACCAAACCTTAAAAATTATTAAAATTTTCAATGTTTAATTGATGACTTACAATTCAACTTCACAGATTCTTGGAGCAAAATTCAGAAACTAGTATCGTTTAACCTTAATAATAAAGGCTTCATAAAATTATGACAATTTAAGGAATACAGTTTATAAAATTCACTATCAACAATCAGAAGACACCGAGCCCACAGAGTTGAAAGAAATCAGATGGTATATCCTCAATATAGCAGTTTTTTAAATTTTATTTATAAAAATCTTTAAATAAATTAAAAGACATTATATTTACTAAATTATATAAAAACTTGCATTTTTCTTTAGTAGATGAAAATTCTAAAGTCATTTTGTTCTTTAATATAAATATTTCAATGACGTTCTAATTTCAAACCATTTCTAATATTCTTCAATAATATTTCATACGGTGATATATATATATATTTGAAAATAAGATCATTTTGGGTAATACTGTGTATTATAGTATTTGTTTTAATTACCAAGAATATATAAGTGAAAAATATTTTATATATAATTTTCACAGTAGCTATTAATGTTTTATATATTATTCTATTTGACTACTTCCTGTAGATTGTATTTCTTCATATATTTACCTTGTGAATTAATTTTTTTTTTTAATTTTTCTACTTCTTCATAAAATGTTTTGCAATCATCACTACTCATCATCATGTAAATCTACATGATTGATTTAATTTTATTAGGCTAAAAAATCATAACAATTATTCTATCTGAAAAAGTTTATCAATGAAAAATTAAAAACATTAAAATTTGCTCACTAGGATTCGATGTTTAAGAACATAAATTGATAGTAAAAATTTCATTCTATCATCAAAGTACCATTTTTTTTTCAAGAAAATCAGTCTGCTACTCTTATCACTGCAGTGTATAATGGAGATATTAAAATAAATATTTGTATAAATATTGATTTGAAACAATGCATATCCAGTCATTTGCCACCCAATATCTCAAGAATAGTTTTTAGCTTAAAACTACCATCAGCGAGGAGGTAGTGCATTTGAACCTTTGGATGTAATGAAACCACAACAACCAATATCAAACTATTTTTGGTTAAACTGGAAACACAATAAATATTTTCAGTTTAAGCTAATTTGGAGTTATCTCTTAAATTGAAGACTTCTCATTGATGAGAGCTATAAGTTAAAAACTATTCTGCAGATAATGAATGGAAAAACACTAGATAGGGATTATAATGCACATCCATTTGCATTTTTGATTACTAGGGCAGAATTATTGTGTGTGTGTGTGTGGGTGGGGGTGCTATCGTTTCACCTTTTGCAATAATTACTTCAAACATATTATGAAAAAAAAATATTGCCTTTGAAATCAACAAATCTTTTCCAAAACATTTTTTTTATATAAAAGTTCAAGCACACAAATTAGAATCTATCATTTTTATATATGTTACAAATATGGACATGAAAAAAAATGTGTTAGATGACATTTTAATAATCTCTTAATTCTGTTTTAACCCCATTAGACTTTTATTATAATAGCTAGAATAAAATATTTTTGTGGGCTGCATATAGCCTAAAAAATGTATTTTGTGGACCTCTGAATTAACTTTTAAATCAAGATAAAAATAATTATTTTATGTATGCATTAATTTTAATATTTCTTTCAAATATCTATAGTAAATTTAAAAAGAAAGTTAAGTATTACTACTTTTAATAAAAATTTAAAAATATTTTTCATTTTCTTACCAATATATTTATTCTATATAAACTTTTAAAAGAGTAAGATTTATTTTTAAAGATTTTACTTTTAAGTAGAAAGAAATAAATAACCTGTAGGAGGCAAAACACATTGTAAATGTATCTTAAATTATTTATTTCCTTTTTTTAAAAAAATAGAAAAAAGATTATTTGATTTTAATAAAATTTGATTTAAATTGCTTTGGATAAAATGACTTGTGGGTTGAATCATTTAATAGAAAATTTATTTAATAAAAAAAAAAGTTTATATATATCATAGCTATACATAAAGATCGATTTAAAACTCTTAGATATGTAAATCATTTGATAAATTAATTAACCCAGAACTTATTAAGATTTGTACTTTCAGTATTGTATATGTATATAAACTAATGTAATAGAATTCCAATCAATATTAAATAGCATTCAATCACGTAGTTATTGTACTCTATCTTCTCAAAATAAAAAATATTAAGATGGGGAATCTCTTACCTATATTTCATATATATATATATATATATATATATATATATATATATGAAATATATATATATATATATATATATATATATGCATGATATCTATTGATCCGTTCAGACTGATAATAAACAGTCATAGCAGATGCAAGGTCATTAGATAACATTGGAAGAGAAGATGAGGTGCCTATATATCGTACTTTCATTACTTTCCTAGTCAAATTTTAACTGACATTTGAGAGATGTGCTACTTCTGAGTATTAGTTCTACGAATTATATTCTGTTGATTTGGTTAAGAGTACCGACCCCCCCCCCTTTGATTTAATCAACAGACGTTTTCAAATTGGTGATTACGCTAGTTTCCAATTCAATTGAAGGTGTGAAGGATAATTTTCCTTGAACTTCCACATTTATATATATATATATATATATATATATATATATATATATATATATATATATACTCCCAATTTTCAGCACATTTTATATTTTAAATAGCATATTTTATATTTCATTCATGAATAGTTGGTCAATATACTTCATGCTATTAACAACCTAAAGTAGTCAATAAAATAATTAAAATTACCCAAATTAAAAATTAAATAAGACTAGTCAAAAATAATATAATCATTGGTTTCTCTGCCAATACAGATTTTTCACGTGCAACAAATAAACATATTTTTCAAAATTCTCATTTCATCCCACATCCCTTTAAAAATAAAGGAACTATTAAACAAATTAACTATTTCAGTATAATACATTTTTAATAATAAAGAGTGTTCACTTTTTCTTTTTATTTCATTTTTTCAAATAAGGCAACATTAGCCTATGAAATCTAATAATATGGTCTCTATCTATTTAATGGATATATAAAGGAGATTAAAATATTTATTTTTAACCCTACTTTTATGAATGTTTGTTTTTTCTTTTAAACTCAAATTACTCTGACTTATATACATCTTTTTACAAAAACAAGGGTTGATATACACTACTCTAGGCATAAAATTCCTATTAAAGATATTATTTGTATTATTTAATAATTTACTCATAGCTCTTTCATTTAATTTTCTCATTACCAAATAAATTAATTTTGTAACCTAACATTTTATGAGAAGAGAATTTAAAAGGCAATTAAATAAAATATTTTTTTTTTATTCTTCACGTGTAAAAATTATTAGCCACACTATAATTGTTATTAATTAAAATATCCTTAACAAATTTGTCAGAGTAGCCAATATTTATTTGTTTGATAATAAGAAAATTGTTTGGAAAGAAGGCATTGGTTTGTGTAATTTATTAAATAATTTAAATAATATTTTGATAGAAATGCTTTCACTAAAATTGTGTATATTATCCCTTGTTTTTCTCTAAAGCCGTATATAGATCATAGTATATGAGGCTAAATGAAAGAATAAATGTTCATAAAAGTAAAGTTACAAATAAATATCTTAATTTGCTTTATATATCCATCAAAAAGATGCAGATTATATTATTAGATTTTATGAAATTATGATGTCTTCTTTGAAAGCAATGAAATAAAAAAAAATTATTATTAAAAATTTATATTACTGAAGCAATTAACTTGTTTTTAATTTTTTAATATTGAATATGTGTAAAATGTAAGTTAGAATTGTGGAAAATATAGTTAATATATATTTATTGATGTGTTTTTTTTTATTTCTTTGCATTTCATAAATATACTTTGACAGGGAAACCATTGATTTTTTTTATTTCATTAATCTTGTTTAATTTGTGATTCATTATTTATATGTTTAAAATCCACAAACTATTTATATATATTTTTATAAGTACTTTTACTATTTTACATGCATTAGAAGAATGCAAAAAATGATAGAAAAATTCCATAGGCTCTTAAAATTTTGACAATTTCTTATAGAATGAAAATGAACATATATTCTATAAATTTATCCCAAAGTCAACAGCCAGAATCTTCTACTTATAGGATGTAATAATTATGTCACATGCATCAAATGATACAAAACTACTCATTTATATTTTTGCAAAAAAAATAATAATTGTTAAAGCAATTCAAAGATCAAATATTTTCAGATTTATTAACCAATGAAGATAATGGCTTGAACTGAAATATATGTAGTCTTTATTAGTCTTAGATTGAAACTATCTTATATAATAATATTTACTCATCAAGTTATAAAAAGGATTGTGATTCCAAAAAGATTGTCCTGGGTAGTTGATTATAAGTGTGTCAAGTAAAATTGTACAATAAATTAGTATATATATATATATATATATATTGAAACAGACAGATCGAAGGATCGATCTTAGTTTCATAGTTTTCATTTTGAAGTACGGTAATTCTAAATCACTATTTACCCACAATGAGGCTTTTTCTATCCCAAGCCACATAAATTTTAAGTTAGTTATTTTATGCTTTGTTTAAAAGAATTTAATGTAAATATTACAAGTATAAATATTACAAATCATGATAAATAATATTCGTGTGTGTGGTTTGTAGGTTTATATTAGCTCAATTTAAAAGTTTCGTTGCGTGTATATTTTTTTTAAAATTTTAAATCTTTCAAAATTATACAAAGTCATTTAAAAATGCTGATCAAAAGTCACATTCCTTTGATCAGTATTTCTATTCAAATCTTACATGTACAAAATGTATAGAATAATTAGTTTGTACTTTGATAAAGTTAAGATAATGAATTTCAATGTTGTATTCACGAATTCCTATGTAATTATTTATTTTGTCAATTTAGAATCATGTATTGAATTTAGAAATAAATGTAAATCAAACAATGGAAATGAGAAATGTAGGACTCTTATCAAGAAATGCGAATGCAATTGTATAGTCAAAATTAGATATTGCTGGAGGCCGGAAAATCAGAGGAGGCGGAGTCATGAACAAAAAACTATGCAGAATGATCAACCGTAGCCATCTTATATTATAATATACTAGAGGACTCTACTTTTTGACTTGGCTGTTTTTAGACCGTCTCGGGGACAGCAAAGTAGTTGTTCCAGAGAAATCATCTCAACTGTGATTAAGAAGTTACCTGGTAAATTGCAATAATGTTGGGCTAAGTCCAAGAAGCTGATCCCTGTTCTGCCGATTTAAATCTTTTGAGCCGCTGATCTATAATGTTTCCTGTGCTTCCAGTTTTCTCAATTCCAACCTTTAAATTAATCATGCCGTTCTAAGGAATCCAAAATGCACGCCTACGTTCTGCATAAACATTACCGCAAGGAGAAAAGCCGGACGAAGAAAGAATGGTAACTCTTGTTACATGAACTTTTTAACTTTCCTCTAAGATTAATAATTTTATTATTTAATCTGTTATGAATTAATCTAAGTAATTACATGTAAATTTCTTGTTTTCCTTTGTTAAAATGTTACACTAAAACCTGTCAGTAAAGTTCTTCTCTAATATTTCTGTGCTCTAGTCTTTAGATGATAATTTATTAATATTTGTGCCTAATAATAATTCATTAGTGAATATATTTATATTTTTATTATTACTTACTTTTACAAACAAAGCGATGCCAATAATAATATTTTTCAACTCTAGTTAAAGCCATTAAAGTTTATTTCATAGTATTATTATTATATTCGTTTTAAAAGTAATTTTCGTTTATCGAACTAAAAATTGGTTCGTTTATGTTGAGTTGAGAAATATTCAAGTACCTGTATTGTTCCTTTTATTTTGTCAAAATGATATTTTAATCTCTGCTCCAAATAACAAATATTTAAAATAAAGTCTAAATTTTTATTATATAATTTTTTTATATATATATACGGAGTAATAATATAAAGTGAATATTTTTGTTACTATTATTACCTTCCGAACAACCTGGGGAGTTATGGGTTTCAAAGTGAAATTAATTAATTGTTACTTTTGTGATCTTTTGATTTCACCATGTTTTATTTTGAATAGTCATATCAGATTGTTGCGTAGAAAATGTTACGGAGAGATAACCAAGGTTTTATATAGTTTCACTTTAAGTCCACTTCCGATCACTCTTCCTCGATGTTACTGTGGCAGTGCTTTTTCCTTCGCCTAAATTGGCATCTCGTTTTTACTACCAATTGGAAAGAAAGAAATTCTTCTCCAGATAATCTCTTGGATCACCGGGGTTCGAAAATGATTCCGGCTGGTTGTAGTGTCCCGGATCTACTTGGGGGCATTAAGACTTGTCAAAGTACAAGCCGCCCGGTCTTCCGTCAATGCACCGCAAGTTATTATTGTAGTATATCTTAATCTCTGCAACCATCAGTACATCATTATTATATATTATATTCTTATATAAAGCCTCCTCCAATTATCCGTATACGTAATGGTTTGAATCTATTAAAATCAAACAACTTAATATAAAATAGGAATTAAATATTTTAAATGCTCAAATTACTCTGATTCCCATATCAACTCGTACGACCATTTAAAACATATAAATATTGGCATGCGTTTTGTTTATCAGTCTAAAACGATTATTAAGGACTAGCAGCAAATTATTATAAATATACGTATGAAAATTTTACCGTATCTGTAAATAGTATTCAATGATTTCAGTAATTATTAAAAATTTATCTAATCTATTTTTGTCTCTCTTTTCTTATTACTCCCAAAATCTAGTTAATCACCTGCCATCTGTATCGACAACTTAAATATATATTGAATTATTAACCGTACCAATATCTCGAATATAAGATATATATGAATAACTGATTGTAGGGTAATATAGTCTGTGTTTTTCGACGAGCTAGTAAAAGGAAAACCATGTACTGTTGTTGTGTTGTTCATCGGTTGGTCATGCCAGGGGTTTGGGTTTGAATTTAGTTTGCATTTTGGAATTTATTCCTAGACGTGGACTGGGTTTGAATTCGGATTACTGTGCGTGATTGTGCATGGTGATTTTACCAGTACAGTAGTTTAAAATTTTGGATGCCCTCCGTGGTGCTCTGATGAAGAAATCTCCCACACTCTGCAGAGTGAACAAGAGTAAATATTAAATTATAGAAATACTCGCTTTTTTTTTCATATCATTGAGATATATATATATTTTGCGTTATTAAAATGCGCAGTTTAAAACGATATTTTGAGTAAGTCAAATATACTAATTTTTTTTTCCCCTTGCTTCCAAGTAGTTTCAGTTGAATAGATTGCCTTCTAATATTGTTAAGATAATATAGTGAGATTTTTTTTTGAGGAAAAAAAAGTGTGAAAGCAATTTTGAAGTTTTGTTTTAATGACAAAAATATTGAGAAATGGTTTCAAAGCAAGTGAAAACCTGTATTGCGATTTTGTGCGTTTATTTAATTCAAAATAAACGAATGTTATTTCATAAATCCTTTTGCAAGTTCATTTTTTTTTTGTTGTTTGAAATTTTTTTTAAGAAAAAAAAAAGCAAAGAAAGTAGGATTACTTTTCATGTCTTAAAAATAAACGCGTGTATGTGTGTATATATATTGTTTAATATAGAAATCTTATCAAAGTCAGTGCATAACATAAATGTCAGTTGAATAAAGTTATTGGCCAGAATATGTGCTATCTGGTATTAAGTAGAGTAACCGTTTAGGTTAAGTTTTTTTTTGTATAACACCAATCAGCCAGATACAGTCGGCAAAGTGTTAAGGGTATATACACTTACGTTATAGAAACTTGAAATTGTAATTGATAACCCCGCAGAAGTAGCGTTAATATTAAACATTCTACATAAAACATTATGTTTTTGAATCAAATGATTTTATTAAGTCACGTAATAAGTATATATTTGGGGATCAGTGGATTAAATTATCCATTGGTCACATGTTGCTGGCTGGCACCTTTCAAATAAATTTGTCAGCAAATATGTTTGTCCATACAGCAGTGGTGAGTTTTTGTTTGGTCTATAAAAGAGAGAAATGGTGATATATATATATATATATATATATATATATATATATATCTCTCTCTATATATATATATATATATATATATATAGAGAGAGAGAGAGAGAGAGAGAGTTACTGACAGTATTATAAGAATATTATTGTGTTATATACTAATTGTTAATATGTTTTGTTTTATAGGATTGAGGAGAACAGTTCGAACTGGGTGAAATAAAGTTTTTCTCTTCCCTTATTAATAATTTAGATACACGTTATCATATCATATATACAAATAAAAAAAAAGTGGAAAAAAAAGGGGTTTTATATAACAGAAATCAATCGGAACGTAGGCGAAAGAAAAAAAAAGAGAAAGGAAGGAAGACACATAAACTGGATGAGGAAGGTCGGAACAGTATCAGCAGTGGGGGAGGATTTGGCATATAGGATCAGGGATCAGTATCTTTTATGAATATATATAAATAAAAAAATATTTCACAAATAACTAATTCACATGCTAGAATCACACATATAATTAATAAAAAAAATATAAAATGGCAGAAGTAGAAGGGAAAAGTAAATCATCTGGAAATAGCGCAGAAACATCAGACACATCCAGTGATCATGAGATTGTTTTAAAAAAATATTCTGATAAAAGAAAAAGTTGTAGACGGTTAGAGAAGAATGCCAAGCAGAGGGGTCACGATGATGATGGGAAGTTTTACGTGATTCTCGAGGAGATGAGAGAGGATAGAAAACTTATGATGGCTATGATGGAGCGGATGTTGAGAATTGAAGAAGGGCATATGGGGATTGACGGTAAACCAGATCGGGAAGAGGAAACCAATAGCAATACAAAGAAGGGAGAAGATGCCCAAACCATACCGAAGGAGTTGGAAATTCAGAGCGAGGAAGTCAGTGAAGAGAAAACAAGCCAGAAGATAGAAGTTAGTAATGATGAGTCGGAGATGCAAACTGAGATGCAGGGGCAAATTGAAAAACCAAGAGGGGCAAGGGAAACTGCTATCAAAGGAAAAGAAATAAAAGTAGAGCAGAAAATAAATCCACAAATAAGGACGAGTAATATACCATACTTTGGATCATCCATTCAAATTCAAATATTTAAAGGTGACCCTGGAGAAAATCCAGATGTACATTTGGATAGTGTCAAGGAATTTTTATGCTTACACCAAATGACCGAGAAGGAGAAAATAACAGTGGCCAGCCATTATCTAAAAGAATCCGCGAAGGCTTGGTGGAAATTATTGAAAAATCCACCAATTACAATCCAAGGTTACGAAAATGCCCTTTTAAAAAGGTATTGGAGTGAAGAGAAGCAGGAGGGACTTTTACACAAGCTCTCAAGTCAAAAATATGAGAACAACAGACAGGGTTATGCAGCATTCTTCATTCACCAAGTGACAGTACTTAAATCTCTTACTGCTTTTAAGTAACCTGATCAGCACATTATCCGGATTATTGTGCATAATTTACCACTGTGGATACAAAGAATGATGCTGGGGATCTGCCCCATGTCGTTTGAAAAAACTATTGAGCTTTTAAACCAGATTGATTATGGGGATTTGTCTCCAACAAAAAGGGAATGGGAGCAGAGTCATTACAACGTGAGACAATTAAAGCCTTATATACCTCCTGACCCAGGGAGACCATAGAAAACAAACAGTAATTTTGGGATAACCTGGTAAACGACCACTATGTTATAAATGTTTCAGATGATGAGTAAAGAACAATGGACATTAATATACAAATGATTGATAAAATGTATCATTTCACACCCATGTTTAGGTTCAAACTCTCACCCAGACTGTTCTCCAAAGTCGATCAACTTTGTAATGAAATGTAAGTCAGTAAAATATGTATAAACATTTTTTTTTGTTATTTTTTTTTAAGTAGGAAGAAATGAAACAGACAGATCGAAGGATCGATCTTAGTTTCATAGTTTTCATTTTGAAGTACGGTAATTCTAAATCACTATTTACCCGCAATGAGGCTTTTTCTATCCCAAGCCACATAAATTTTAAGTTAGTTATTTTATGCTTTGTTTAAAAGAATTTAATGTAAATATTACAAGTATAAATATTACAAATCATGATAAATAATATTCGTGTGTGTGGTTTGTAGGTTTATATTAGCTCAATTTAAAAGTTTTGTTGCGTGTATATTTTTTTTAAAATTTTAAATCTTTCAAAATTATACAAAGTCATTTAAAAATGCTGATCAAAAGTCACATTCCTTTGATCAGTATTTCTATTCAAATCTTACATGTACAAAATGTATAGAATAATTAGTTTGTACTTTGATAAAGTTAAGATAATGAATTTCAATGTTGTATTCACGAATTCCTATGTAATTATTTATTTTGTCAATTTAGAATCATGTATTGAATTTGGAAATAAATGTAAATCAAACAATGGAAATGAGAAATGTAGGACTCTTATCAAGAAATGCGAATGCAATTGTATAGTCAAAATTAGATATTGCTGGAGGCCAGAAAATCAGAGGAGGCGGAGTCATGAACAAAAAAACTATGCAGAATGATCAACCATAGCCATCTTATATTATAATATACTAGAGGACTCTACTTTTTGACTTGGCTGTTTTTAGACCATCTCGGGGACAGCAAAGTAGTTGTTCCAGAGAAATCATCTCAACTGTGATTAAGAAGTTACCCGGTAAATTGCAATAATGTTGGGCTAAGTCCAAGAAGCTGATCCCTGTTCTGCCGATTTAAATCTTTCGAGCCGCTGATCTATAATGTTTCCTGTGCTTCCAGTTTTCTCAATTCCAACCTTTAAATTAATCATGCCGTTCTAAGGAATCCAAAATGCATGCCTACGTTCTGCATAAACATTACCGCAAGGAGAAAAGCCGGACGAAGAAAGAATGGTAACTCTTGTTACATGAACTTTTTAACTTTCCTCTAAGCTTAATAATTTTATTATTTAATCTGTTATGAATTAATCTAAGTAATTACATGTAAATTTCTTGTTTTCCTTTGTTAAAATGTTACACTAAAACCTGTCAGTAAAGTTCTTCTCTAATATTTCTGTGCTCTAGTCTTTAGATGATAATTTATTAATATTTGTGCCTAATAATAATTCACTAAACATCACATGATCACTATCTCATACTAGCACAATAATTGTTATTAAACAATTCAAAACAAAACAACACTCTCCATATAGTAGTGCCATCTTGTGCTAACAAGAGCAATCAATGGATGCCAGAAGGCTTGTGCATAAAATCCCTATCTAGTGCCTACTCATCCATTATCCCCAGACTAGTTTCTGGCTTGTGGCCTTCATCAGTGAGGAGCCTTGGATCTGAGAGCACTGCACCTAGATCTTAGGATCTAATGCAACCCTCCAGCACCCACCTTTTAACTCTATTTAACTACAAAACTATGAGAATGAAATTGAAAACACTATTAATATTTTCAATCCAAGCTCAATAGCTTATATAGTCATATGGGTCTGAACTCAATTCAGTACCCATACATTTTGGTGTCTTTGGCTCTTTAACAACCATAGCCACCACTATCCTATTAGGCAGGATTGGTGTTAAACCACTAAACATCACATGATCACTATCTCATACTAGCACAATAATTGTTATTAAACAATTCAAAACAAAACAACACTCTCCATATAGTAGTGCCATCTTGTGCTAACAAGAGCAATCAATGGATGCCAGAAGGCTTGTGCATAAAATCCCTATCTAGTGCCTACTATATGGAGAGTGTTGTTTTGTTTTGAATTGTTTAATAACAATTATTGTGCTAGTATAAGATAGTGATCATGTGATGTTTAGTGGTTTAACACCAATCCTGCCTAATAGGATAGTGGTGGCTATGGTTGTTAAAGAGCCAAAGACACCAAAATGTATGGGTACTGAATTGAGTTCAGACCCATATGACTATATAAGCTATTGAGCTTGGATTGAAAATATTAATAGTGTTTTCAATTTCATTCTCATAGTTTTGTAGTTAAATAGAGTTAAAAGGTGGGTGCTGGAGGGTTGCAAGATCCTAAGATCTAGGTGCAGTGCTCTCAGATCCAAGGCTCCTCACTGATGAAGGCCACAAGCCAGAAACTAGTCTGGGGATATTGGATGAGTAGGCACTAGATAGGATTTTATGCACAAGCCTTCTGGCATCCATTGATTGCTCTTGTTAGCACAAGATGGCACTACTATATGGAGAGTGTTGTTTTGTTTTGAATTGTTTAATAACAATTATTGTGCTAGTATGAGATAGTGATCATGTGATGTTTAGTGGTTTAACACCAATCCTGCCTAATAGGATAGTGGTGGCTATGGTTGTTAAAGAGTCAAAGACACCAAAATGTATGGGTACTGAACTGAGTTCAGACCCATATGACTATATAAGCTATTGAGCTTGGATTGAAAATATTAATAGTGTTTTCAATTTCATTCTCATAGTTTTGTAGTTAAATAGAGTTAAAAGGTGGGTGCTGGAGGGTTGCATTAGATCCTAAGATCTAGGTGCAGTGCTCTCAGATCCAAGGCTCCTCACTGATGAAGGCCACAAGCCAGAAACTAGTCTGCGGATATTGGATGAGTAGGCACTAGATAGGGATTTTATGCACAAGCCTTCTGGCATCCATTGATTGCTCTTGTTAGCACAAGATGGCACTACTATATGGAGAGTGTTGTTTTGTTTTGAATTGTTTAATAATAATTCATTAGTGAGTATATTTATATTTTTATTATTACTTACTTTTACAAACAAAGCGATGCCAATAATAATATTTTTCAACTCTAGTTAAAGCCATTAAAGTTTATTTCATAGTATTATTATTATATTCATTTTAAAAGTAATTTTCGTTTATCGAACTAAAAATTGGTTCGTTTATGTTGAGTTGAGAAATATTCAAGTACCTGTATTGTTCCTTTTATTTTGTCAAAATGATATTTTAATCTCTGCTCCAAATAACGAATATTTAAAATAAAGTCTAAATTTTTATTATATAATTTTTTTATATATATATATATACGGAGTAATAATATAAAGTGAATATTTTTGTTATTATTATTACCTTCTGAACAACCTTGGGAGTTATGGGTTTCAGAGTGAAATTAATTAATTGTTACTTTTGTGATCTTTTGATTTCACCATGTTTTATTTTGAATAGTCATATCAGATTGTTGCGTAGAAAATGTTACGGAGAGATAACCAAAGTTTTATATAGTTTCGCTTTAAGTCCACTTCCGATCACTCTTCCTCGATGTTACTGTGGTAGTGCTTTTTCCTTCGCCAAAAATTGGCATCTCGTTTTTACTACCAATTGGAAAGAAAGAAATTCTTCTCCAGATAATCTCTTGGATCATCGGGGTTCGAAAATGATCCCGGCTGGTTGTAGTGTCCCGGATCTACTTGAGGGCATTAAGACTTGTCAAAGTACAAGCCGCCCGGTCTTCTGTCAATGCACCGCAAGTTATTATTGTAGTATATCTTAATCTCTGCAACCATCAGTACATCATTATTATATATTATATTCTTATATAAAGCCTCCTCCAATTATCCATATACGTAATGGTTTGAATCTATTAAAATCAAACAACTTAATACAAAATAGGAATTAAATATTTTAAATGCTCAAATTACTCTGATTCCCATATCAACTCGTACGACCATTTAAAACATATAAATATTGGCATGTGTTTTGTTTATCAGTCTAAAACGATTATTAAGCACTAGCAGCAAAATATTATAAATATACGTATGAAAATTTTACCGTATCTGTAAATAGTATTCAATGATTTCAGTAATTATTAAAAATTTATGTAATCTATTTTTGTCTCTCTTTTCTTATTACTCCCAAAATCTAGTTAATCACCTGCTGTATGTATCGACAACTTAAATATATATTGAATTATTAACCGTACCAATATTTCGAATATAAGATATATATGAATAACTGATTGTAGGGTAATTTAGTCTGTGTTTTCCGACGAGCTAGTAAAGGGAAAACCATGTACCGTTGTTGTGTTGTTCATCGGTTGGTCATACCAGGGGTTTGGGTTTGAATTTAGTTTGCATTTTGGAATTTATTCCTAGACGTGGACTGGGTTTGAATTCGGATTACTGTGCGTGATTGTGCATGGTAATTTTACCGGTACAATATATATATATATATTGTTTTATATTTTAATGTCGTATGGAAAAAATCGTTAATAAGCTCTACATATATTTAAAATGCTAATAAAAACCTAGTTATTCATGAAATATAGTATTTGAATAAAATGATTAAATTGACTGAATAAATTCATTTTATTGTTTTAAAAATAGTCTAATTTAAAATAAAATCAGAAAAATCAAATTCTTTATTAAGTTCTAGCAAATGTGATGTCATTTATATCCTGAAGCTCTATATTTTTTGTTCAAAATGAAGTAAAACATACATTTATTTACTAAACCACTAAACAATTCATTTTTCTTTGCAAATTATAAATTAATTTTATTATTTTTATTAGGAATAACTATAGTTATTTTATAAATAAAATTAGATCTAGAGTGACCATTGTTCATAAACAAAATAATAAAAATTGTTTAATATCAGGATGGGGTTGGGCATTTAAATCATAATAAAACATGAATATGTAGATCAATATAATGCAGTTGTATTAATTTTTTATGGTCTGTACTGATCATCTTTATTTAATAATGCTTATTTAACATGATGTAGTTGAATGAAAGGTGAAATACACTACTCTGGAGGGAAATGTTTATTTAAAATAGAACCCTTCATAACATAAATAAGTATTTGTAAGATATTGTCAAAATGTAAGATTGATATGTTTTTAGTAAAACTTGTTTTCCAGAAAAAAGAAATTGAACTAAATGGGTAAATGATCTTGTGAGGAAAGATTAATAAGGGAAATAGCTGTATAATTTTAGAATTGCTGTAAGTCCAAATTGATATCTTTTATTTTTTGTACTTCTAAAGATGTGCCTTTTTATTAGTCTTATAATTGACTCTGAAAAATCTGAATCATTTTATCATTTTGTGTTTTCCTGAAGGTTTGTGATTTGTATTTTTATATTGGACTATTTCCATAATCTAATATGGTGTCGAATGTCTTTAGAAAAGTTTAATTTTATCATTTTGTCTTAGTATTATTGCATCAGTATTTAATAAAAGATCTTTTATTTTTTATTTTTGCTATCAATAAAGCGCATGTAAATATACACAATAAATTATGTTTTAAAGTCCTTAATAATGTTTGTATGTGAATTCAAATCAACATATTATTGATTTTTACATATTATATTATCATCATAAACATTTTGCTCAATCTAAAATTAAATAAAATCCTATAAAAAGGAATACATCCTAGTTTAAAAAGTGACATATTATAGATAATATTGAATGCATCCTTGTTTAAAAACCTATAAATTTTATAGGTTAAATTATATCATAATGTAATGAATTTTCTATTATATGAACACCTATAGATGGAGTCTATCAGAGAAGCTTTAAATCAATACACCATGTAATAGAAATGATAGTTGTGTAAAAAATAGAGTTTTTAACTATTATATTAATTAAAAATGTTACCATCATTTAAAAGCAACCACTGTTCATGCTAAAGATATATAACTATTAAAAAAACTAGCTAATTGGATATTCAAATTTATCATCTTAATATATATAGTATGTGCAAACAAATCTGTTGTTGATATCAATAGAAATAATAATACTGATTCAATGTCTGATAAATATTGTATTGTTAGACAATTGACTGTAAACATCATTCTCTATTTAGATAAGTAGCCAAATAAACTTGGAATAACAAAATAAATATTTAGCTTTAAAACTAAAAGTTTGTTGCAGTTAGTATATTGATTTGAGAGTAATATCATTATTTCATTTGCTCAATAGATGACCTTATTCTATATTATAATAAAAATATTTTGACAGGATAGAAACATGTTTCTAATTATTTCTTGAAGTATATAAGAAAATTTTTATGACAGTTTTTATTAATATGCTCATCTTGTCGTCAAATTTTGTTGCCAGAAATTACAGATTGTTGAAGTTAAACTATTTTAAAAAAATTTAAAATGGAAAGACTAAATTTTTAATGCAAATGTCTGGAGACAAATTATAGGGAATGTTTGTGAAATATGCTACCAAAAATTTTGCTTATATTATTTCAGATTTTAAAAGAAACAATGGCTAGAAAAATCTTTAGTGATTATGTGGAATCTTATTTTTAATACTACAGGCAAATGAATTATTTTACTGAATGAATATAATGATTCCTGTTATAAATGAATTAATTCCGGAATCTCAGTGTAATTCTAGAGAACAGAAAATGTATTGTAATATGTGTCAACCAGACAATTTTAGCAGAAAATATAAAAAAAAAGGATGTGATTTATTCATTGCCATTTTGATTTTCACAAAGCACTTGACGTAATTATGAAAGTATGCAGTATTTATTTTAAAAATTGACCTTATTTTGATAGAAAGTTATACCTTTACACAGTTCTTTCATGGATTCTTCAATATTCTTTTACTCATCAAATCATGTCTTCATTTTACCTAGAAATGATAAAGTGAATATGTCATTAAAAAGAAATTAAAATAGATATAGCTGAAATCAAGAATGGATATTTTTGGATGCAGTGAATGCTATTGTCTCCAAAAAGTGAGGGAGAATGCAATATGATCACACTGCAGCCACTTTTATCATACAATATGGCCACCTAATGCAAACCATAGGAATAAAAGGATACCAGAATATCAAAGCATCAAAATCCCATTTAGTACATACTCATCCAATATCCCCAGACCACTAAATAGAGATTTTGATGCACTAATCTTCTAGAATCCACTGATTATTACGGATTAAACTAGATGGCAGTATTGTATAGAAAAGGTTGGTATGAGTTAACAGGTTGTGTAAAATCAAAAAAATGATGATTATGTGATGATATTGTGGTTTGACATAACTTGATAAGTATGTAAAGGATATGCCGAAAAATCACAAGTGTTTATCAACACCAACTTGTTTTTAGGCCATGTTTCCTTTCATAATTTGTACTAGTAGTAGAGTCATTTCATTTAAAGTCAATAACTCTACTACTAGTACAAATTATGAAAGGAAACATCTCCAGCTAAAGAGTTTACAGTGTAAATAAATCATTGAATGAGAATTAATTAAAATATTTGTATTGTGGTATATCAGATACAGTGACAAAGAAACATATCATTTCTTAATAACTAAATGTGGTTGAATATGCTACCATACCTTCAAACAATAAATAATGAGTGCTCTCAGTATTCATTTCACAATAAGTAAGTTTGTGGTCTATTATTCTGGCACTTTCAAGCAGAAAAAGAAGATGTGTCATATATTGTGAATAAAAAAAAACTCTTTTTGTTAATACATACAATCTAGGTAATAATCAAGGACTAAAATTTTATTATTAACAATGCTTATTATTTTCAAATAATTCAGGTCTTTTGGCAATCATTGATGCATAAACATATGAAACTGAAGAAAAATTCAAGCCTTTAAGTTCTGTTCAACAGAAAATGAATAGTCATTCCATTGTTAAATAATTTGAAGTCATTCTTATGAGAGATTTCAATGCTGAATTAAAATAAATGATGTTTGATAATCTAAGGAAAAATTATAGAATTAGCAAGATAATTCCAAGATGAGAATTTTTATACAATTATATAACTTGATGAAGTCCAGATAATCATCACCATACTTTATTTCTGGCAGTTATTAATGGGTGATCAATAATGGCTAGTTATAGCAAAACTATGCATAGTTTAGAATTTAGCTTTGATATCAGACTTCTTTAAACAGAATTTAAATAAAAATAATAAAATAATATGACATGTTGAAAAAAACAGACTCTGTAAAACTCTGAAAGAAAATGAATATTCTTCAAAACAATGAAAAGGATGGATTGGTGTTTAAAAATTAATTTGAGTCTATTAAGATCAATACAAACAAAATATCTAAAACATTCAAAGACTGTATTACCAATATGACATAAGATCTAACTGGGATGTAGTAAAAGTGTGATTTAATAAAACATTGGAATGCAATGAAGAGAACATCACTAAATGAGTATAATTAATCAAAACAGTATAGGGAGGAAAGTTAACTGTCAAACATTTGAATATTTTTCTATTATAACAAAAAAAAATTCCAATGATTGTATCTATTTTCCAATAACAGTTTAATTTTTAATAAAAATAATACCATTAAAATATCTGATGATATTCATTCCTTCACAAATTCCAGATGGTCTATTTATCTTTATGCCAAGTATTTTGCAGTGTAATGGTCTATATTTCCTAAAGGAATAAGATAAAATGCATGTAACTATAGTCAGACCTAGGGTCTTTATGTAGGATGCCATGAATGATGTGATGAAATCTAATCCATGATTGCATCTATTTCAAATATGATAATGTAATATTTAAACATTTAATACAGATACAACTTATACCAATACATCTAGCCTTCACCTCTCTTTACTATTCTGTTATGCTGACTATTTGAACTCAGGGTTAATTTTACACTTAACTCTCTTCAGGGGTCAATAATAATACTTTTATATAAGTTCAATAGATTCTTAAAATTCCTTTCAACCATGTTATCAAGATGTTCAGTCAGAATGATATGTATATCTGGATATATGTAGTCAATTTTATTTTATTATGAAAATGAAATAAATAATTTAAATAAATCAGAGACCTCCTTAAATTTATAATAACTTTAACAATATTAATTGAAAACAATTTAAATTGATTTTTATATAACATTTTTTTCTAATTACAAGTGTTTAAATAGATTTCTACTATATTAGTATATACATTTAAAAATTATACCTTACCATATATATATCATAGCACAGACAACATGTAATAGATTGAAAAAATAAAGAACATTTTATAATTCCAAAGATTATGATAACACTAGCTAACTAAATTAAAATTAAACAAAATAAGTATAAATGAAGACTTTTGTAATATCAAGTCCTTTTGAGGGAATGCCATTTTATAAGACCTCCCATCTATGTATGGTCCATATTGTTGAAAGAAATGACCTTCATCCAATGATATTAGTCATTTATACTGAATAATAAATAAACAAATTTTAATAAATTAATTAACTTAATAATAAACAAGAATTTTGTCATGTCATAAGTGAATGAATTTAACATAAAAAACAATAAAATCTTACATTCATATTAAGTTTAATTATTAACCTGGTTAAGTCACTGCATAAGGAAAACCTAAATTTTATTAAATAAAAAAAATATTTAACCCGATCTTTTCCCATTTTTCATCTAATGATTTTCCAAAAGGGATTATTCCAAAGTAAGCAGGTCTTAAAGGCAAATGAAATACAGTTAAATATTTATTAATGTTGATACACAAAAATAATATGTTCTATTTAAAGTGTATTGTATTTTCCTAGTCATTTTCCAAAATTTTAAGTATTAACATTCATTAGGAATAATGCTATTTTATTTCTGGTCATAAATCATTGGTAAGGTAATCAATATACTCCATTGTCTCATAAAATTTTTTCTTGCATGATGTTGGCATCCCTTTCCATAAATTTATCTCACTATAAATTGAAGTAGGATATTGAATTATATATATATTAGCCATTTTGTAGGAATAAATAGTTACACTGCTCTAGGTTAGAACAGTAGCATTTGATCCTATAGAAAAGTGTATTTACTCACAATGCATTTTTATAACTTTAAATCATCTTAAAGTAAATTTATTTAAATATATAAATGTGTTTGATGATATTTATATTCCTTGAAATTCATGTTTAGAATGATATCATTAAGAATTTCTCTAATTATTATATTAAAGATAATTTCCCATTTGAAATTATTATTAATGATATTATAGAGTTATTTATTTACTCTTTACTTGAGTGATATCAGAATTCTCTACTAATGAAGATTTTATAAACAAGGAAAATTCATCCAAACTATTGATCTATCTTTCTGATGTGTTCAATATATGAACAAAGCAAAAATAAATATGTGTAGGTACTAATTCGTTTATAAAAAAATATAACTGATTTTGAAATTAGTTGATTTAGCTTTTGTAGTAGAATCGACTTCCAGTAATTAGCATTCATTAAATTATTATTTCATTTCATGATTTTGTATTCGATTATTGTTGAATGCATCATAATTAATAATTGCATAATTGAGTTCTAATTTTATTTCCTTCACATTTATTTGCTAAATATACGACTTGACCTTAGGTTATTTCTATGTTTTGAGTCTTGATTAGTGCTATTAGTTAAAATAAATAATTATTTTATACATATATATGAATGATTGAAATCTAATTATTTTAATATCTGATTTCATTGAAATAACTTTTTTTTTTTTGACTTGACTTTTATTATTAGCATTTTATAATATAATGTTTAAGTTATATATGTGTGCATATGAATGTTTTAACATAAAAATATAATATATTTTCTGTTTATTAATTAAAATTATATTTTTAAGTTTAGGGTTTGATATTGCACATAAATAAGTGAGCTTAATAAGATTGTAAATAACCCTTTCAGTAGACTGAATGTAGCTTTCAAAACAAAATAGGATATAGTTTTCAAATATTTTTTGAATCTAAAGATGCCTCTGCATCTGATATAATTGATCAAAAATCTCTATACAAATTCACTAAAACAAAACTTTACCAGTAAAGTTAAATTGTGGTTAGATGTTAGACAGATATTTATATTTTCCTACTGCTTTTTTATTGTTGATACTATGACTTGGCACAATATTCTAAAGAATGAGAAAGTAGGATAATAGTGCAAGGGAAATGGAGATAATAAAAAAATGAATGTTAATTTAATATTTACTGCTGATTGCAAGTTAATAAATGTAATGATAAAATAGTTGTGAGTAAATATCTTAAAAAATATCAAATTAATGATTATGTTATTCCATTAACATATCTTTTTAAATAAGTAGTATTCTGGAATTAAAAGAAATGTATATATTAAGACATCTGAACACTACCATATCCAATAATAACCAATGATTTTGAAAGTAATCAAAATTTTGCAGTTGTATAAACAGAAAATTACAATATTCTAAAATGTAGAGAAATTAAAACATTTCACATTGTATAGCCTACCTTATATAAAAGAACAATAATTGAATGGCATCCCTCCTCCTTTGCGTATATTCTACTTGGGTTCTCTGATTGAAAATGAATAATGACACCAAACATAAATGATTAAAATCACCCAATGAAAAAATGAAAGCATTTGATATACAATGCTATATAAAAATGTTATTTACTCTAACAACTACATAATTAATATCTGGTTTAGAACAGTTTAATTGTTAAAGCTAATTATGAGATAGATAATAACATATTTCCAACACTTAAGGATAAATTTTATATTATAAAATACATTCTGTAAAAAAAAAAAAAAACAATGTTAACTCATCTTTTGCAGATGTAACAAATTACTTAAATCGATTTATAAGTCAACATAAGGAATTACGATAGTTAGAAGATCAAAATTGCATATTTCACATATGTAATGAGAAGGTTTATTTTTTAAAAGTGCTTCTTAGAGAAGAGAAGGTGGAATGTCACTATTCATAATGTTTTTTCTTACTTAATCAGATTATGCACATCATCAATGACAGAATTTGTGATAATTATTGAGAAGAGCAATGAAATGGGTCATACAATGGCAACTACTTTATTCAGAGAAGTGGAGATTGAAATGAAATCATGCTGGTGTGAGAGCAAGCAAGTTTATTAACTTGTGAAATACATGAGGCATCTAAAATGAAAGGTGGCATTAAACAGGAATCTTTATTAACTCTGTCTACTATTTTTATGATAGTTGTCCTTGAAATTCATGACTGATATAATATTATTGTGATTATCAAATAAATCAGATAAAAATATAAAGTTGATTATCTAATACCATATAACCTAGCCCTTAATTCTAAGAATGGATATTGTGTAAGAATTGGATAGGCTAAAAGGAAATGATGTTATAGACTCTATATCATATTACATCTACATTACCTAATATAAAAAACTCTTTTGTTTGATAATTACCTTTTGCCTTCATATGAATAAATTCTTTGTTTTTTTAGTGAATAGTAAGCATGCTTGATGTCAGCTACCAATTACTAGTCATACAATGTCTGGTTATCAGAGTTCTTTATAATCATCAGATTACTGTTTAAAATCTCAGTAACTTCAGACACATTTCTGTAAGTTGCTTATAAAACATGCCAATGAAGTATTGATAAATATACCTATTTTGATGACTTCCTATTGGGGGCCAAAAATAAAAGAACATTGTTGCGGACAATAAACATTTTTTAAGTAGATTCAAGAAAGCAAGCATTGAAATAAGCTGTGGTATGTCTGTATTAAAAGTGGAAAAAAATGTTTTTTTGGTTATAAGGTGATTGTACAGAAAATACTTACTATTGAAATCAAACTATATATTGTGAACAAAAATATCTACAAACAAATAAGAGCTGCAGGCTTTTACAAGTCCCATTATATTTTGAAAAGATATCATGCAACACAAAAACTGACATTTTTATATTAATAAAATAAAACTAATGTGAAAGTATTAGTCTGTTTGTAATCCACAAGTATAAGTATTGCTTATGTGTGATTTTTTCCTGTGCTTATCAGAGCAGTTTTATTTGATTATTGCAAAAATGGGTATGACTTTCCATTATGTTTACATCTCATACCTTAATTACAACAAAGAAATTATCCTCAATTAAACAGAGAAACTCTGGTTTTAGCTGCAGGCATTAAAAGTTTATCTGTACATTTATTGTACAACCATCATTGCTTGGTATATGCAATGCAGAAAATATCTTCTGCACTATATCTCACCTTGAATGCTGAGATAATTTTTAGATGCTATGTTATTAAACTGTTACATGTGGGGACAAAATTATTGATATGTTAATGCACTTAAATATCTATCTAATAATACTAAGTAGAAAAAGGAAAAAAAAAACAATACATTGAATGATTTTCAAGTTAAATAGTGATCACATAAATAGTAAAGTGATAGTTTACTAGTGAAAAATGACCAATGTTATTAACTTCTGAGTAAATTAATATTCTCTAGATGGTCAGTTAACCTGTTAAACTGACATGAAGCCTTTTGGTCAAGTGAAAATAAGCTATCTATCTTAATTAACTCAATATTCTGAGGGACTGGGATCATTGTGCCATCCAGAGGGTTACAAATAAATTTCAAACTTATCACTTTATAGACACTGAGATATATTCAGAATAAAAATACTGGCTAAGTTGTATGTATTCCAGATTATTCAGTCATTGACTAAAATGTCTGCCAATTCTAGCAATGCTCAACTGATATATGATAAGAAACAAACCTTTGTAAAGGACTTTGTATAGAATATACAAATCTTATGGAAAGATAAATAATTTTTATTGCAATTTATGGATTTTCCAAATGGATAAAAGTCTCATAAATATGTCATCTCACATAATAGCTTACTATCTGGACACTTTAAAAGTATTAGCATTACTCAGTCTTCCTATGACTACTGCTTTTGACAAAGAACCAGCTTACATATCCAGGCAGTTAAGAAACTTCTGTGCAAAATATGATGAAACATATCTTAACATTGATATTTCATCCAAACAACAAAAGGTAAATTGAAAAAGTGTGGAAGAGCAAGAAAACCTCATAAATAATAATCAGCAAATGATTGGAGCATTTACCATCTAGAATGCTGTAGAGAAAGCAATGCCTTCAACTATCCATAACAAAACGCCAGATGATTTTTTTAGCAAATTACAAACTAAAAATTGAATTATTTAGTTTCATATTTAGTGTGAGCAATAAAAAACATGAAACAAAAAATGATATCTAGGTCAAAGTGGAACAAAAGCTATTATACTGTGTATATCATTTTAAAAACTCAATACCTGCAATTGTGATTTCAAATAGAATTCAATATTTTTACTAATAAAACATCATAATGCAAAATACACAGACATTGATTTTATGTTTTTATCAAAGACCACAAGAATTAAACAGAGAATCTATCTGGTCAGTCAACATTGCCCAACAGTACTTCTTCACAAGCAATGGATAAGGACTGATCATGATGAAAAAGTAGTACTGACCAATTCTAAAACTAGAAAGTTTTTAGAATCCCTATCAGCTGAAGATATCAGACACATTCAAAACATTCTTTGTATTACAAGCCTTTTTAATAAATATTTTTTTCTTTTCCATTATTATTTCTTGTTTTGGCTAGAGAAAGAATATGATGAAATGACTACAGTTTATATGAACTTGTCTAGCTCAACTTCTGTGACTTAAATAAATATGTCTAGTGTACCAGTCAAAATTGTATGTTAACTCAACATGATTCACAGTCTGGATAAAAATTCCTCGAATCCAACCATACGCAAGGTTAAAGATCAAGAATATTTATGGATTCTGCCCTGTTTACCCACTCTCTAAATCTACCAACTATTTAACAACATTTTTGAGGGAAACAATTAATCTCCTCTAAACTCCGGCTGGCAGCATCAATGATGGAGCATGAGCCTTCACAAATTCTAATGTTTAACTCTAACATTTATTCTAATTACACCTACTCATAAACTTCAAAATAGGACTGGTATGTGGGCGACTTTTAGTCATCAGACAGCAGCACAATAATTAAATAGAAATGCTAATTTTAGAAAAAAAAATGGACACAAACCACAAGTAGATTAAATTCACATTTATATTTAATAAAAAATTTCTATAATTCTTTAGTGTCTCACTGATTTATATCATTGTTTGTTAACATCAATTTCAATCATTATCACTTATTATGCCTCATGTAAGGGAATGGTACAGTTTTTATCCCAATTTAAACAGATAAAACAAGTAGGGTTCTATGGTAGATACCCACACAAGGGTGTGATATAAGAAACAAATATATAACAACCCTCTTTTGAGTAACTTTAATATTGGTAAAAATTATTCTAAGAGAGAAATAGTTTGATCATATTTTTAGGAATTGGCTTTGAAGAGAGTGACATGCTTAAATGTAAGTGGATTGTGATATTCACAACTAAATATGTTACTGATAGTAAACATAAATAATATGATTAGATAGTAGTCAACCTGCCATGATGAGACCCAGAATTTGACATGACATTACCAGAACAGACTCAGTTCCCCTGCCCCATTCTAGTGATGCCAAGAAATAAAGACAAATGGTCTGCACAATTAGCAAACCTCAAGATATTACAAGTGAAAT
Organism: Epiperipatus broadwayi; assembly: GCA_028023455.1. NCBI lineage: Eukaryota > Metazoa > Onychophora > Udeonychophora > Euonychophora > Peripatidae > Epiperipatus > Epiperipatus broadwayi. The sequence continues at coordinate 852,870 of JAQFVV010006335.1, forward strand.
ATCAGGAATCACCAAGGCTTGCTAAGCTAAGCTTGCCCCAAGTCTTCCCAATTTTGTCTTTTATATACTGACCTACATTTTTAGCCCATGAATATATCATGTGTAATAATTCTGATTTAATGATCAAAGGACGAAACAGGTGACCAAGCAAAGTATTGGTGAGGCAAAATACGAATACTGGAACAATAGACTTTAAAATCATTATATGAAAAATTGTATTGAGCCATGAAAGATTATACAGATATTATATGGTTTGACCAAGCTCAGATTAACGCAAAATAAGCATTAATATTATTACAAATATCATTTCTTTGGGTGACACATTTCTCCTTTCAAAAAAAATCCCACCAATATTTTTAATTTAACATTTTACACTCTCTCTTACTGTTTAACAAGAAGAAACTTTCTACACCCCCTCCCTTTCAAACTTTAAAAATTAAATAATATAATTAAATAAAGTTTCACATTTGACCCAGAATCTTTTACAAAACTAAACCTTATGCACATAAATATTTTCAAAATATATGAAGTAAAACAAAATTATTTCACTGTGACAAAAAGGGTGTTCCAAGTAATAATCATTTAAAGCAAAAGAGTTATTTATTTAATGACAGACATTGGTGGGGAAATAGGAAGCAAAATTATTTAATCATAAAACTTTTGTCAAGATGGAACAAATTGGCATATAGATATCATTTTAACTTAGACAATTATAAAGCTTTAACAAATACATTCATAGGTAAATAATAAATATCTTTTTAAACCACTTTAAAAGAAGAGTTTTGCATTAATAGAGGCGTAATCTTAAGACAGACACAGTTAGAGCAGAGACATTAAATTTAAATTATAGCAAGTCAAGATTACAGAGTTGATAGTTACATTTAATTAGAGGGGATTTCATTTAAGAAGATATTTTGTTGCAGCAAAGTTAAATTATAAGGTCAACTGGAAATTGAAGAATAAATTAAGTGGTTAGAAATGAACAATTAAAAAAAATATTACCTAATTTATTCTTATTCCTTTTTGGAAATCTAGATCCCATGATGAAATATGAATTTGGAGTGGTCTTTTATTATTTCAGCACAGGTATAGCTAGCTATGAGTTTGATATAAGAGTTCAACAGTTTGGCAGTTCAAAATTCAAACATTTAATGAAATTTCTCTGGCTTTATGGTACTCTGGTGATCATACTTGGGACAATGAAAAATGGGCAGGCTAAGAACCATTTACCCCACTGCCATGCTTCTACACATATCTATATTTGTTTAAAAATAAAACCAGCATGTATTTGCCTTACACTGACAGAATGAATCTATGACTGGCTGACTCCTATTGTTCTCATGGGCTATTTATAATATTTTCAGAATACTTTTTGAAATTTCTCCTTTTTCATTTGCCCAAGGCCAAGTGGATATAAAATTCCAGCAGCCATAATCATCGATCTAAAATATTTTTGTTTTGTATTCTTAAGATCCACTCTCCTGATAAACCCAATGGTTTTATTGTTTCAAATCTATTTTAAATTTAATATAGATTTGAATAATTTATCATTACAATATCTTTTCTGTTTTACTTTTAATTTAATTAGAAATTCCATTACTATTTTGTTAATGGACTTTCTTTTGTTTTAAGCTAAAGAATGTTAGTAGTATTTATCACAAAAGTAAATCTCTAGAATAAAATACGTTTATTTTAAAAAAAATAGAATATGAAAAATTTATTTATTGATTTTTATAAAAGTTTCTGTCTGTAATTATATATATTTCTGGATCCCTCCAATATTTATAATTAAAATTTTAAATAGAAAATTTTGATATTTTATTCACTTATTAACTGGTCTAGAAGATGGCAGAAGGAAAGTTTTATAAACACCGTTACACGCATGGATCTGGTTCGATCCTAGTTTATAAATCTAGAAAGACGTGAAGCATGGATCTTATCTACAGATCCATTGTTTCACTAGTTTAGAATATATACCACATAAAATAAATGCTGTTGGTTTATTAATTACAATGACAAAACATACTAATTAAATAACCAATAACAACAGTTATTAATTAGTCTTGACTCTCTACAGGTTATGATAATTAAGTAAAAAGTGAATATGCCTCACAAAAATCATTATTTGTTTGAAATGGATTTTACAAGAATAATAAGTCATAATACTGATAACATTTAACCCTACTTGACATATGTAATGATAATTTAATATAAGTGGAACTGAAAAATGGCTTTACAAATTAAATAGCTAGTGTAACTGGCAGACACAACTCACACATTATGAAGACTTCCCTACATCATTTGGTTAGAGCTTGTTTGGAATTAAAGAAACTCACAAATGTTGTGATCAGTTATGTTATTACAAATACTATGAAATTAAAGAAAATATAAAAATCGTGTTTGTCTAAATATAATAAACAATAAGGAATAAATAACTTTTATATTTTTTTGTAAGTATTACAAAAATGAAATAATTAACCTTTCACCTAATATATTTATACACCAGTCAACACTTCAACAATCCCAACATAAATAACAATCAACAATTTCAAACTGTTATCAAGGCAACCTGCTTTTAACAATAATATATAAAGAGTACCAGATTACAGATATTCCTAATAATATAAAACCATAAAAAATCCAAGATTTCAAATAAAGTTATAAAGGAATTGCATTAACGTTTAATTATCATTTAACCATCGTAAAGATTAATATAAAGATGTTTTTAAATGAAATTGCATTTATTTATTTTTTTTCATTTTTGTATTGTTAGAGTGAAGTCACCATTTGCCTAAGCTGATTTACTATTTCTGACATGTTATTACAAATGCAATATGCAAATCATTATTTTAATTTTTTAAATATATTTAATCTGAAATTCAAATATGTTAAACATTTTCGTTTTATTTTGATTTGACACTTATTTATTTATTTATTTTTTTAAAAAAAAAAACTATTAAAATTTTCTTAAGTGAACATAAACTATTGAAATTTTATCACGTGTTTGTTTTTCTAATTAGCCTATCATGACCGCATGATTTTATTATTATTATAATTGGTTACGCCTATATACGCCAACTACATAAAAGTTCAATTTTATTGCTCTTGATTTATATAAATATTTTTATACTTTTTAAATGCAATTTTTGAATTATCTCAATGAACTAACTTTTTGATCTATGTGGTATTACACTTTGAGTCTTAGTGGACATGTATAATAAATTGGAGCTAGCAATAAAGTATAAAGGAATAATACAAATTTTAACTATCTAAAAGCAGATTGATTTTATTAAGTAAATAACGACAAGTGTGACCAAAGAATACCTATTTAATGTCTCATTTTATTAAAATGCATTGTTTTATTCCAATATAAAATTATGAGTATAAATTATATTTATTATTATTTAATATATTAAAGTGAAGATATCTATAAGTAAAAGATGTGAATATATTTTTGATTTGTCTTTGCTTGTTGATATTAGCTTTATACTGACGTTTACCAGACATTGATATTTAGGCACATTTCATGATGTTCAAAGGCAGAAAACTATTTATTTTTATGTGAGATGTCTTAATGTGTCAAAAATGAGACATCTTAATTAATAATATACAGAAGCAAGATTGGAGGAGTGATAAATTAATAGTTGGATTAAATCTAATGGCTTTTTTAGATCAACATGTCTTACATTGATTATTAAACCGGAAGGTATGTATATTTTTCTCCAATAAAAATCTAGCAATGGGAAAAATAAATAGTATTAGAAATGTGGCATTTTGTTCAATATGTGATTAAAAAGTTTTTTTCCAAATGGAAGATAGCTGAGTTTTCATTTGTATTAATACAATATCATTATTAAATAAAAATCAATAGCTTAACTGTACTTTGGCATCAATAAATTTCACATTTGGTCAAGATTTTTTTTTCTAAAATGAATATTATGTTATATCTAAAGCACACTGGGTTATTATTATATTGACTTTTGTTTGATCATATTAGTATGTTTATCATTTCTAGTATTGATGTAATTAGTATAAAATACCTTGAAATTACCCACCAAAAATATTTTAGATTTCTTGATTCTTAAAAAAAATTGAATTTTTAGATGTAGTTAAATCATTGCTATTTTTTTAATGTTTATAAATATTGAATCCATATTATTCAGCTTTGTCTTTCAAAATTATTAACTAACTATTACCAAGTGCTTTCAACTCTTATGAGTCCTTATTTAGGCAATGTAAAAAATTCTATTTTCTCCTAAATGATAAATTTAACATTTCATTGTATTGGCCAGGAACAACTAATCAGAAAGCTGATTAATTTTGAATTCATAGCACATGGTGAGTTTTGTATAAGATACAATTCTTTAATCTTGCATTGTTTATCATGTGTTTCATGCATTAATATTGTAAAATCCTTTGGACTACATATACTATTTTGGTGAACATAAAAAGCTGAATAAACTGTATCATCTTCTCTTGCTTTATTATACATATATTTATGTTGTTGAAGGCAATATTTAATATTTGTTATGGTTTCTCCAACATATACTGCACTACAATTTATTTGTGGGCATCTAATAGAATATACAATACTGCTTTTATCTTCCTTATTTATTACTCTATTAGAATTATTTATTAATCTATTATGGTTAGGCAGTGTTATTCATGCTAATCAGAAATATTGACTTAAAACAACATATTCTCATATTAATACAATCTAAATGACTTTTGTTTTAATTGCTCATCCTTAGGCTTTTAATTCCATGGAAATAAATAATTTATTTAATCAAAATTTAATTTATATCATGTAAGAGAAATTACAACTTATAATAAAAGATAATTGAGTCTTACGAAAAATAATCTTCACGTAAATAAAAATATAAAATTATTGCATTAGTTACAAAATATACTTTCACAAATTATATGCAAATGATGTATTTTTCAAAACGTTATATTTAAATTGTTAAAATTGTTTTTTACATTGATATTTTGAGCCTGAATAACCATTGGTTTGCTTAACTTAATTAATTCTTAAGATGAATTTAATTATCATGTTATATAAATGTTTTTTTTTTTATTTGATCTGTTTGATTTTTTATTTCATAAATAAATTAGCACTTATAATTATCTATGATGTACTTAATATGTCACACAAGTTTATACATTAATATTTATTTATTTGAAATGTAAATAAAATATTTAATGTGCCGTCATGGATCAAAAATCTTAATATAGATATTTTAGTAGTTCTATTAGGCTGAAGCTTAAAAGTGGTATATTATTTATTGTTAAAAATATTATTCGACATTCTTAGATATTGTTTGATTAGATCGTTTAAATTTATTATAAAACTAGAAAAAAAAAACCCTATACATTTCTTGAAAATATAATTCAGTGTAATTTCACATTATTGAATATAAAATAATGTAATTGCTTTAAGAAAGAATTAAAAAATAAAGTTGATAAAATGAATATATATATATATGCAAATAAAAAAGATTTGCTATTTCAATATTCAAAACTTACTAGGATTCAGATTTGCTTTTTATTTTTTAAATATTTTTGCTTTAAGCAGTTTTGTTTTTACTCAATCTTACCATTTCAAATTTATCCAGGTGTTATTTCGCATATTTTTTTCTACCAGTGATAAGCTTTTACTTTTGATATCATATCTTAAAAATCTTATATGTATGTATAAACTTTCCTTTAATAAATGTGTGTGTAGTGAGTCTGTCTGTTCAGGGGAAGGGGAGATTGACTTTTACAATTTGTCTGTAGATTTGAAGTGTTTCTTAAAACCACATTAAAAAAAAAACACATTTAAGAATTACAGATGTTAGAAGATAATAAATTTTAGTTTTCTGAAGAAATAGTGTTCCTATACCATTATAGATTTCCTCTTATCAAACTTTGCAAAAGAATTTCATGTCTTAGGAATAAACTTTAAAGTCAAAGTATAATTTTTAGATGTTTAACAATTGTTGAAATTTATTTTGAAAATAATAAATACCAATTTTTAATCTCTAAATTTAGATTCGAACTTACTTTTATGGTCGCTATCATTTTAATCTTGAATTATGCTAATATCTAATCTGAATTAAAAATTTGCACCTATAATTAATATGTATAACTGTATTTAATTCAAACGATATAATAATCAATGTGCTAAACAAATAATACAAACTAAAGTATGTCATAACACACAAATGCACAACACATATTATGAGTTTACTCAACATTTTAAGTTGTATTGTTCTTTAACTCTTTTTCAGATGTTTCTGAGCTGACTAGTGACAATATTAGGATAGTAGTCAAACATATACTTTTAAATTATTAAATACCAAATTTTAATTCTTAAATATCAAATTCTAATCAACTGTATTATTGTATTATCATTTACAAAAACCTTGAGCCAATGTTTTCTTTTTTTTTGAGAACTATTTCTTTAAAACTAATTATAGTTGACAAACTTTTTAAAATATATATATAACAGTAAATATGCTATTATTTAAAGATTAATGTATTGATCAGCAATGTCCATCAATTATGGGTTAATACTGGGATGTAAACGAATATTTTTTTGGATTATTGAGAACTCCAAACTGGAATGGAAAAGTCTCAGTAGAATATGGTATGCTAAATAAGGAATGATTATAGAAGAAACAAAAATATTATTTTATAATATTATGTACCCCTTATTATTTACAAAGTATAAAACATGCAAGTGCAGACATTAAGACCATGGATAATCTTTCTTCAATCTAAAAACATAAAAAAATTCCTAAAATTATGTTCACATTTATGATTTTTATATATGGGTGCAATAATTAGGTAATCTTTCATTACCATTAAATATATAAAAAAACTATGAATAGAGTGGAAATTCATGATATCAGATTACAATAGTCTCTAAACCTAACCAAAAACAGAACATCTCAATTCACCTATGTAAAAAAGATTGAAGGAGCATCAATTATTATATAACTGAATTAAAAATAGCATAAATAGTCAATTTAATACAGTTTCATTATGCTTTGACCATGAAAAAACTTGTAATTATAAATTTACATTTAATAGTAATGAAATAAAAATATTAATGGAAAAAAGAAATCATAAAAAGAGGAAAATTAAAGAGGCAATGTTAATTGATAAATATAAAAATGATGTTATTAATAGGCAAGTTGCGAATACAGCCATACACAGCTTATGGAAATATACGTAACATTAAATTTGAAATTCAGTTAAAGCTGACGAGGATTACCACATAATCAAAAGTGCTACAAAAGAATTTAAACTATAATATTGTATTTACCATTAAAATTTATTTATTTATATATATAATATTTTATAATGGGTACTGTATTTTACATTTATATATATATATATATATATATATATATATATATATATATATATATATATATATATATATATATATATATATATATATATATATATATATATATATATATATATTAATCAAATATCTGTATTAAAAGTAATCACAAAAATATAATTCATTCACACAATATTAATCCAAAATACAGTAAATAAATCTTTTAAATATACTTTATTCAGAAGTATTTCAACTAGTTCAGTAGTCATTGTCAACTGTTCAAAATTCAAAAATAACATTACAATAATAAATCATATAAATCATTTCCCCCACAATTCATTAATTTTATCATTCCCACAATTCACTAATCCTAATATTAGCTGTTGCCTATTAATCAAATGTTGTTTATATTTATTAATCAATAAAGCTTCCCTAATTTTATGCATATTATGCTTTCTTTCAATCCCCATAATTTTAACATTATTAAAATCAAAATTAAATCCATAATTACAAATTCTATTATGATCAAAGAATACAGAAGATGAAATATCCCCATTTTTATCAGAAATTGACTTTTGAACAAATCATCTATTGATTTGAAACTGTAGGTTCATCACAACTAACTGATAACTCATCACTATTGCCTTGCAACTCTGTCATCTCTGATGAGGTTTTTCTGATGTCCAGCCTTGGAACTAGAGGTTCAGACAGCTGGAAAGCATCACTGTTGATTTGCCACTTTTGTCATATTATGAGATTTGGTTGATGATTGGTCTTGGACCAGTAGTTTTATTATAGTTGGATGATGATGTGTGATTTAATCTAAGTTGGTTTCATTGATGAAAATGTTGCTGTCCATCAGTGGTTTTAACTATCTCAGTTTGTGATCTTTTAACTTTGATCATGACTACTTAAACCCATATGGTGGCTCCTTTGAACAAATGGCATAGGGCATGAGTACTTATCTGATTTTGCACTTCTAGTTCTGTGCATTATTTCAAGGTTCAAACTAGAATTATTAATAATTACTTCTCAGTAGATCCTGTTTGAATTTATTGTTGCACGTTGGTTCACTTTACTCATTGCAAAACCTTAGTCAGCAAGTCAGTTATATCCTTATAAACAGCTCTGCTTTCCAACAGATGCAACAAGAGGTAGTTATCTACTTTTATTGTTCATTGTAACTTTCACTCTTCCCTGAACCAAGCATTCTACTAGATTGCCTTAGAAATAATTAATTGTTTTGCTGCTACAATGCAACTGATATTTATTTTTCTTATTAATGAGAGCCACTGTCTTTTTTTGATACATTGGACATGACAGACCCAGTATCCAGTTCAATTCTTACAGGCATATCATTAATAAATATACTGCATTTAAAAGCAGAATAAATGCCTCTCAACTTTTGTGTACAGACATTTTGTTTCTTACATTTTAAACTGCCTATTTGCTTGGTTGAAATGGACTTAGCTATTCTCTTACCATCAACTCATTTTCATGTTAAATAAGCAGGTTTTATCTGGATGACATGCTATAATATGTACATATAGTACACTGGTGGGAACATTCAGTGTGTACATGTATTAGCTGCTCACATATATACACAATACATTTCACTCATTGTTGTTAATTTATGTGAAAAATGACTTTTACTGTCAGCTAGGTGGTTGACACCCACTTTTTTGCTCAAAAACTTGAATGCTATGAACAATTATTACTTAACTAGTTCTTAATTCTGCTAGAGTTGCTTAAGACAAAGTGGAATACAATGCTATATCAGGATCTATTAGAAATTAGACCCTGATACTTTGTTCTGTTATCCTACAGATAAAATGATATCACATAGTTTCATTTAAAGCTAGTTTTTAAGTTAATAGCAACATCTCTAGTTTTTTCTACTTTAACATATAAAGACATTTAAATGCTATCTTTGAGTTATTGTTAGGGTATTTGGAATAAAAAAAAAACATTAGTTAGAAAAGACAATGCTTATCAAAATCAATGTCAGTTAGCCCCTTAAGGGTTGTGTGGACAGTTGAAGACTTCATAAGTTTTCATATCCAATAATAAACACCTGCATGGCTAATTTTAACTCAGGATTTTTGATTTGATTAGCCTGTAAATAGAAGATTACTTGATTATTATAGCTTGGAAAATTCTCTGGATGGATCTGATCAACTGTTTCAATTGAGCTAATTTTAGCCATTTTTATTTTTTCTCTCTTTATGTTACAAAAGAAAAAAAATATGCTTCTTTGTGTGATTTGGTCACTGAAGTTGATTTTCAACCTTTATTTGACAAGATACTGTTTGTGTAACTGGCAATCTTTGATTTAAGACAAAATGACTATGTAGAAAAGCTTTAAAATAAAGAGAATGAAAGAAATAATTTTATATTATTTTAGGTCTTTTAACAAAACTGAAAAATATAAAAATACAATAGTGAAAGTAATAATCATTTTGTATTTAGATGAGACAGAAAAATAAATGAACCAGGTCTGGAAATGTGATGTGATAATAATAAAAAAACTTGCAGTGGTATATCTTTGTTTGAGATAGAAAGAATATTTAACATTAACTAGGGGAACATGTTCTTGGAGAAATGTGATTTATAGACAAAAACTTTTTGACTTCAATGAAAAAAAAAACATTTTAAATCACATCACATGATACTATTACATTAATAAAAATTTTGAAATATAATTATTTTTTTATCTATATTGAATATGAATTTTCAGTAGCATATGCTCACACAGTAAGAGATGGTAAAATTGTTTCTGTAGATGAGTGAAATTTCTTGATGAAAAAAAGAAAGTGCTTGAATTATGAAGGAAGTTTTATTATTTTCTTGTTAATTTATTTTTTAAAAAAGAAAAAAAAATAATGAATTAATGAAGTAAGTGGAGATTAAATATTTAAAGAATTGTATTGAGAATAAAAATAGATCAAAATTTGAAATAGATGTTGATTGAAAGACAAATAATAGAGAGAAAAGTAATGTGTATAAAATTGTGAAATACAAAAACTTAATCTTGTGTAAAGAAGAAAAAAGGAAATAAATGAAAATGTCAATATTAATATTTAAAGACAATAAAAAGTAGAAAAATGAAAAGAATTTTAAAATATTGTAAAGGAAATGTTAGTATTATATTGCTAATTTAACGAGAAATATATTTAGGAAAGAATAAGACTCAATTTTAAATGAACTAAGTAAAAACTACATAGACCAATTAGCGAGAAAATAGAAAAAAATGATATCACTATATAATAAAATAGAATTATATATAAATAACATAGTTAAGTTTAAATATTTTTTAAATGTGAAATAAATAGATAACAAAAATGTTAATAAGTTTAGAAAACGGTGTAAGATTATAATGATGTAAGAAATTTTGATTGTCATGCAAATATTTATATAACACGAATCAGTTCTCTTTAGAGTTGTGAGTTGGAATAGTTTGAAGCCTGCCCATTAAAGTATAAAGAGTGGCTATCTTAATATAAAGCTGAGTACTGATTATATATATATATGTGTGAGGATAGTAATCTAGACCAACTGATGATTGCTGGTTTAGCATGAAATACCTATATTAGTGATTATTTATCTTTTCAACATGTGTGTTATCAGGTGGGTCAGCAATATGAGATAACACTGAGAGTGGTGGGTAGTGTAAAAGTCTGAGTTCAGACCCCACATATATTACATATATTAATGCAGTTTTAAGCCTGTACAATGTATTAATATATGTTTTAATAAATACATATTCCTTTTCAAAAAAAAAATGAACGCATGTAGTATATGTATAAATTGTATTAAAATTTACTTTATATATATAATATAAAAGTCAAAAAAAAGAGATAAAAACGGAAAGATTTATTGGAAAAATAAAACTGTTTTCTTATGTTAAATAATACTTTTTATTTTAGATTGTTAATTCTTTCTTCTTTGTCTATATATATATTGAATTTTTAAAAAGGTTTGTTTTTTTTAATCTTTCTATTAGTTCGAGTAAGTTTTTCACTTTTTAATTATTTAGTCACCGTCTGTTTACTATAAGAAGATATTTATGTTTCTTACTAAGATTATAAAATGTATCCATAGTTACATTGATCAAATAATGCTTCATTAATTATTTTCTTATGAAATTATTCTATGAATAAAAAAGAAAACTTTGTTAAATTACAATAATATTGACTTTTAAATACTTTTTGAAAGAGTAAAGTTTTAATTGATCAAAGAAAACATAACTACTTGAAAAAAAGTCCATGGGTAAGCAAAATAGTACGTTAGAAATCTGAGGTTTTTTCCACCTGCTATGGCAGCTTATAAAAAGCAGCAAATAGTTATATAAAAAGTTCCTATATAATATTTCTTGGCTTTTGGAATAAGATAACCACTAACAAACCTACGTCTTTATGTAAACAAAGCACTGGATATATTAATACATTTACAATTAACTCCATAGCAGGTGAGTTTATTAGATAATCCTTATTGAGATTCATTAAGCCAGAACACTATACATAAATCAAGAATTATTAAAGAATTCATATACATTGAATAATTTAAATTCTTTATTTTAGAATAGGTAATATAAACGCATATTCACAAAAAGAACATTTGTACAATTTACTGGTACACAATTTAATCATAGAAATGATAATTTTTTAGTTCCAGTTTAAAATCCCCATACTTTTTCTAACAAATAATATCTAAATAATTTAACAAAAGATATGTAAATTGTAAAATAATATCTCATATTATGATGTTGTGTTGTGGTGGTATCACATTAGCCTAATATCCTAAAGATATGGGTTTTAATCAAAACCACATAAAAGTTAAATTGTGGTTCTAATGAAGCTTAGAATAATTTTTCAATGTAGCTGGTGCTAAGCCAGATAACTATTTAGCATTAGTTAGTATATTCTTAGATAAGATTTTGAAACAAGAGAAGAAAGCAATTGAAATCCTCAAACTTGTGAGAAATATATTTTTTCATTGGATTTTGATGCAGTTAGCAATTGAAAGAATGATTCATTTTCTTTTATTGTTTAAATTAATTAGTTTAGCTAGTTGATAAATTCTGGCATTTATAATCTGGTGCTAGAATTTTTATGAACTCCTGAGCAATAAAGCCATATGTGTTTATTATTATTAATAATAATATTATTATTATTATTATTATTATTATTATTATTATTATTATTATTATTATTATTATTATTATTATTATTATTATTATTATTATTATTATTATTATTATTATTATTATTATTATTATTTTTTTTTATTATTATTATTATTATTATTATTATTATTATTATTATTATTATTATTATTATTATTATTATTATTATTATTATTATTATTATTATTATTATTATTATTATTATTATTATTATTATTATTATTATTATTATTATTATTATTATTATTATTATTATTATTATTATTATTATTATTATTATTATTATTATTATTATTATTATTATTATTATTATTAAATTGTTAAAATCATCAAAGAAATCTATATGTTTAATATACATTTAGAAACAAATACAGCTATGAATATCATCTAAGAATATATATGTAAACTTTGATAAATGACATGTTACTTATATAAGATTGGTTTGGGTTAAAATCTGGAGACAAGCAAACAAGAAATGATGAAATAAGATAATTAAAGTAGATATAAGACTGAACAATGTAAAACAAAAAATAAGGAACATATTGGATTACATAGACAATTTGGTAGATGATAATTAAATAATTAAATAATCTTACCAAAAGAAATGGCTTGTTTTGTTGGCAATACTTTAGTATTGAAATAATTAGTTTGGATGTGAAAAATATATATTAGAAATTTTGATATGGTAAACATTAAAAATAATGGAATACATGTAATTATAATGATAAAATATTTTAAATGTGTTGATGGTAATTTATTAAATAAACTAAAACAAAGAAGAAGAAATAAGGCTATGTATAAAATTGTGAATGAGAAAAAAAAACTAATAAATATATAAAAAAAAGAATACAAAATATTAAATAATTTTAATATATAGTAACATAAAGAGAAGGACAAAAATAAAATAGAATAAATACAATTTCCAGATAAGGTTATATTTCTGATAAGTTAATGATATATGCCTTTCGGAAATGATACAAGTATTTATTCTTTTTTAAAAAAATCTTTTTCAGTCTTATTTTTTTTCTCATTTTTTAATGAATATTCATTTTTTCATACTATTCCCATATTTAGTTTTATTGAATCATATATATATATATTTACATGATTCTAAATATATTTTAAAATTATGTAAACATTGAAAATAAATAATATAAATGAATTTGTAAAATTGAAATAAATATAACAGTAACATATACAAAAGAAGTAAAAGATAGAGTACTATTTTATTTAAACTTAATATATATATATATATATATATATATATATATATATATATATATATATATATATATATATATATATATATATATATATATATATATATATATATAGGGAGTGGACCAATAGCTCAAACAAGCACTTATTTAATAAGTGCAGTAAGAGAGAATATTTAAAATCTCTATCTAGAATATCCTTTGATCTAGTGTCTGAATCTTCTAGCTCCTCACTGAGGAGAGCTAGCTTAAAACTAATTGGTCTGGGGATAAGAATATTCTAGATGGAGATTTTAAATATTTTCTTTTACTGCACTTATTAAATAAGAGCATTTTTTAGCTATTGGTACTCTCCCTATATTACAAATTTGTAAATACAAGCTTTTAAAAGCAATGTCGCATTATATATATAACTTGCTTTATTGATTATATATAAGGGACTTGAACTCACACTTTCAAGCTCTCTATATCTTTGCAATATATCTCATTAACTGATATACATGACCACATAATGTGAGAAATATAAATGATCAATATTCATATTTTGTGCTAAAACAGCACTCACCAGTTGGTCCAGATCATCATCTCTCACACATGTATGCAATCAGTACTCAATTTATATTAAGATAGCAAATCATTAAACTTTAATGGACAATCATCAATTTTCTCCAACTCCTCAGCCATCTATTTCATTGAAAATCTAAGGATGGAATGCCCAAAGCTCTTGTTAATGCCAATATTATTATCATATTTATGTTGACCTTAAGCCAGTCTGTCTCCTCACATATAGCACTTTAGCATATTCATTTACTTATACATCAGAGAGATGGGCAGAATACAGACAAAATATTAATATTTAAACATATGTATATTTTCTGTATATAAAATATAATTATAAGGGACTTGAATTCAAACTTTCAAGTTCCTTACATCTATTCAGTCTATTTTATATAATGAATACACATGATCACATACATGTGAAAAAGATAAATATTCTCCAATATTTGTATTTTATACTAAACCATCACTCATAAGTTGGTCCAGATTGCCATCTCCCACACATATATAATCAAGGCTGGCCAGTATACATTTATTCAAATATTACATATTCAGCCTGTATTCTGTCCATCCCTCTGATGTTTCATTATATGGAAATCTTGAGACCCTATGTGTGAGAGGTCAGATGAACTTAAAGTCAACAAGGATGTTATAATAATATTGGCATCAATAAAGGCTTTGAACATTCCATCCTCAAATTTTCAATGTTAATAGATATCTAAAGAGTTGGAGAGTGGAGAAAATTGAAGCGTAGTCCATTAAAGTTTAAAAAATTGGCTATCTTAATATAAACTGTGCATTAATTGTATATATGTGTGAGAGATGCTAATATGGACTAACTGATGAGTGCTCATTCAGCATGAAATACTATATTGGAGGTCATTTAACTTTTTCACATATATGTGGTCATGTGCATAAGAGCTTGAAAGTTTGAATTCAAGTCCCTTATAACTATATTAAATTGCATATAGACAATATATACATATTATATATATGATATATATATATATATATATATATATATATATATATATATATATATATATATATATATATATATATATATATATATATGATACTCACATTTATGCATATTAAACACCATAATGATGTAATAAATTTGAGACATGGTATTATTTTGTGAACATTAAAAAATAGAAATTAATGACAAAACTATACTAAATCTGATTATTTGTCATAGTAGTGATTTCTGCCAAAATACTTATGGATACAATGCAGCCTTTATGATAGTATTCCCATTTGTCCAATATTAAAAATAATCAGCTTAATTTGTTTTTTTTTTTTTATAAAAGAATTATTTCAAATTATATATATGAATATAGCATTTTTTATTTATAAAATAATTATTTCAAATTATATATATGAATATAGCATTGCTAGGGATGATCCAAGATGGCGAACTTAGTTTAAAACAGGTCTAAAATCATATATCAAAAATGTAAAATGGTGGTTAAATTCAAAATTTAGCAAAAACATTCATTAGCTAAATTAAGTTACGAAATCTATGTTACACTGAGACATTTTATTGTTAAATGTCCTTTACTCAAATGAAGAAATGGATTGCATCATAATCAATAAATTCATGATTTATGACTAATTTGAAATCACTTGGAAATAAACTTCACATACATATAACATTTAAATATGCCTGCATGTGTCTATTTTTATGCCTAGTTGTAATAAAATTATGTTTTATAGAGGTTAAAAATATATTCAATATAAAACCATAGAAATAATAGAAAATGTTATCAGATATGAGAATGGTCAATTTAAACTATTAAATTTTATTGATTTTAATAGATAAAGTATTAATATAATATTTTTATTGGAATAAATGTAAATAATTGTATATTATATAAAATGTTTAAAAATGTTTTATATATGTAAAATGTAATGTAATATGCTGATCTTGCCACACAGAAAACAACAAGGAGAGTTTTATCATCTGGATGAATTTGTTTGCTGAGCCAACATAATAAAAATTTTATGTACAATTTATAATTGAGTGAAAGAAGAGTTTGAATCTCTGTCATTTTTCAATCATGTGTTCTGTAGTATAAAAACAAGAGCTCGAAAAAAATCCATGGTTCTCTGCTTGAAAAGTTCATTTGGTAAAACGTACGCTTCAAGTATTCAATTTACCATTAAAGCTAGTTGATTTAAGTTCATCTGAAAAAAACCATTGAACATTTGTCTTTGGAGGTGGCTGTAACTTTCATGATCATCGTCATTAAATGTGACTTAATAATGGAAGAATAATTAATTGCTTACCTTATAAAGTTGATTAAAATTTCTCATTGGATAAATTCTAATTTTAATCTTGGAATTATTTAAAAATATATCCACTTGTCTGAGTCTTTAAATAGTTTTGGAATTATTAAGCTTGCTATGCTAAGTAGATCGGATTTTGCTTTTGTCTTCCAGTTTACGTGAATATTAATTAAGCACACCTGAGAAGTTGGATTTAACTGAATGGTTGTGTTTTTTTTCTAGTTTTCTAAAAACAATTCTGTGGGAGATTGATAATGGAAGCACACATGTAACTTCTTAAAAATTACAATTAACTGGAAATTTAATTGCTGTCCTAATGTACAATCTTTGTAATAGATTTAAAATTTGTGATAAATAATATTATCATTGCTTTGAAATAAAACACTATGCCATAAAGAGATCAATGTCACTGAAAAGATCTTATTTCACCTATCAAATTTTTTTTAGAAACTAATGATAATGAACTCATAATACATTACTATTTTAAAAATAATAAAATAACGAGTATTTTTGTAAAAAGGACGTTTATTAATAGAAAGATCAGAAAAATATGCACATAAAGAAAATGGATTAAGTTATTCATAAACTTTTATGGATAATGACGGCTTTAATAATTTATTTCATTACTATGTTTTTTGTGTAATATTTTAAGTGTATGTGGTAATATTTATCAATGTTCTCATCAGTAAAAAAGACCAGGTAATATGATTTAAATATTTAAATTCATATAAGATGGTTGCATGCATTGCTTTTATTATAGATAGGTTATTACTATTATATAATAATATTAAATTATTTTATTGATTCTGAAAAGCTTTTGTCTTACAAATCTTATATTTTGTTTTCTTATATATTTGTATTTAAATCGCATCACATTATAAATGTCTTCATTTAAATGAATAAATGATGCTTCAAATATACACATAGTAATAAAGTTAAAATATGACTGTAGTTTAAATATGTAAAATTTGGCATTTAGGATTTTAATGATTTATAAATTGGCCATGTTGATGTTATATTTACCTAAAAAATAATATTTTTTACTTAGATAAAAGAAATATATTGTACAGGCTTACACCTGCATTTATATATGTAATATATGTGGGTTCAAACTCAGACTTTTACATGACCCACCACTCTCAGTGCCATCTCATATTGCTGACCCACCTGATCACACACATGTTGAAAAGATAAATAATACCATATCTGACAGTGTGTTCCAAAAGAGAAAATATTTAAAATCTATAAGACAGAAAAATCTTTTATACTATCTTAATTTATGGTAATAAGTTATTCATTTGGTTTCTCTTATAGCAATCTTTTTTTAAAAAAAAAAACCAAAACAATTATATTTGTATAGAAACACACGAAGTTACACATCAATGTATATCTCTGCAACATTTTTGTTATAACAGTGTTTAGAAATGAATTCTTATTCTCATATAATGCATTCATATTTTGTTAAATAAAATTATTTAATTGTTGTTTTAAAATAATGACTTTGTGTTTTATTTATTTACTATCATCATTTTGCTTCATTTTGTGTTGTCACATAAATTCAATCATAATCACCTAATTTTGCTTAAACTTTAAATAAATTAGTTAAATGAATATTGTTTGTTTTAAACAGTTTACAAGAGCTCACCCCCATTCGATCCCAGTTTTATTTCTATGCTATGAGATATGAACCAGAAGCAATTACAAAATGTCCATTTATGTTCAGTCATATTCTAAGAAACTTTACTTTATAAAATATATAAGAGTATTTATGATGTTTAAAGTCCTGAGAAGTGATATAGTTTAAAATATTATGCTAATTGTGATATTATGCTAGTCAAATGTGTAACATTTAAAGGAATGTAAAAAATTTTCCTCGGTTCCCTGATGCATTATGCTTCACCACTGTTTTCCCTATGGGTATCCCTCCTCCTCCTGAAAAGAGCTGGTTGTCATCCCATTTAGAGCATATCTCAAAATTTACCATTATACCTATTCAACCAAATTTTCAAAAAAAATAACTTTTGGGAAGCATATCACCTTATTTACACTTTAATAGCCTGAAATGCGAAATCGCAGTTGTCACCTTTAGATTGCTCTAACTCAGCCAATTTTTTAGTTATGGTGATGAAAAAATATCCATATTAAAGCTTAGAGCAAGGCCTATAAGATGCTGCCCTCTTCTGAATTATTTTACAAGTAAAAAAATCAATACTAGGAGTGTTTTAAGTTGAACAAAAGAAGAAGGCCAGTTTTGATTGGTTGGATAATCTATTCTCAATCTATTCTCAATTCTTATTGGCTGATGATTCCGTTAAATATTTTTTCACTGCTAAAATGAAAATATATATTTTGGAGTGTTTTTTTCTTATGTTTCATACATATTATAAATAATTTTCATAAAATCTGATAAAAATATAGTTATTTTACAAAAGTAGTAAGGTTTTATTAAAAAATTGTATACTTTACATGATTGTAAATTGAAAAAGAAACCAGCCGTAGCAACAATTTTGACATCTTATCAAGAGTTGAGATTGCTCCAAGCTGTTTATTTGATTTTCAAACAAAGATTAATGTTTTAGAATATTTTTCTGCCATTATAATGTATTTTTGGTGTATTTTTTTAATTATATGCTAAAAGTATAATTATTTTGAGAAAGATGTTAAGATTTTTCCTAAAAAATTCTTAAAAAATTTGTAACGTGAAATCTGGGAGGGATTTAAATGACATTTACTTTGCTTTTAATTTGCTCGTAATGTTTTCTTTGATTTTTCCACTTTTGAATATTTCTATAAAATACAAATAAAAATATATTTTTGAAATAACTTTCGTTTACTTTCCTAACATTACAAATAATTAATATACTTTTTGAAAATGAAACTAAAATTAATATATATTAAAAGATGAAAATATTTGTATCAAAGAGTTTGTCACTTGACCAATTAAAACCAATTAAAAGTTTCAGAGTTTTACTTCACTTGACCAATAACGAAAGTGATCCATGAAAGTGTTAATAATGACATTCCTCCTTGTCCTTCCATTTTATCCTTCTCTAATTACACCATTATTAAAAAATTCAAGTGGTGGCATCTAGAACCTAAATATTTAGATTTTCTGATCCAGATAAACCTAAATGCTTTTATGACAAACCATTTTCTGGTCACATGTAGGGGTTTCTCTTCCATAGAGCAGGTCTGTCATTTATGTTAGAGATGATGAGACCATGTTGGATGTTTTCTTTCATTGTACCTCAATTCAATGCTATAGAGACATTATAACTTCCATCTATATAAGCCAGAAACCTACTCTCACTATCCTGATTAGTAGCATTGGCAATGGTGTGTTTCCATCTATTAGAATTTCCACCTTCTTGATCCATTAGATGTATGCCTATCTTTAATCCTCCCATTGATAAGCCACATCAATTATTTATAACAAATCTTTATAAAAGTAAATGGGAACTTCTTTCCATTGCAGATATTCATTTATGATACTTAGGCTGTACATTTAGCTATTCCTGATTGAAAAACTAGTTGTGTGATCTTAATCCTGGCTTTGTCATTAACTGTATTGCTTTCACCATTGTATTAATATTATCTGATTAATAAAATTCTTATGAAAAAAAGTTTAAAGAAATCATTATATACTTATTAGCATATATAATATCAGAAATGTTGTATAAACCCTGTTATTAATAATATTAATGTTCATATGCAATAGTGCAGCAATGGACATTATTTATGTGAAAGTAATTTATTTAAGGTTAAGATGTATATGATCACCAATCAGTAAATGATCATTATAATATATATATATATATATATATATATATATATATATTAAAACGAAGATTTGCACGGGATAAATATATAAAATACATATTTTGCGGGTTCATCCGTGTTAAAAACTTTTAATATCAATATACTGACGTTTCGACTTGGTCACACAAGCCATCCACAGAGTTATAAAAAGGTAGAAAGACGGTTGTAGAGGCGCTACAATCACTGGTTTGAATAAAACATTAAAAATCCCACCAATAGCAAAAATGTTAAATTTAAGAATATTTTTTAAAGAAATCTTTCCAAATAGGAGGAAGTTTGCACGTATCATCTCGCTTATTGATACAATCTGGCCTTTTAAGTATCTCAATGGCTTCTCTGATTTTGCATTGGTAGAGATTATCACATCTGGATATGATCCTGGTACTAGAAAAATCTATTTTATGACCTGAATCTATAGTATGGAGTGAGAGTGCTGATGATGATGAGTGTTGTTTAACTGCATTAGCATGCTCATCTCTCCTAACACTGATGCGACGATTACTCATACCTATGTAAGAAGCTTTACAATTTTTACATGAGATTTGATAGACACCATGAGATTCAAGAGGGATTGAATCCTTAGGCTTGGTTATTATATTGCTGATCTTTTGATGAGCAGAAAATACTGTATCTATATTATAGCATTTTAATATACGTCCGATACTGTCTGTAGTTCCTTTTACATATGGAACACAAATCCTAATTGCTGACTTATCATCTTTTTGTTTCCTATTTTGTCTATTTTGGGCTTGAAATAAGGCTTTTTTTATAAATTTGTAATTATAACTATTTGCTAATAAAACACTATTAATATGATTTATTTCTTCTTTCAGATGTGTGTCATCTGAAAGGTTAATTGCTCTATTTAAAAGAGTTTTGGCTACAGAAACTATCTGAGTTGGGTGATGATGAGAATGGAAATGTAAATATCTGTCTGTGTGTGTATCCTTTCTGTAAATAGAAAAAGATAAACTATTTGGTATTCTGGTGACTAGAACATCAAGAAAAGGGAGTTTTCCATCAGACTCTGTCTCCATTGTAAATTTAATATGAGGATGCATATTATTTAAATGTAAGAAAAAATCATCTTATGTATTTTTTCCATGTTGCCATATGACAAAAGTGTCATCTATGTATCTGAGCCAAATGAGAGGTTTTAAAGATGATGATTCTAAAGCACGAGTTTCTATATATTCCATGAATAAATCAGCTATTACTCCTGAGATAGGTGAGCCCATAGGAGTACCAAAAACTTGTCTGTAATGCTGTCCATTGTATACAAAATATGTATTTAAGAGACAATGTTTAATCAAAGCAATAATATGGTCTGGTAAATTGCAACGTTGTGAGATTATATTTAAAGCTTCATCAATTGGAATGTTTGTAAACAAAGACACGACATCAAAACTGACCAGAATGTCACTAGCATTAATTTTTAAACTTTTTAAAACAGAAATAAAATGAAGAGAGTTTTTAATATATGATTTAATAGATGGGATTGTAGGTTTAATGAAATCCGATAAGTATCTAGCTAAAATATGAGTTGGAGAACCTATTGCACTTACTATTGGACGAAGAGGGGTATCTGGTTTGTGAATTTTTGGAAGTCCATAAAATTTTGGACAGACACAAGATTTTTCATGAGGGATTATTTTATTTTTTCTCTCTGTTTCAATAGGTGATTTATTAATAATAGCTTTTGTTGTTTTTTCCAAATATGTAGTATGATCTCTTTTTGATAGTTTATAAGTTTTATCACTAAGCAGATCTAAAATTTTATTATGGTAAATGTCACGATCCATTACAACTGTGGCATTACCTATTAAATCATATATTAAAAACTCTCTTCATTTTATTTCTGTTTTAAAAAGTTTAAAAATTAATGCTAATGATATTCTGGTCAGTTTTGATGTCGTGTCTTTGTTTACAAACATTCCAATTGATGAAGCTTTAAATATAATCTCACAACGTTGCAATTTACCAGACCATATTATTGCTTTGATTAAACATTGTCTCTTAAATACATATTTTGTATACAATGGACAGCATTACAGACAAGTTTTTGGTACTCCTATGGGCTCACCTATCTCAGGAGTAATAGCTGATTTATTCATGGAATATCTAGAAACTCGTGCTTTAGAATCATCATCTTTAAAACCTCTCATTTGGCTCAGATACATAGATGACACTTTTGTCATATGGCAACATGGAAAAAATACATTAGATGATTTTTTCTTACATTTAAATAATATGCATCCTCATATTAAATTTACAATGGAGACAGAGTCTGATGGAAAACTCCCTTTTCTTGATGTTCTAGTCACCAGAACACCAAATAGTTTATCTTTTTCTATTTACAGAAAGGATACACACACAGACAGATATTTACATTTCCATTCTCATCATCACCCAACTCAGATAGTTTCTGTAGTCAAAACTCTTTTAAATAGAGCAATTAACCTTTCAGATGACACACATCTGAAAGAAGAAATAAATCATATTAATAGTGTTTTATTAGCAAATAGTTATAATTACAAATTTATAAAAAAAGCCTTATTTCAAGCCCAAAATAGACAAAATAGGAAACAAAAAGATGATAAGTGAGCTATTAGGATATGTGTTCCATATGTAAAAGGAACTACAGACAGTATCGGACGTATATTAAAACGCTATAATATAGATACAGCATTTTCTGCTCATCAAAAGATCAGCAATATAATAACCAAGCCTAAGGATTCAATCCCTCTTGAATCTCATGGTGTCTATCAAATCTCATGTAAAAATTGTAAAGCTTCTTACATAGGTATGAGTAATCGTCGCATCAGTGTTAGGAGAGATGAGCATGCTAATGCAGTTAAACAACACTCATCATCATCAGCACTCTCACTCCATACTATAGATTCAGGTCATAAAATAGATTTTTCTAGTACCAGGATCATAACCAGATGTGATAATCTTTACCAATGCAAAATCAGAGAAGCCATTGAGATACTTAAAAGGCCAGATTGTATCAATAAGCGAGATGATACGTGCAAACTTCCTCCTATTTGGAAAAATTTCTTTAAAAAACATTCTTAAATTTAACATTTTTGCTATTGGTGGGATTTTTAATGTTTTATTCAAACCAGTGATTGTAGCGCCTCTACAACCGTCTTTCTACCTTTTTATAACTCTGTGGATGGCTTGTGTGACCAAGTCGAAACGTCAGTATATTGATATTAAAAGTTTTTAACACGGATAAACCCGCAAAATATGTATTTTATATATATAAAACAAAACTGAAACAGTCAATTCACCACATAATAAAAAAATATCACATCAATCCAGCTTTCATTTCTCATCCAAACCTTTTCAAGATTTTTTTACACAGTCACATGACCAAACAGCCTACAGCAACTCTCTCCAATGAGCACTATCTTCATTACATTATAATAAATACAATTACTAAAATACCTACATTAAATATAATTAATGATTAAACTTATTACAATCCTCTTTTCATAAAATATATATATATACATAAATAGTCTAATAATAATAATAATTCCTTCATTTTATTTTAAAATTATAATTCTAAAGTTTCCAATAATCTAACAATCCCCCCCCCCCCTAATTCTACTGAACCTTTAACCATGTTAACACATTTGTTTAAATTTTTTTGAATATACAAAGTTTCATAACATTTTCTTTCCTTATAATTTTTAACATAATTTTAGGTCTGTCTGAGTTATGGGCTGATAGATGGTTGTGATAAGATTAAGCTAAGGTAAAAAATGTAGTGATAAAAAACAAAAACTTAGAGTATATATATCAAATATAATTTAAAATAGGAATTAATATAATATTACAATTTTAGCCAAAAAAACTAAATTTTACTAATTTTTTTCCACAGTCATGTTTTTATCTATTGTTTATAGAAAAAAAATTTAATAAATTTTTGTATTATGGATAATAATATAATGCTATATATAAATTTATTTTATTTATAATTAATAGTTTAGCATTAGACAGTATTTAAGAAATTAATAATTTGTATGTAATAAAACAAAATTGAAGATAACTTTATATAATTGTATGTGCCACTATTAAATATATATTTGAATATAAACTGTTGTTAGCTAACAACGTCTTTCATTTCTAGTAGAATTTTTAAATTTAATATTATAAGTAAACACAAAAACATTATATACATTTAATGTTTATCAAGCAGTCCTTCAGTACATTTGTACCACTTTCATGACTTAATTTAAAAATAATATTAAATAAAAAAAAATCACACAATTACAATTTCAACTTTGAATTAGTTAAATACTAGAATTTGAAGGCATGACATGAATAGGAAAAAAAAACATACTCTTCCACCATTTCCAATATTTTCCTTCCTCACTCAAATATTGTGTCAGATGTTTATTAATTTCATTTGCATATAATTAGAATGTGGTTGTTCACTATTTATGTAGATTTGTATTTAATTTTATGAGATTAAATATGACTTTGATTTTATTATATGTATGTCATATTATTATTACTATTTATATAGTACACACACACACACATATATATATATATATTATTCGTTTCACAATATATGTAATATACAAATCAATATATATATCAAAATACAGTACAATTTACATAAATTATATTATTTTAGAAGTACTTTTGACTATACATTTTGTAGTCTTTATCAACTGTATAACATTGAATAATCAAAATGAGACAACCTTTAACAATAGTTCAATTCAGATTTCCCACAATTATGTTATCATAACATTTGATGACTGGTGATTCATTAACATTTGACGATTTCTTGAAATCAACATAGCCTCTTTTATTTTACGTTTATTATGACAACATTCAATTTGAATAATTTTCACATTGTTATAATCAAATTTAAATCCATATTGATAACATTTATTATGATCAATATAACAGATGATGAAGGTTTATTTATATCTATTCCAGATTTTTTCTCTTTTTGAATTCTATTATATAAAAGCATATGCTCTTTTATTCTCTTCTCAAACGTACACTTAGATTCACCGATGTATTGTACGCCACATCCACATATCAATCTATATATAATAGAATTTTGATTAAACCTTGAATTTTGAATTTTAGAGTTATTAAGTAATCTATTTATATTATTTGTAGAGAAAAAAGCATTATGAAACAAACCATTATAATTTCTCATAATAAACTTGATCTGCTCATCTGATATAAATGGCATTGAAATCCATTTCATTTTGATATTTTTATTTTTAATTTTATTATAGTGTTGATTTCTTTTAAATCCATTAATAATATTAGTAATAGCATTTTTATAATAAACAATTTTCAACTAATCATTAACAAATAAATGTACATTTTAAATTTTATCACTAGAATATTTGCACAATTTTTCATTTCAAAATAAGAATGATGTCAATCCAGACAGCTTATGACGTATAGGTACATGTGATTCATATGGAATAAAACCTCTAGTTTCAATTGGTTTAATTAACATAAGATAATCCAAACTGTAATCATTAAGTGTAACTTGAATATCCAAGAATTTTATGGAATTGTACTTCTCTTTAGTTATAACCCACTTTATATCCTTAATCTCATTTAATTCATTAAATAAATTGATTATTAATTCTTGTTTTCCACTAATAAAAACATCATCCATATATCTATGATATACTTTAATTTCTTGATATTTCAATTGTTTTAAAATTTTACTTTCATATGTTGATATAATAAAATTACAAATTTGAGTAACAGCAGGAAGACCCATTGGCCAACCAAAATTCATTTTATAATATTCATTGTTAAAATTAACATAAATATTTTTATCAATAAACTGCAATACTTTTATAATAAAATTTATAATATCAGACTTTACATTTTTTGAAACAAGAGCATTATAAATAATATTAATTGACTCTATTCGATCTATTGATCCATACATTTCATTTATATCAAAAGTACAAATTGTGTCATGTAACTCTATATTTATATTCTTAATTTTATCTACAAAATCAAACGATGATGAAACAGTATATTCTCCAAAACCTAAAATATCTTGAAGTAATAATTCAATATATCTACATGTTTGATAATAATATGCACCACCAAAATCAACCATCAATCTCAATGTCTCGTTTTGATTATTCAGTGTTCTATAGTTGATAAAGACTACAAAATGTATAGTCAAAAGTATTTCTATAATAATATAATTTATGTAAATTGTACCATATTTTGATATATATATATATATCGATTTGTATATTACATATATATATATATATATATATATATATATATATATGGTATCTTATTGTTTACTATATGCATATATATATATATTCTTATTTATTGACATATATGTAATTTATGTATGTATTGTTTTAGCCTAATATGACTGGTTGGAATATCTCTTGTGTAGTGCTATCATTTAATGACAGGTAAATAATATATATTCTTCATTATTATTATTATTATTATTATTATTATTATTATTATTATTATTATTATTATTATTATTATTATTATTATTATTATTATTATTATTATTATTATTATTATTATTATTATTATTATTATTATTATTATTATTATTATTATTATTATTATTATTATTATTATTATTATTATTATTATTATTATTATTGTTGTTGTTGTTGTTATTGTTATTACTATTATTATTAGTACTATTTAATTTACAAAAAATAAAAAAATATTTTAATAGCATAGTAGTTTAAAGAAACTATATACTTTGTAATTAAGGGAGATTCAGTTTTATTATGTGATGAAATGTGATATACTCCATTTAATGAATTTCTAGATATATCAGTGAAATGTAATGATACTAAAATATGATTTCTTAATAATACTGGTTTTATTTTACCAGTATTTATGCATGAACATTATATTTAGAAGAGAGTTCTTAAAAAGTAAACTTTTAATCCTTGTTTGATGGATAATGTTATTATATCATATTCATTTGATAGAATACATTTTTTTTCTAACAGACTTTAATGACATTATGAGAGTTACAGTAAACTTTGTCAGTAATATTTACTGAAGCAATAAATCTAAAGCTTGTGTGGTTAAAAATGCGAAGGTAGGGACCTCTACAGGTCTTAACCACAAACTTACGCATTGAAAGAAAGGAGGAGTCGTAAATTTGTTATAAGTAATAATATCAACTCTGTGATTAAAAGTTTTACTTATCACACAAGTTTTGCTTATCTAAAAGAAAATGTTGTAAATAAATAAGAATAAAGTTATGCTTAGAACATAAATGAATCTAGTTTGTTGTAGCACATTTTTATTAGTAGTCAGAATGCAAAAAAAAATCACAATATATGAGCACTTAGAAGATCAATTTATTTCTCAGATTATAATTCCTTTACTTCAAAACATAGTTAGATAGCTGACAAATAGATCAAACATTTGATTATAAATTTGATGTTTAATCTTTAAAAGATATTGCTATACTTACTAAATTTCAAAAGTTATAAATCATGAAAATGTTTAATTATATTTTTATGGTTTTCCTGTTATTAATGTATAAAATTGTCTTAAAGTATATGTAATATATAGAATATAATACAATAAAAGTAATGTCACATTATATATGGCTTGCTTTATTAATTATTATAATTTTATCTTTAAGGCTTTGGCTATGCTGAGGCTATTAAAATATGGTAGGTCTAAATTTAGTTCAGTCCCATAAAGCTATTTAAATTAGATAGCTAGATTTAAAGACATTTTCATGTCCGAAAATTTCAGAGTTTCTACTTAAATATATGTTTGAAATAAGTGCTGGGTATTAAGTTTATATTTTAGATCTAGTGTCCGAATATTCTAGCTCTCCACTGATGTGAGCCATAAGCTCAAAACCAGTTGGTCTGGAGATGAGACTGTTCTGGATAGAGATTTTAAATATTTTCTCATACCACACATTAATTAAGAGCTTCTTTGCGCTATTGGTATGCTATCAGTATACAATTATTGTAACTACAAGCTTATAAAAGTAATGTCATGTTATGTATGACTTGCTTTATTAATTATTATAATTGTACCTTTAAGGCTTTGGCTATGATGAGGCTATTAAAATATTGTAGATCTGAATTTAGTTCAGTCCCATATAGCTATTTAAGTTAGATCAATCAATCAATCAATAGCAGTCTGTCCAATAGACAGGTCCAGAGAGTAGTCACTACATCAGTTCATCCATTCTTCCATTCCATTCTCTTCCTTGCCCACTTCCTCAATTCCACATAACCCCTTCCATCTCGTATATCATCCAATAATGTTAATCTCTTCCGACCTTTCTTTTTATTTCCACTCACCATTCCTTCCAAAACATCTTTCATTAAACTATAATATTTTCTTAGTATATGTCCAATCCAGTTTCTCTTTCTCTTTTTGATACTTTCAATCAATCTTCTTTCCTCATTAATCCTTTTCAAAACTTCTTCATTTGTTATTTTATTCACCCAACTGATTTTTTCCATTTTTCTCCATGTCCACATCTCAAAAGCTTCCAGTCGTTTTTTAATTCTATTACTCAATGTCCATGTCTCACAACCATACATTAATACACTCCACACATAACATTTAATTAATCTTTTCCTTAATTCTCTTTCCATAGGTCCACAAAATATCTTCTTTCTTTTTACAAATGTCACCTTTGCCAATGCTATTCTTCTTTTAATTTCATCTTCACTTTTTCCATCCTCACTCAACCAACAACCCAAATATCTAAATCCCTTCACCTGCTGCACCATGTCATCATGGATTCCAATTTGCAGTCTTTTTGCATCTCTCCCTATCCATAAACACTTAGTCTTTTCAATATTAATCTTCATTCCATATTCCATACATCCTTCTTCCAATTTATTCAACATATTCTGAAGATCCTTTTCTTCCTCAGCAATAAGAGCCATATCATCTGCAAATCTTATACACTTTATTACTCTCCCTCCAACATTTGCTCCTCCACAGTACACATAATTATTTAGCATATCTTCTAAATAAATATTAAACAAAACAGGTCACATACTACATCCTTGTCTAACTCCACTTTATATATTCACTTCATCAGTCTCATTACATCCAAATCTAACTCTTATTCTTTGACCATTATACATATTCCATATCAATCGTCTTTCTTTCCAGAATACTCCTTTATCTCTTAAGATAGACATCAGTATATTCCAGCTTACTCTATCAAATGCCTTTTCTAAATCTACAAAACATATACCAATTCCTTTATCTCTTTCAATATATCTTTCTGCAATTGTCCTAACAATACCAATAGCATCTCTTGTGCTTTTCCCTTTCCGAAAACCAAACTGTTCTTCAGCAATATAATAGTCAACCTTCCCATAAATCCTTTGAGTTAAAATCCTCAATAACACCTTAGAAACATGAGACAATACACTTATTGTCCTATACTCTTCACATTTAACAGCTTTCTTCTTTTTAGCAATTGGAATCTCTATAGTTCTTAAAAAATCTTCAGGCCAAACTCCACTATTATATATATATATATATATATATATATATATATATATATATATATATATATATATATATATATATATATATATATATATATATATATATATATATATATATATATATATATATATATATATATATATATATATATAATGCAAAGTCCAACTATTTCCTTCACAGTTAATTCTCCCATTTTCTCTCAAAAATTCTATAGGTACTGCATCAAATCCAATAGGCTTACCATTCTTCATTTGTGCGATTGCCTTTCTTACTTCATCTGGCAGTATGTTCATGTTTGGAGATTTCTGAGTTTCTACTTAAATATATGTTTAAAATAAGTGCTGAGTTTTGAGTTTATATTTTAAATCTAGTGTCCGAATATTCTTACTTTCCACTGATGTGAGCCATAAGTTCGAAACCAGTTGGTCTGTAGATGAGAGTGTTCTGGGTAGAGATTTTAAGTTTTTTCTCATACCACACTTATTAATTAAAAGCTTCTTTGAGCTATTGGTGCACTTTCTGTATTGCATTTTTGTAACTACAAGCTTATAAAAGTATTGTCATATTATATATGACTTGCTTTATTAATTATTGCAATATATAAAAGAAATATATTCTTAGTTTCAAGAAGGAAAAAATCCTGTTTGTTTTTATGACAATTATTTATGACTTAATTTAAAAGAAATGTGGATTTTCCTTATGACAAAATAATTAATTGAATTTACATATATATTTGAGCAGAAGACAAATGTAATATTATAACATTAAAACTAGGTTATGAAGCAAAAGAAATAATAAACAAAGAAGTGGCAGTACTAAAATAATGGTAAAGAAATAAGAAAAGGTCATGCTTCTGAATGAAAACAAAGTCTAAGAACCCCATTTTAGGACAGTGCTTAGAGAAAAGTGAATAGACATTGTGTATGCCAGGCATTGTGGAATAACTATTGCCAGAGTCCTTTTAATATGAAGTAAGTCCTGGGAAGATCAACTATCCATGGGCCAGGATATAAGAAATCTATGGGTTCGATCCTGTTTCAACCCCCAGATTAGAAGCAAACACACACACACACACACACACATATATATATATATATATATATATATATATATATATATGAACACAGATGGAGCTTTACCAATATATCTGAACAAGCTTGTGTTTTCATAAATGTCAAAAGAGAATAGAATTCAATATCTCTTTGTTGTCTACACCTTCAGATCAGCTGATTTCAAGCTAATTGGATATCATCAGTGAAGGGTAGGACTAGAAACTAGATCTAAACACTAACTCTAAGAGTGTTTATGAAACATGCCTCTATCCATTTGCAAGCATGAATTTTTATACACATAATAGCTATATTTTTTGTTAGGCTGAATTTGAAGACATTAC
Organism: Epiperipatus broadwayi; assembly: GCA_028023455.1. NCBI lineage: Eukaryota > Metazoa > Onychophora > Udeonychophora > Euonychophora > Peripatidae > Epiperipatus > Epiperipatus broadwayi. Next base: position 884,186 of record JAQFVV010006335.1, read on the forward strand.
GTGTCTAAAAAATTCATGCTTGCAAATGGATAAAGACGTATTTTATAAATGCTCTTAGAGTTAGTGTTTATATCTAGTTTCTAGTCCCACCCTTCACTGAAGATAGCCAATTAGCTTGAAATCAGCTATTCTGAAAGTGGAGATAATGAAAGAAATATTGAATTCAATTCTCTTTTGACGTTTATGTAAACACAAGCTTGTTCGGAGATATTGGTAAAGCTTCATATGTGATCATTAAATGCAAGCTATAGCAAGTTACATGATTTATAACTTGTTTTGTTCATTATAAATGTACCCTTGAAGGTTTGTGCAATGATATATATTGCAGAGGCATTTACTATGTAAATATATATATATATATATATATATATATATATATATTGCAGAGGCATTTACTATGTGGTGAAACTGAACAGATTTCAGACCCACATAGCGATCTTTTTTGTTAGGATGAACTTAAAGACATTATGTGTCTAAAAAAAATTATGCTTACAAATGGATAGAGACATGTTTTATAAACACTTTATAGTTAGTGTTTAGATCTAGTTTTTAGTCCTACCCTTCACTGATGATAGCCAATTAGTTTGAAATAAGCTGATCTGAAGGTGGAGGCAATGAAAAAGATATTGAATTCTATTCTTTTTTGACATTTATGTAAACACAAGCTTGTTCAGAGATATTGGTAAAGCTCCATCTGTGATCATAAAATGCAAGCTATAGCAAGTTATGTGATTTTTAACTAGTTTTGTTTATTATAAATGTACTCTTGAAGGTTTTTGCAATGATATATATTGCAGAGGCTTTTACTATGTGGTGAAACTGAACTGATTTCAGACCCACATAGCTATTTTTTTTGTTAGGCTGAATTTGAAGACATTATGTGTCTAAAAAATTCATGCTTGCAAATGAATAGAGACATGTTTTATAAATGCTCTTAGAGTTAGAGTTTAGATCTAGTTTCTAATCCTACTATTCACTGCTGATAGACATTAGCTTGAAATCAGCTGATGTGAAGGCAGAGATATTGAATTCTATTCTCTCTTGATGTTTATGTAAACACAAGCTTGTTCGGAGATATTGGTAAAGCTCCATCTGTGATCATAAAATGCAAACTATAGCAAGTTATGTGATTTATAACTTATTTCGTTTATATATATATATATATATATATATTCTAAAATAAACAAATATATATATGTGTGTGTGTGTGTGTGTGTTAAACCGAAGATTTGCACGGGTTAAATATATAAAATACATATTTTGCGGGTTCATCCATGTTAAAAACTTTTAATATTAATATACTGACGTTTCGACTTGGTCACACAAGTCATCCTCAGAGTTATGACTTGTGTGACCAAGTCGAAATGTCAGTATATTAATATTAAAAGTTTTTAACACGGATGAACCCGCAAAATATGTATTATATATATATATATATTCATGATGATAAGCCATATGTCAGTATATCATCATGATATATATATATATATATATATATCATGATGATAAGCCATATGTCAGTAACACAGTATGGAAAAATGTCATTAATGACATTGAATAAGATTTACTGCTTTAATAATAAATGGCCTATGTTTGAGTGCCACAATTTATATGAATGATACACTATGCCATTATAATATTTACATATACAAGATTTTATTTAATAACTGACATAGTAAAATATACATTAAGATTTACACCTTTCTTTTCTGTTATTAAAAATGATTCAATCCCACCTTTATAGATTTTATAATAACTGAAATATTTATGTACTGTATTTGATATTATAAGAGTATGAAAAATAAAGTAAAACTAGCAGTTTTATAGAGAACAAATAACAAGTGACCCTTTCAAAATTGAATAAATAACATTTTAAAAGTTTTCAAAGCATTAATTAGCCTAACTAATGGATTTACTCTGTGTAGAATTACATCAATCTATTTGGAGTTAAACAAATAACAGTTTTTTAATAAACCAACATAATGTGTTGATTCATAAAAACAATCTGGTGAGCATGTTGATCATACATTATATTTTAAGGAGACATTGATAACCTTAATTCATGGGGGTTTAATTAAAAAGAGTAAATGAAAGATTTTGAGAATTCAGCTCATGAAATTGCTTGGGATTGGCATATTAATAATAAAATATACATATAAAATCAAGTAATAACCATGTATAAGTAATTGACCATACCAACGTTAAAGAAAGTTAAAGCATATGAAAGAGAATTTTATCAAAATTATTTGAGAGCAATTTACATATTAGAAAGATACAAATTTACATCAGTCATGAAAGAAATTTTGATGAGATTAGGGAGACTAGATTTACTTTCAGGTGGCATGAAGATAATTATATTGCACAATTTGCTAAAAATCCATTTTAAAAAGTCAGCTCATCAGGGCCATTGAAAGGATCCATGCAAGTTCTTAAGTAACAGCAAGCTTCTATTCAGCATTCCAAAGTTTTCAGTTTGGTTTTTTTACTTCATTCTTATGGCATGATGGTATGGCATGGGAGAAGACCCACAAGGTTCAGAAAGATAATGGACTTTCTAGTCAATCATCATTTTTTAAAATTTCAAACCAACATGGGTATATGTTAACTGCACAGTTTTCTCAATAGTAGCTATCCTCTTGATGGTTAAAATCAACCCATTTTATACCCCATTTATAGCCCAAAATCTAATCTCTAATCTAACAAAATCTTATATTTCTTTGCCCATTGTTTTTGGAGATGCAATCATCACATAATGTTTCAAAAATATATTCAAATTTATTTCCAGATTGAAAAGAAATTTGACAAAAATATTTATAATAAAAGTAAAATCTATTAATCTTATTCCCCATTTTATTTTCAGTAAAACTTTAATTAAAAATTCCTTCCCAAGATTAAAACAATATTGTATTTCCAACACTTTTATTATTTTTGGACAATTAACGTTGCATCTCCACCTTGTATTTTACAAAAAAGTACAATTTGATAAAAAGATAATTTAAAAAGAAAAAGTTTTAAAAATGAGGTATAATAAAATATTTAAAAATCAATATTTTGTTAGTATTTTTGCTCCTGTAATATATATATATATATATATATATATATATATATATATATATAGGAATCAAAGATATATATATATGTATATATATATATATATATATATAAGCCACACCTATGTACTTTAATAGAAAAGAATTAATAATAATTAAAAATGTTATTCAAAAGTTAAAATTTTATAACTTTTAGGTGCACATCTCAAATTTATACATAAAATATATATGCAGGACTAAATGAGCAAAATGAGTTATAGGGTTTGAACACAGGTTTGTAGATGAAACCATGAATCTCAATCTTCAACTAAGATTGACTGCTTCATATATATATATATATATGTGTGTGTGTGTGTGTGTGATATTATTCACTAAAAGTTTAAGTTCCAAAATCCTTAATTTATTAAATAACATTCATAAATATATTCACTATTTTTACTTAATATATTTTCAATTCATAAAATTTCATTTATCAAAAAAAAGTGCCACTAATCATTCTACTCTTTGATTTATTATCTAATACCTAATTTTAAAGGATGTACTTATTTTCATATAATTCACTGTGATTATATATATATATATATATATATATATATATATATATATAATCGCAGTGAATTATATGATATATATATATATATATATATATATATATATATATATATATATATATATATCAAAAGTTAACCTTGACAATTGCAGGTGCTAGTTCATTGAAATATTGGTATGTAATGGAAAATAATACATGGTTTAACCCAAAAAATTATAATTTATTTATATGCTCTTAATCATAAAATTGAGACATCAATTTTTACTTCTCATTTTTTTAGAAATTGAAATCAAACCTGATTTTGATAATGCAAAAATACTTGCTATTTTGGAAAGTTATGATTTAAGAATCATGAGAGAGTCAATTGAAATATTAAAGAAACCTACGGGTTTAAATATGTCTGTTGAAGCACAACATATTCCAGCTATGTGGAAACCTCTCATTTTGTCTCTGTCTTCTAATATTAACTTAAAATTAATAGGTGAAAAACTGAGAGAAATAAACATTTTGATAAGCCTCATATTTTGAATGCTGAACTAATTCAAGTTGAATCTCATTTCTCATCTTGCATTCAATCATGTTTGAGGTCTTATGATTTTTATTTCAAAAGTTAACCTTGAAAATGGCGGATGCTAGTTTATCGAAATATTGGTCTGTAATTGCAAATAATACATGGTTTAACCCAAAAAATAATAATTTATATATATATATATATTGTAACCTAAATAAATTTACCCAAAAAATAATAATTTATATATATATATATATTGTAACCTAAATAAAGAGAGAGAGGAGGAGAGAGAGATGGGAGGAAAGAGCAATATTGGAATATGAGAGAGAAGAGGGGGGAGATGAGTGATGAGGCAATTGTAACCTAAAGGAAGAGAGAGGTCAAGTGAGAAGGGAGGATGGGAAAAGAGAGAAGGGGAAGGAAGAGGGAGTGCTGAGTATGAAGAAGAGAAACAAAAAGAAGGGAGAGTAGAGGACAAAAAAGAGAAAAATAGAGAAATCAGAGGAGAGAAAGAAAGAGGGAGAAAAAATCAGAATGTGAAAAAGGAGAGGAAAAAAGAATGAGAGGAAAAGATAGTGAGAAAGCAAGAGAGAGGAGAGAAAAAAGGGAGAGTAAGAAAGATGAGGAGAAGAGAAAAGAAAATAAATAAATAAATAATCAGAGACTATTCAGCTATACACAGCAGGATTGCAATAAAATTTACAAATATCTATAAAAAGATGGAGGGAAAAATCATATAATACTGCCAAACAATCTGAGCATAATAATAATAACAATTTGGGATTGATTATTGATGAAAAGTTCTACTTTATCAAATATTTATGACTCAACATTCTATCAAATCATATTCTCTGAGCATAACAGGTTTGTGACTAAAGAAAAAAATATATTCTACTAAAGTGTCCTATCTCATATTTCAAAATAAACACTATTCTTATCATTGCTTCTAATAATATAATTTGTAATAAATTAAATGAAACAAAATACCATAAGGTGTGCTCTTCTTTTAGCACAGAGAACAAACACTAAATACCACCCTACACTAATACCTAATATTGAAATATATAAAATTAGGTAAGTCAATGCAAAAATGAAGAATAAATGATCTCAGGAATCCTACTGTACTTTTGTGAAAAACACTAATATGAAATTGCCTTCTAATTAAATAATAAGTAAATTAATAGCTGAATGATATCCTGGTTGACTAGAGGCAAAAACTTACTTGAAGTGACTGCATCCTACTTCAAGACAACAATATTTATAAAATTATTAAATGGATATTTACTTAAATATTCAATTGCATAATTAAAATATTCAAAATTTAGACCAATTATAGCCTTTTACTCAGGACGCAACCCAATATGGAAGGACATGGGTGCTTTTTATGTCCCTCCACCTTTCAAAGACAACTTTCATAAGCAACTAAATGTAAACTGGACCCTGACATTAAAATAATACAATAGTATGCAGTCAAAATAACATGGATAATTTTCTCAAAGGTTAGACCATTTTCATTCTATATTATACTATCTTCTGTCTTAGAAGATAACACAGTTTAAAATACTTATTAAGCAAAATATTACTTTTGGCATCTGGAAGCATAAAACTATCTGTTACAGTGACTTCATCCAGAAATCATAATTATATGCATAGCATTATTTTATTTCTGTGGATACACAAGTATTCTATATGACATTAATTAAAAAAAAAATTAATATTGAACCCAAGACAATAGCATATATAAAATAAGCAGAAACTAAATTTATTTTAAATAAATTCTCAATAAGTTTATTTACAATATAATATAATAAAATAAAATTTACATCAACTTGGAAAGATTGCCAAAATAGTGCTGTTATCATATATTGGTATTTGACTGACAGTACTTAAAATCTTTTGGTCTTACACATAAACTACTAAGGTTTTCTTTGAAAAATAAATCATTTTATATAAATCTCCCTATTTACCAGTTTATTTAAATGGGGAATTAACACTAGCCAATTCTTATACATCTCCAATATAAGCAATCCCTCAACAAATTCTGGGCATCATAAATTTATATGCATTACATTGAATTAATCATTGGCTTATTAAAAATCATTTCTCTTTATCTACTTACTAAAAAATTAAGGAGCAATTGACTGATTTGCCAATGTTTGGAATTATCAGCTAACTACACTTAAGCAATAGATGGCATATCTAAAATAACTCTCAAATTATAAATAAAGACTCTCCTATCATTTAGGATTTTGAAGTAACAAATCCAAATAAATAAATGAAATGTATGGGACACTCATCAGAAGTCATTTGCACACATAAAATTAAAAAAAAAATACTGTCCACATAATATAAATTACTAAAATGTTAAAAGTAAGTGACTTACCCATCTATTGGTGAAAGTCCTAGATGAATACAGCAATAACATAGCATGTGTGGATTGCATCTACTAGCTATATGCTTACAAGTTAAACATTTAAAATTCCTAACTGTTGTTGGTTGGTTTGTGGATAATTTTGGCATCATAACAGCACAAAATAGACATTGTTACACCCTTAAGCACTAAAATAACCAAGTGCAACCTGAAGAAACTAAATCCTTCAAACTAGCTTATCTTGTCATCACATATCAAAACACAATAAAACCTCACCTACAATGGTGGAAGACTAGCTTTAAATATATAATTGATGATAGGCTAAACATAGGCTCCACAGAGCAAACTAGCATAATCAATAAATATATCCTAATAATGGTGGCTTCGAAACACCTATTTCTAAGGCAAAGGAGGATGCCTGGACTTTAATCATAGGGCATCAGGAAAACATGGAAAAACACACCACGAACAGGTACCTTCTAAATACATGATAACAATCAATGGAAATAAGCACTACCTCACCTCATGGAACAGAATATAATAAAGATGGGGAACTTATCCATTCTATCAAATATACTAATAAATATCAGTAATACCTTACATTATGAGGCTAATCAATACTATAACTAACAATGACAAGATACAAACATCACTATAACTAATTAATGTCATATTCAAAATTTTAATTATATTAACAATAAGCAATGTCTGAGCCAATAATGGGAGTTTAAGTCAACCAACTGAAAAATTAGTAAAGAAACTTCAAAAGCATATAAATTTGTTGGCACAAAGTTACAATTCACATGTGTATTGAATATTAAATATTAAAATTTATGATAATCAGTGGACATGAATATTAATGTGAATAAAAAAGTGTGAGAATAATAATTGTCAATGTTATAGCTTTATGTTGGAAGTGTGAAAGCACGATTTAATATTATTATAGCATTTATGCAAAATATATATATAAAAAAAAACTCCTGACAATTAGTTACTTTGGCTGTTTAGCACATAAGTGAGCAACATCTCATATGTTTAAAATAATTATTGTGAGAGTTGAAAATTTCCACTGACTCAAAATAGATCAAGTATAATTTAGCTTACCAAGCATATACCAAATATGTAATAAATATTATCTGATAATGTGTAGAATATCTACACATTCTGATAAACTCCTCAAAATTAAAATTACATAAATTAATTACCTGGCACACTTATAATACAGAATAGTATTACATTAAATATAACAATATTTCAAAGAAAATATTGCATAACATATTTTACCAATATACAAAAAAACCTTAGTTCATATGTGAGCTTTCATCACACTGAACCATCTGTTAAGCACATATAACATTAATTTGACCAGCAAGCCTCTAGTCAAAACTATTATTTCATACATGGAAAAAGAATTTCTAAAATAAAACATATATGACAGTTCTTATCTCAAATTTAGTTTTAAAAATACATAAGCACTTCTAAATATAAGCAGCAAAATGAATGAAAACAAAACAATAATGAGTCATGATGGAGAAATGACAACATTGTAATACAGTAACATTTATAGCTGATAAACAATTTTGGGATCCTGCAGGTGTATTTTTAATTAATACTGTGGCTTCATTTTTACTCTTTTAAAAAACACATTTTAAGCATTTTCAAACTTATTTGTGGAATATAATGAGACATTTCCAGGTTATTACTTAATACATTTGCATAATATAATTTTTAAAGCATTTTGTTAGTATATCAGAACATCTTCAAAAATACTTCTACTAACTACATATTGTAGATTAATAAGTTAATATTTTATATTTCTTATAAATAATATGTTATATTTCTTCAAAATTTGTAGTAAAACATTTTAAAAATTATTATCATTCCTCAAGCATATGTTTCATATACAAAAAATATTGATAAAACAGGTTAATTATTTAAACATTAAAAAAATATATTCTATAAACAGTTCCAATGGCAATTATTAATTTTAGACATTAAATAGGCAAATTAACCAAATGCATTTAAACTTTTAATATGCAGCCATTAATAGTCTATGCATTTTAATTTACCTCTTTTAAAATTTATCCCATTTACGAGATAACCAAGCAAAATAAGAGCTGGAACATTGTTATGAATAATTTTAGTTATAAGCTTCATAAATAAATACTACAACTGTTTACTGTTAAAACTTCTTCCGTAATTAATTTTATTAAAATAGCTATTAATAATTATAAAATCCCCTTGAGGCATTTTATAATAATTAAGAAAGCTTAATTGTAATTCAGTCATCAAAAATGGAGAAACCTAAAACTATTCGGAGTTCATTGTAGACTGAAGAATGACAAAGTTTAAGTTTAAATTAAATACTTTTAGGACAAATAATAAAATTATAAATAATTACTACTTTGAAATTTTATCTTGTGCCAAGCATTCACCCAGACCAGAAGAGAAGGAATCAGAAGATATTTCAATCAATTGATGATGTCATTTTAGTCTAGATATTTTGAAAATATCATGTGATTTACCGAACATAAATTAGAAAAAAAAATTAACAAAGTTTTCTTGCAAAATATATATATATATTAAAAAAAAATAATCACAACATTTATTGACTGAATTACCTTTGAATATTTAAATTAATAGTCTATTCATTAAATTACCTTACCTAATATTACAAATATTTATGCATTTATATTTCCTCATTCTTTTTTTTAACATGAGTTTAAATAACTCGAAAAAAAAACTATTTCATTAATTATAAAACATAATTTTGCTGCATTCATACACATACACTTCCATATATGACAAGGAAATGATGTTCTAAACTTTAAATTAATCTATCAACTACTTTTTAAATATCTAGTTATAATTAATTATAACTACCAAACAAAATATTTAAAGATATTAAATATTGTACTTACTTTTATAAACCAAAGCTGACCAATTATAGACTAATATTTTAACTTTTATACTAATATTCTAAAAATTTACAAAAGCTAATTTTAAGTTAATTTTACATTCTCTACACTCTTCTGTCCTATAACTAAATTACTATACTATTAGAATATTATTTTCTGGCACACATTTTAATATATTACTGTTATTTTATTAATTAATGAAATTATTAAAAGCAATATAAGCTATTATGCTTATGACACTTATAAAAACATGACTATATTTTTTTTAAATCAAGTACCTATGTAAAATTGTTAAGCTAAGATAAGCAATGGGAACAAGTGTGAAATCACTTGGCTACAATATATATCATTGAAATATAATTTTACTCTCAAATTAGTTTCTATAAAACATAAACTGTAAATATACTCCTATAAAATTATATTACTAATTTCAAATTAGGAAAGCTATTTAAACTCAGTACCAACAGTAAGGAAATATCGTATTTTAATATTGTAGCACTAAATTAGTTTTATGATTTTCTTAAAATGTCTATTCTGATTAAATTGTTTTATCATAATAATTGTTATTTTTTGTATCTTTTATATCAGATTGATTAAATATTTATTTATTTATTCAGGTAATGCTACTAGTTTTCATCTTTGGCCATTGAAATTATCTCTGTCATCTTCAAGAGTTTCTAAGAGAAAAGCATTCACCTTCACTTTCTTTTTATCTGTAATGTTCCAACATAAAGTTGAAAAAAATTTCAAATTTCTATTTCTGATATCTATTGTGAAATTTATTAAGTTTTAAATAAGAAATAAGATCATTGCTACCCAAAGTAATGATAGGCTCCTGCAATTAGGAATATTCCAATGAGAACCAATTTACTTTAATGGTCTAGATTTAAGCCTTAAGCCCAGTACCGAGAATCTTCACAGAGGTATTTTGTAAATTACCAATGAGATAATTTTCTGCTAACTGGACATACCTTTTTAGTTAATTCAGTTACATTTTTGTCAATATTTTTACTACCAATGTGATGTATCATGACTTAATTGATATTCTCTATTTGTATTTTTATAATGGACTGAATTAGCTCCGTTCTCTCTATTTCTACCTAATTTTATATAGGATACACTACAATGATTACTATCTTTCATAGAGCAGCACACATTTCTCTATCATATCTCATTTACCTCAAATGCATCTAAAATTTCCAAAATCTCTTCTATTTTGTGTTTATCTGTGGGTATTAATTTTTCTTCAGTATGTTTGGGTGTCTTGTAATATAGACAATTTGATTTCCAGACAAAGGAAATATGATCAGTATTTTTAATTTAGCTGCCAGTGTCCAGACAAATGGATATAATTACAATTAGTAGGAGTATACTTAATTGGGAAAAAATGGTATTTGACATTATCTTGTTTACCCTATTTTTAAAAATTTCATTAAAAGTATATATTTATAATCTTATAAATTTTCAGTTTATTACATAGAGATATCAACTAATTCTTAGCTGAAACAATAGAGGTAACTATTTGCTAATGTTAACTTTTTTCTTTTTGCCTAATTTACTTAGAGAAAATAATTCTTTCAACCCACATAAATATTTGGTTGCATTTTAATGATATTTTCTTTTAAATACTTTTAACTGTATAACTTTAGAGATACAGCTATTTATTTTGTTATAATCTTCTGTTCATTTGATTGTCTAACATACTTGTTTAATAACAATAGTCATATTTTATTTATCCCCATCTAGTTAACCATCTCTAAAATGTAACTCCTCTCTCATATATGAAGGTTTATAAATTCCCCATCTTGATGATCATCTTTTATTTTTACCTTAATATTTTTTAGTTCCGCTAACTGCCATCTATCAGTAATATTTTACTATTTATACTTTTTTCCTATTCCTTTAAGTATCTCCACACTTTTTGAATTATGATTTTTTAACTTCCTTTTGCTAATACTTTATACTTCTTGTAAGCAATCAATTATGATTATTTAACTTTTTCTTCATATCTACTTTTATCTGCCTCATTTGTTTCATAGTATTTATGTGATCTTTCATGCATTGTGAATTACACTGTCTTTTTAGATTCTTTTTGTAACACTATTTTACCTTCTGATTTTCTCTGTTTTTATACAATTTTCAATATTTTATTTTTGGTTTATTTTTGATATTGTCAAGATCTGTCCTAAAATGATTATTTCAGTTGGCGATTTGACTTGGAAACTATCATTAACCTTTTCTAATTTGCTAAACTTTTTTCTAATTATTTGCACTCGTTTTGAGGTATTTTAATATTATTACTTAAATCCACTGTCAAATCCTTCTTGCAATTTGTCTACTTTATCTTCAAGATTTCTTGATTCAACCTTAAATTCATTAAAACTTTTTTTTTTTTTATTGGACTTCTTTTAATTTTATGGCCAAATCATAGTCGAACTCCTCTATTCTATCATTTAAAATGTTAATTTTTTTATTAAATTTGTCAAATTTGTAATTAAAGTCAGATCTCAACTCTTCAAATTTATGATTTTAATCATTTTAGATTCCAATAAGACAGCTATTAATTCTTTCAACTGATGATCTGATTTATGAAACTTATTACTTAGAAATATTAAATTTATTATTGAAAATTTTAAATTCCTCCAACTCATATTTTAATTGTTCTAATATCTTATTTGACATCAAATTTATTTAAAATAATTTATAGAAAATCTTGAACACCATCTTCAGGTCCTACCACCATTTCAATATTAGTAGTATCCATTATGTTATGTTAATTATAATATTAAATATATCAATAGAAAACATGAAATATACATATATATATGAGATATTGAAAAAGTAAACAAATATTGTTTACTAACATTTGCTCATAGTCAGTTGAGAAATTACAAATAAAATATTGTATCAAAGTGCGCAAATTATTCACCTACAACTATTATTTTTGTATACTACCTAAAATTCCTGCATCTGTTCTATAATAAGACAATAAAATTAACTTACGAAATAACTCATGTTTTTTAAAAAATAATTTAATTATCAATAAAATTTAGTATATTCAAAGTAAACTTATTTATTATTCATATTGTTTTAAAATAAAGAAATCATAATTACAATTATTTTTTTTGCTCCAAGTTATATCAAACAAAAATAATAAAATTATCTTATATGTTCTGATATTAAATCTACGACATCATGAAAAATGGAAAGGAGTTTAATCAATTATGCAGCTTTTACGTATATTTAATTAAAACAGTGATATAATGTAATAAAAAAAAATATATTTATATAACAGCAATAATATATATATAATAATAAACATATGAAAAAGCCCTTTTGGAAAATATTAATTTTTACTCTTTTCAATGTTCTTTTATTAGTTTACAATTGTGATGTGATGGACTGTGACTTATTCTTTTTCAAAGTCAGAAATCTCTCAGTCACAATGCCAAGTGCCTTTCCATTACCCATCGTAATTTTTTTCCATATTATTCTCTATTCTGTTTCATTCAATTTTCACAACATATTCTTTGTCAACTCCATGACCTTTATATGTGAATCCCCCTTATCTTTTCACAAACCTGCTTAAAAAAATCAAGAACATATTTTCTGTATAATCCCTTTCTTTATTTTTACTTTTCCACAACGTTATTATTATTTTTACTCTTTCTGCTTGCAGAGATTTACATTCAATTAACAGATGCCTAATATTTTCTATGCCTTCCTTACACAACTTGCAGAATAAATTGACTCCACAATTTTCCATTTATATGTATTCCCTGGTTGCTAAAGATCCTGTTCTAGCCTAAAACAGTAAACTATTTTCCTTGCTATTACCATAAATTAGGTCATATTCAATATTCTGTTTACTTCCTATATATTTAAATAATTTTTACACTCCATACTAGTTCTACATCTCTCCAATTCTTTATTCTTTATTTCTGCATGCATTCTTTTATCACATTCTTTGCCACTATTCTCCTAACACAATCATTCCATCTTTTTTATAAGCATACTGACATAGATTCTTTATCCAAATCTTCTGCATAATTTCCTACCTTTTTTACCCATTTTGTTATCAGCTATTTACTCCTAACCAAATTAAATATTATTTTGAATATCGTCTTATTATCCATAAAATGCAATCTTCCAAACAATTGCATGTTGGTTTTTGTATATCTCATATAAAATCTTTACCATCCCATTTTTTCTTAATTTGCCTCTTTTGCAGTCCGCACATCTGCATCTAAAGCATGTCTACTTACTACTCTTTGTATTTTTTCTATGTAAACTAATGCCTCTTTACTAATACACCACTCATCGTTACCATATGTTAAACTTGCTATTGCCTCTCCCTTCCATACAGTTCTAGCTACTTCATAATTATTATATGAAAACACTATTAATTTCATTATTAGTCTCTTTCTTTCTTTGCTTTATTTATCTTTTTTTTTCCATTCATCCAAGCAATTTATCTGGTTACTTAAGACAATTCCCAAATAGTTATACCTATTCACAACACTTAACTTTAAGTTCCTCAATAAATTTTTTGTCTTCTCTTTCATCAGTATTAATTATCATTACTTTTGATTTATCTTCATTAAATTTTAATCACCATCACTTTACTCACCATTACACATGTCTTCAACATAACTATATCTCTTCTCTACTTCCTATGCACAATAAGATATCATCCACACATAAAAAAACTTGATAATGTATATACTCCCTTGCCATTTATTAATGGTATTTCTACCCCTCTTCCAAGTTTTTCTATTGTTTTCTCCATTTTTCTCAAATAAAACAAAATAGGTGACATAGCATACTTGACTTAGTCCCACCACCTTTTTAAATTTAACTGAGTTTATATTCCCTAATTGATCTGTATAGTAATTGTAAATTTCTTAACAAGATCCAGTAAATATTCAACCATTCCCAAATTTACTAAACTTGCCAATAATCTATTTCCATTTTCTCAGTCATCTGCTTTCTCTATATCTATAAATATTATATATCATTGTCTATCTGCATTTCTATTCATATCTATAACTTGTGTAACTACATTAAAACTATCTCCTATATGCCTATCTGGTTGAGAACTAACTTTCATTTCTACCACTATATTATTTTTTCCATCCATTTTGCAACCCTTCCAGCCATTATACATGCAAAAACTTTATATAACCCTGACATTACTTTTATCAATCTATAAATGCTTGACCCTTTATCAACCTTATTTTTTTTATTTAAATAGTAGCCTTACTTGTGTATTACTCCAACTATCTGGAAAATGTCTCTTCTGTGCCACTTGATTAAAACATAATAATAGGGTTAATTTTACCCCAGGTTCTAAATTCATTAGCACCTCAGCTGTCCATCCATCTAAACCTCTTATCTTTCCACTTTTAAAGTTTTTCCATACCTCATTTCTTTACTATATACTTTTATGTTTCTTATCAGTCTATCCTTCACATCTAACATCTTTTCTATATTCATTACATACTTATTTAAGATTGAACTTAATTTTTCTTTAGAGCTATACTATATTCCCTCATCATCTAATAATACTATTTCTTTCTTCTCTGCATTCTTTCTTTTAATCTATTTCCAAATTTTTTTCTCCCATATCTTACACTTTTATTAATATATTCAATTTCATTCTATCTATATATAATTATCTACTTTAACAAACCTTTTTTTAAATACTTTTCCCATTTAACATTAATATCTTTTTCACATTCTTTATTATTAATAGCACACTTATACTACCTGCATGCTTTTTAACTTTATTTTACCCTTTACTAAGACTCACTTTTTATTACTTTTATTCTTCTGAATATTCTCACCTAAAAATTCAATTTTCTACTTTTTCTACTTTATCATACCAGTCCTTAGTTTCACTCCCCCCCCAAACAAACTCTTCCATTGTGTCTTCAACTTTTACATTCTCCTAACTTATTCTTATCATTCATTCTCCATCCAAAACATTCACTATCCTTTCTAATTTTATTCCTGTTTTCCATCACACTACTAACCATTCTATTATAAAGAAATTAAGATCACTATTACATACTCTTTCTTCATTATCAAACACTTTATTATTTTTCCATACTTTATTCATTCCCTCCATCTCTACTAATATATAATCTATTGTGGGAAAGAAATTTATATATATATATATATATATATATATATATATATATATATATATATATATATATATATATATATATATATATATATATATATATATATATATATATATATATATATATATATATATATATATATATATTGTACCTCATAAATATTTGATAAATTTCCAAGGCTGAAATTGACTCTCTGACAAATATTCTTTAAAAACTCTGTTCTTCTTGTCTACATCATCAATTTATTCAATATGCCCATTCATATCCACTATAATCATTATTCTCTTTTTCTTTTTTGAAACTCTGTATATTCTTAACTAGGCATTTGTATACACTAATGTTCTATTCCATTATAGTTTTATTATCTCCAGTGGCTATATATACTATAGCTACCATACATTCTTGTCTTTCTAACCTTATCTAAAACTGAAAATGTTCTTGACCTTTAACAGTATTTAAATATTTTTTGACATAACTCCTAAATCATCACTCCTTTTTTTTCTTTTCTATTTATATCCTACCATACCAAGACTTCCACTATAGATTGTTCTTCTTCTCTTAGATGTACTTTCACTACTGCAAGTATCTCAAGCTTTTTATTTCGATCTGCATTGCATACATAACAGCATCTATTTTTTTATAAATTAACTATAACCTATAATATCCCTACAATATTTTAATACATACAAAAAAAAAACTGTGTAAATGTATTATACATAACCTTCACTTCATTTATCATTAATAATTTATTCATTAAATTAATTGATGTTCAATATATAATAATATAATTATTATTATTATAATTAATGTAATTGGTTTCATAAATCATTCTTCTATTTGTTTTTTAATATAATTTAAAGGACTTATATTTTTGACACAATTAGATAAAAGAGCAAAAGAACATAATAATGCTATTAATAGAAAAGATGATAGATCTCATTTTATGTATTCATTATTTAAAATACAATGTGAAATAAATTGTGTCAAAAATTCAAAAATATAAGTCATTTAAATTATAATAAAAAAACGAATAGAACAAAGATATAAAACCAATTACGTTAATTATAACAAAAATAATTATAAGAACTTATAAAAAACATCAATTAATTTGATTAAGAATTGGTCAATGATAAATGGATTGAAGTATATGTAATATATATTTCCACAGGTTTTTTTTTTTGTATTTCTTAAAAATATTGCATGGTTTTAATAATTTACAGTTAATTTGATAAAAATATATGTACCTATGTAAGCAATTTAGGTGGGAACTTTGGCTGCCTTTTACTGATGTAACTATTCCGTTCTACAAGTTAAGTTAAAGTTTGTACTTTTTAGTTGCGAATAATCTTATGAGATCATTGCTATATAAACTGTTTGGTTATTATGTGAAAGTGGAGAGAAAATTGTGATCAAGAGAGATAGATTTAATTGGGTTTGGAAATATCGAGAATTGTTAATGTTTAAAAAGTGTTTTGTTTCGCCATTTTAAATATAGAAGTAAAAAAAATCATGTTGTTGAGTGTGTGTTAATGTAAGAGAATTCTATCCTCAGTTGTACATAAGATTACTTGTTTTTTGTAAGTTTCCTACAAAGAATATTTTAATTTAAGAAGGAAAGTGAATTGTTTGAGAAAAAAAATATTTTGAGATCTGAGGTTGGGAAACACATGTTTATTGATTATTATTAAAAAAAATAAAGTTTTTCTCCTTTTATATAATGGAGTTTGAAGAGTAGGAAAGGAAGCATAAAGTTAAATATAGAGTAGGTGAATTGAAAAAATAAGGAATATGAATTACATTTGTATCCCACAATGCATATATAATGGTCAGAAAAAATTAGGCATGCTGTTGTGAGTGTGCCATATGTGATGAGATTTATTACTTGAAATGCTTAAATAAGACTAGGAAGGATATATTTGGGTTATGATTAGGTAGAGAGTGTGTAAATATGATAAAAGAGGTGAGAATGTAGTTTCTAAGTGTAGATAGTTTAAAGAGAATAACAGGAGAAATGGAGCAAACCGTAATTGAGGAAGATAGGAGAGAGTATGGTTTTAGTGGAGTGACAACGATGGATGGAAAAATTAGTAGTGCAATGGAAATGATTAGTCAAAGAATGAATAAGATAGGGGAAGAGGTAAAAGATGTAGAAGCAAAATTAAAATTGTTAGAGACAATGTGTGAGCAGATAAAGTAATTATTGAGTAGGAATGATAAAGTCTAAGTTGATAATGAAGACTAGAAGTTGATTGAGAATGTTACAGATGAAATAGGAAAAATAGACTCTAAGACTAGGATTCAAGTAGTTAGACTATGTGGGATATAATTACAAAGGAAAGTAGAAACAGGTATTTAAGAATATGTTTAATTGGAGTTAGAGTTAAGGATGTTACAGATAAAGTAAAGAAGCAAGGAAGTAGAGCTGTGTATGTTAAGGGTAGGGGCTAATAATTTGTCAGAGCCATTGTAGAGAGTAATGGAAGAGTACACATGATTTATTAGGAATTTTAGTAAGATTAACTAAATAATAGGAATAGTTGGATTATTACCAAGATTTGACAAAAGGTATATGTTAGATAGGGCTGCTCTGTAAATAAGACATTGAAAAATTGTGTGAGAAAAATGATGTTATGTTGGTAAATGTGTGGGATATTTTTATTAGAAAAAGGGAGTTATATAGTGTACCATATATATATATATATATATATATATATATATATATATATATATATATATATATATATATATGGAACAAATCACTATTTAATATTGTATTTCATTTAAATAAAAAAGAGAGAACTCGATCTTTAATTTTTTTTTTTTTTTTTGTAATATAATGTTGTTTTAAGAAAAACATACAGTGAGAGTTTAATTTATATATATATAATTTAATTAAAATAAATTCGATATTGGAAAATGCATAATGAATAATTGTTTCAAATAGTGAAAGGAAATTCCAAAGGTAAAAGATTGCTATCAGAAACGACTTTCTGGTAGTAATTAAAAATGGCAGAAATTCTTAACGAGAAAAGAGACTTTGTAATAAAAAAAATGAGAAATAATGTAGAAGTTTATAAAATAGAACAAAAAGTAAAAAGGAATATGTGCAGAACTTCTAAAAAGAATCTGGAAATATAAAAGGAGCTGACAGGTTTGAAAAGTGTCTTTGTCTTGTTGTTCCAGAGAGTGTTGAGCAATTTGAAGTGTCTCATATTTTTTTATATAAAAAAAATTAATAAAATGTGTCCACTTAGATACAAACTGAAACTGCTCTCCATGAGTAAGTACAACTCTATTGTTTGCTGACACTTTCTCTTGAGAAAAGTCACCTAGATCATCATCTGACTCTACCTAAATTTGATCGGAGATTTGGAAGGTGTAAACCTAAAAAAACAACTACTGCAGACTACCCACTGACTGAATTGGATGTTGGAGGATCAATGACCTACTTAAATATCAACTTACCGGTAAGTTAATGGCCATAACTTTATATAAAGCTTAATGAACTGAGATTTTAATGAAATGTTTATCCCATAATTTTATGATCTAAAGATTTGCGAACTGAGTAGTGAATGAAACAGTTCCACAGAGAAACTATTGCTTCAATATTTGAATCAAATTATTAAATTCATTATGCACAATACATCCCAACATAATTTTTCATTTATCATAAATATTAAATCTTTGTTATTAACATACTTTCATTGTACGTGTATACATTTAGAGTTATTATATTTAAGTTTTAGTTTTGATTATTTAGAATCAAATTACTATACAAATTATCTTTGCTAAGTAGATTTATTTTTTTAATTAAGTCAAAGGGGCATATATTCTACTTAACAGGAATTTTAATCCGATCATATAATTATTATTTTACGAGTTGCAATATGTTTGATGCAGACTCAGTGGGTCTAACGACTCTGGAGCCCTCATATAGAAATTAAAAACGGATTCAGCTCACAATTGTACTCTGTAATAATTCTAGGCCGAGCTGATCAGGAAAGATAGTTATGTTTTCAGAATAATAATGAAACGTTCTTCTTTTGTTTTTGAAATAAAATAAATGAACATTTTTTTTTTTTTTTTACATAACTTGATCAACTCGTGCATTTATAATGCATATAGAGGCCTAGAAAAACAGAAAACATTATAATGGCTTCTTAACTTGGGCTTACAGGAAAAAAATCCACGACCTGAGAAAATTTAAAAATGGCATAAAATTGAGAATGTAATGTCCGTAGCCAGAAAATAAATATGACCACAAATAGTGCGCAAGTCTAAAAAGTTATTTTGTACGATTACAAAAGTTTTTTTTTTAAGATTATAAGATTTTAAATAGGACTATATTGAAATAAAATAATAGCTTATAAATTAAATAATAAATAAAACTGATCAAATGTTAGCAATGACAGTAAAGGTAGAAAGTGATGGGAGTATATAGGGTGATAAAAGAGAGGGGTGTTGGTGAACGAATTTATTAGCAAAGCAAAATAAAATATTGAATTTATATTGTAACAATTGATAAAGTTAAGATTTTGTTTACTATAGCAATAATAAGCAACATGGCCATATATGAAATTGAGAAGTAGTAAAAATATACAAAATATGGCAGAAGGTGAGAAAAAATTAAAATAGGGCATGGAACCCTTAATAAGAAAATTATTATATTAATGCATGATGGAATTCAAAGAAAATATAAAAAAAGAAATGGCAGAGATGGTCAGAGAATTGAAAGAAAAAATATGGATAGAGATTTAAAAAATGAAAGAAGAGTTAATAAGGCTTGTAGATGAGAAAATAGCTAAAGGGTCACAGAGCAAAGAAGTGATAGAATTGAAATCCAATAAACAAGAAAGCCAAGAGATAAAATTAAAAGAAAATAGAGAAAACATGCCGAGTGCAGTAAATCCCTTTTTGAAATTAAAAATTTTCTATGGACAAGTTGGAGAATCACTGATGGAACACCTAAATAGCCTGCAGGGTTATTTTGTGATTAACCCCATGTTGGAGGACATTAAGCTAATGGTGGCAGTTAATCATTTACAAGGGATGATGCAAGATTGGTGGGAATTCTTGTTTAAGAAACCGAAAAACTTTACGCAGTATGGTCAAATATTAATCAAATGTTATTGGAACAAGTACCACCAAGAGAGAATTAAGAATAAAGTGGCACAAGAGAAATGCAGAGAAGGGCATTATGTACCATTTTTTGGAAACAAGTAGTGCAATTACGAGCACTGGCAGAGTGCAAATTGACAGAGAAGCAGATTATCAAGATTACATGGAAAATTTTTCCCGATCCCATAGGGCATCTGTTGATAAGTACCAGATGTGTGACAATAGAGAGAATGGCTGAATTACTTAGTGCTTTTGAGAATGACAAGGCTGGAGAAGAGACAAGTCCTAAACACTTCGACAAAATACCAAACCAGAAGGGTCAACTACAACTGAACACTATGGTGTTGACTGATAGTTCTGGAAATCAATGGATAGATAAGGGGTCCCTAACTGAAAATAAAGGGATGGGAATCCATGCAAGACCTTCATCACTGGAAAAAAAGTTTAGGAGTGAAAATAAATACAAGATAGAAGACCTTGATGTAAATTGGAGAGACTGGTGCGAATAACACAGAGAGGGGGTTCAATCCCTATCACCTCTGCCATCAAACAGTTATAGTGATAGATAACATTGAGAGATAAATTGGGCCAGATGACACCCTGCAGATCTCAGATATGCCTCTGGAGAAATGAAAAAAAAATAATAATATGAAAATGTGCAACTAGAATATTAAAATATGTATATATAAATTTACATGATTTGCAAAAAGAAAAACATGATCGCAGCTAATGTAGATGTAAGTCACAAGTATTTGACTGGGTAGACGGTTTATGAAGAGGGGAAAAAGCATATCCCTTAGTCCTAGTATGCAGTATATAATATAAGACCGTCTTTAAATGCTCATCAGTCTATCGCTAGCAGAGATCCCGATAAATGGGGAAGACAGACCAGGTTGCCGTGAGCCTATAAGACTCAAAATGATGAGCAACACTCATATGTGCTTATAACATGGACTTCTTATCATTACTATTACGCTTAAGTAGAAAGGATGCAGATGAATGGGGAAATGTTTCTCATTCCTGCCATGTTACACCCAAAAGTGAACGTTAAAGCCGAACATCACTTGTTGAATGAGTCTACAAAATATATCAGCATGCTAATATATATATATATATATATATAAAACAACACACGAATATGGACATAAAGACTTATGAAGAATAAAATTAGTTTAAACCCCTATTTTTATTCTCGTTTTTTGGTTTCTTCTAGACCTCTATACACATTATAAATGTGCAAGTTGACCAAGTTATGTAAAAGAAAAACAAATGTTCATTTATTTTATTTCAAAAACAAAAAAAAAAAACAGGATGTTTCATTATTATTCTGAAAACATAACTATCTTTCCTGATCAACTCGGCCTAGAATTATTACCGAGTACACTTGTGAGCTGAATCAGTTTTTAATTCCTACATGAGAAAGCCAGAGTCATTAGATCCACTGAGTCTGCATCAAGAATATTGCAAATTGTAAAATAATAATTATACGATCGGGATTAAAATTCCCATTAAGTAGAAGATATTCCCCTTTGACTTAATTAAAAAAAATTAATCTACTTAGCAAAGGTAATTTGTATGCTAATTAGATTCTAAATAATCAAAACTAAAACTTAAATATAATAACTCTAAATGTATACATATACAATGAAAGTATGTTAATAACAAAGATTTAATATTTATGATAAATAAAAAATTATAATGTTGGGACATATTGTGCATAACGAATTTAATAATTCAATTTAAATATTGAAGCAATAGTTAGTTTGTGTCTTATTTTTCCGTGGTACTGTTTCATTCACTACTCAGTTCGCAAATCTTTAGATCACAAAATTATGGGATAAACATTTCATTAAAATCTCAGTTCATTAAGCTTTATATAAAGTTATGGCCATTAACTTACGGTAAGTTGATATTTAAGTAGGTCATTGATCCTCCGACATCCAATTTAGTCAGTGGGTAGTCCACAGTAGTTGTTTTTTTAGCTTTCCGCCTTCCAAATCTCTGATCAAATTTAGGTAGAGTCAGACGATGATCTAGGTGACTTTTCTCAAGAGAAAGTGTCGGCAAACGATAGAGTTCTACTCACTCATGGAGAACGGTTTCAGTTCATATCTAAGTGGATACATTTTATTAATTTTTTTTATATAAAAAAATACGAGACACTTCAAATTGCTCAACACTCTCTGGAACAACAACACAAAGACACTTTTCTAACCTGTCAGCTCCTTTTATATTCCCAGATTCTTTTTAGAAGTTCTGCGCATATTCCTTTTTACATTTTGTTTTATTTTATAAACTTCTACATTATTTCTCTTTTTTTTTTATTACAAAGTCTCTTTTCTTGTTAAGAATTTCTGCCATTTTTAATTACTATCAGAAAGTCATTTCTGATAGCAATCTTTTACCTTTGGAATTTCCTTTCACTATTTGAAACAATTATTCGTTATGCATTTTCCAACATCGAATTTATTTTAATTAAATTATATATAAAAAAAGAAAAATTAAACTCTCACCTTACGTTTTTCTTAAAACAACATTATATTACAAAAAAAAATAAAGATCGAGTTCTCTCTTTTTTATTTAAATGAAATACAATATTAAATAGTGATTTGTACCATATATATAAAATAAACGGTACAATAGTAAAGATAGATTGCACTTAAATAAACAAGGAAGTGAAGTTTTAGGGAGTTTAATTTATAAATAACGTAGTTCAGGAAACTTATAAAAGCAATTGGGCTTTTTAATGACAGTGTTACAGAAAAATGGTGAATGGGTGGGATGCAAAAAATAATCAAAGGATAACTGATTTATATATAAATGAAGATGTGGAGAGGGAATGAGTATGAAAAATTAATGGTAAGCAAGTTATGTATAAATGTAATAGAGAAGAAAAAGTCAAAAGAATTTATAAAAGAGTAGTTAGGAAAGAAAAAAAAAGTTAAAATTGGACATCTGTATATGCAAGATCATAGTAGACCAGAAAAGTGGTTGTAATTAAACAAATCAGTAAAAAATGAAGAGCTTGAGGTACTGACAGTAATGGAAACAATCTAAGAGAAGAAGAAGATTCTATACTAGAAAACTTGATATAGCAGGGTATAAAGAAAAATGAAAAAGAAAAAAGGTGTGGTATAGGAGTTTATGTCAAAATATTTAAATACTGTTAATTGTCAAAACATGTGTGGTTAGGAAGACAAGAGTAGATGGTGGTTGTAGTCTATATAACCTCTGGAGATAGTCAAACAATAATCAAATGGAATAGTTGCATATATCAATGCCTAGTTAAGGATATATGGAGTTTAGAAAAAAAGGAAAGAGAATAATGGTTATAGGAGATATGAATGTGTATATTAAAGAAATTGATGATGCAGATAACAAAAATGGACAGCATTTGAAGAATTTTTGTCAGAGAATCAATTTGAGGATTGTAAATTTGTCAAATATTTATGAGGGACAATACACATAGTCTAGAAATAATATATTTCACACAAGAAATTATGTATTAGTAGATAAAGAGGGAATGAATAATATACATAAAACTAAAGTGTTTGATAATGAAGAGTAAGTATGTAATAATGATCATAATTTTTAATAATATAAGTGGTTAGTAATATGATGGAAAATAGTAATAAAAGTACAAAGGATAGTGAAGGATATAGATGGAGAATGAACAATAAAAATAGGAAGAATATGAATTAAAAGCTGAAGAAATCATGGAAGTGTTGTTTGGGGATAAATATAAGGACTAGTGTGGTGAAGTAAAAAAAAGTGAAAAATAAGATGAGAATATTCAGAAGAATAAATGTGATAGGAAAGTGAGAGTTAGTAAAAGTTTAAAAGAGAGGTAAAAAGCATGCAGAGAATATAAAAGTGTTATTAAAAACAAAGAAAGTGAATAAGTTGTTAATGTTAAATGAGGAAAGTATTTTTAAAAAAGAAGTTAGTTAAAATAAATAATTATAAAGGAATAACGAATTTGAATAGTAAATAATTGGAGGATATTAGTAAAACTGGAAGAGATGGGAGTAAAAAAATTCCGAAATACTTTAAAAAAAGGAATTTAGGGAGAGAGAAATAGCATTACTGGACAATGAGGGGATAGAGTTTAGCTCTCTAGAGAAGAATTAGAGGCAATCTTTAATAAATATGTAATGGATATAGAAAAGATGTTAGATGTGAAAGACAGAGTGATAAAACACATGAAAGCACATAATAATGGAAATATTAGGTTTACAGAAAATGAACTGAATGAGGCAGAGAAGAAATTGAAAAAGTGGAAAGACAAGAGTTTTGAATGGATGAGCAGCAGAGATGGTAATGAATTTAGGACATAGGGAAAAAATAAAACTATTATTATGTTTTAATAATGATGGTTCAGAAGAAAAATTTTTCAGATAGTTGGAGTAATACAAGAATATGGCTATTACTTAAAAAAGAGATAATGATCATAGAAAGTTAAAAAATTATAGACCAATAATGAAATGCCAGTTTTATATAAATTTTTTGCATATATGGTGGCTGGAAGAGTCACACAATGGATGGAAGAAAACAATATACTGGCAGTAATGCAAGGAAATTTTTCTATCAAATAGATATATAGTAATTAGTTTATTTTTCATTACACAGCTTATAGATATGAATAAAAATACAGGTTAGACAGTTATATATAGTTTGTTATAATATAGAGAAGGCATATGATAGAGTAAATAGAAATGAATTATGGATAAGTTTAGCAAATTTGGGAAAAGATAGAATTTTAGTGAATGTTATTAAGAGATTGTATAAAAAATAATCATTATATGTATGAAGTAGGGAATATAGAATTAGTTAAAGTTAAAAATGGGATGGGTTTAAGATAAGGATGCCCTATGTTACCTATTTTGTTTTTGTTGAATTTGAAAGAAATCGAGAAAGCAATAGAAAGGCTAGAAAAAAAGATAGAGATAGCATTAATAGTTGCCAAGAGAATATATACATTATCAAGTTTTTTAGTTGCAAATGATATCTTTGTGTGTGCAGAAAGAAGGGAAGATATGGAAGTTATGCTGAGAGCATGCGAAAAAGTCTGTAAAAAGATGGGGATTTAATTTAGTGAGAAAAACATCAAGTAATGATGATTAATACTGGGGAAAGAGAAGACAAATAATTTTTATTGGGGGATATAAAATTAAGTGTGATGAATAGGTGTAACTATTTGTGAATCATCTTAGGTAGTCAGAGAAATTTCTTGAATGAATGGGTGAAGAAATTGTTAAATGAAGAAAGAAAAAAAAGGGATTGATAAAGACATTCACAGTGTTTTCATATAATAAACATGATGTAACTACAATTGTATAGAATGGAATGGCAGTAGAAGGGTTAACTTATGTTACTGTTGTGTTATGTGTAAGTAAAGAGGTATTATATCACTTAGAAAAAGTACAAAGAGAAGTAGAAAGACATGCAATAGATGCAGATGTGTGGATAGAAATGGAGGCAATTCAAGAAGAAATGGATTGGTTAAATTTTTATGACAGATGCAATAATCAAAATGAAAATGTCCAGTAGATTGCAGTTTATGGACAAGAAGAGAATATCCAAAATAGTATTTAACTGGGTTATGAACAAAAAGGCAGACAACAAGGTGCATGAGAAAGGTAGTATGGTATGTAGAAGATCTGGATAAAGAATTAATGTCAGTATATTTATACAAAAGGTGGGATAATTATGTTAGGAGAATTGTTGAGTGATATAGTGGTAAAGAATGGGATAGAAAAATAGATGCATTAATAAAGAATAGAGATTTAGAGAGATGGAAAACTAGTATGGAGAGATAAAAAGAATTTAAATGTATATAATAGTAAACTGAATATTGAGTGTGAGATAATTTATGATAATAGGAAAGTTGTTTACTGTTTAAGGCTTGAACAAGATCTTTAGCAACAAGATCTTTAGCAACAAGGAATATACACATAAATGTAGAAATGTGAGTGATTTATTCTGCAAGTTGTGTAAGGAAGGCATCTGTTAATTGAATATAAATGCCTAAAAACAGAAAGAGTACAAATAATGAAGTTGTGAAAAAATAAATATTAATAAATAGATTATACAGACAGTGGATATTTGAGTTTTATGCTGGGTTTGGAAAAGTATAAAGGGGATTTACATAAAAAAGCTATGGAGTTGACAAACATTATGTTGTGGAAATGGGATGGAGCAGAATAGACAAAAATATGGGTAAACATAGGAAAAGTAAAGTAAAATGGCTAACAGATTACTCTGGTCATAGTGGCTGAGAGATTCCTGACTCCATATGAGGAAAAGTCAGTGCATCATACCATATCACATAATTGTCAATTAAAGTACATTGAGAAGGGCAAAAATTAATGTTTTCCAATAACAGATTTTTTGTGACTGATTATATATATATATATTATTGTTGTTATATAAAGAAATTAATCTACAAAGCACATGTGATATGCAAGTTGCAGATGATTGCCACCAGAAAAATATTAATCACTCAGTTGAGGGTGAGCACATTCAAGATTTCATGCCTCATAATCATAGCCATATTAAAAACTGTGGTATTGTTTGTATTAGATGTAATATATGTATATTAAATGCAAATGAGTTAGGTTGCCCATTTTTAAAAATACCAAAGCAGGTGTCATATCTGTTTATTTGATTATTGCTGCCATTAATAAAATTGCAAACACCTTAATGTTTTCAATCCAAGCTCATTAGCTTATATAGACATATGGGTCCGAACTCAGTTCAGTACCCATACATTTGGTGTCTTTGGTTCTTTAATAATCATAGCCACCACTATTCTATTAGACAGGATTGGTTTTAAGCCAATAAACATTACATTATTACCATTTCTTATGCTTTCTTATAGCTGTTATTAAAACAGGCAAAAAGTCAATAGATGTATTGTCACTCATTGCAAGCTAGAGTAAACAATGAATGCCAGAAGGTGATTTTATGCACAAGCCTTCTGGTATCCCTTGATTATTCTAGCTTGCAATGAGTGGTGATATATATATATATATATATATATATATATATATATATATATATATATATATATATATATATATATATATATATATATATATATATATATATATATAGTGAGTTTAGTTTTTGCCTGTTTAAATTCATATGTTGGTGATTATTTATCTTTTTGACAAATATGTGTTCAAGTGTGTCAGTATTATGAGATAGAGTGGATAGTTGTGTGTTGTGTGAAAGCCTGTGCTCATGTACCCTATATATTAAGTAATAATAATAATAATAATAATAATAATAATAATAATAATATTATTATTATTCACATAGATAACAATAACATTAAAGACCTCAAAAGTTCTTAGAAGTATCAATAACCTTCCCTGTGTTTTTTAAGATATATGTAGTTTAAATAAACATAGTATTTAAAATGAATTATATTGCAATTAGAATGTTCAAAAGTTTTATCACACTAATGAAGTACAAATTTTAAATGAAGCATTCTGTAATACCAAACTGTGACTGAAGTTAATAATTTTTTTTTGCTATTCCCTAGTAAATATTGAAGTATTTAACTTATTTCTGCAGGGAAATTTATGTTGTATCACTTATCTTACTTTCAGAGTAATGCATGTGACAGCATTTAAATTACTATGTAATTTTGTGTGCTTTGTGGTGCTTAATGTATACTTTCAATGGCATTATTTTATTATATGATATTTAGCAAATGTTTTTCTCTACTTAATCATTAATTTCTGTAATAAAAATCAAAATATTAATAAAATATATAACTTATTCACTTTGTGTGATTTCCATACTGAGATCAAGATTAAGAGAGAAAGTGACTGAATTAAAATCAAGGGTTTAAATATGATTATTTTAATGATGTCACATTTAAGTTATTATCCTAGATATTGTTTCTTTGGTATCACTTAAATTTCTTTCCTGTTTAGTTCTTTGTGATTAACAGTTAAATTCTATTAAATATAAATTTCTTAAAATACATCATAGTTTATGCAATAAAATGTTTTCTTAACTTGAAATAAATAAACATTTTAATGATTTATAATAATAAAAAAATAACATTACAAATTAAATTACATTTTTAAATTCAGGAATTAAATAAAATATAAACATATCTTGTACATTTTTTTATATAAGATACAATATTTTACTTTATTTTTTAAAATATCTATGGAATACTTATATAGAAAAACAATATTTTAAATACATATAATTTAATACTGATTTAATTGTGAAAACAGAAAATAATTTACACGCATTCACACTCTATATAATAATTGACTATTTTGTTTATCTATGTTCATGTATTATTTGTTGAATGTATGAATATATTAATTTATTAAGCACAAGCATATAATATAATAATAACGTGAAAGGCTGAAACCTTTTACAAATGTGCCTTAAAAATGCTTATATGACAGCCAATCACATTGGCTGTCATATAAGCAATTTTAAGGTGCATCTGTCAAAGGTTTCAGCCTTTCACTTTATTATTTTAAATGTATTAAGTAAATAAAAATATCACCAAATGAATTTATCAATAAGTAATGTGATTTATTAAATACTTCTTAGAATGAAATATTACTTTTATTACGATATACAATAAAGGAACATTCAACTATACCATATTTAAATAATATAAAAACTCTGTCAGGTATTGAAAATTATTCTACACGAATAAAGTATGATGAACAGAGCAACCAAAAATGCAAAATAACATTAATTATAGACAGTAATTTGCCAAGTCCTTTCGGTTCTGTATACCAGAATCATGCTGACATATTGAAACTGAATGGTTAATATTGCAGTGCATGCTCGGTGCAGCACTAGTGTTATGCTGATTGAAAACGTTTTTAGATTTCACAATAAACCAAGTCTCTTTCAACTTCCTTTTTTTGATCATTTGACTCATTGCACACAGTAATAATATTTTGAGGATAAAATTCATGACCACAATTACTTTCATGATTTGAAAAAAAAAAAAAAAAACATAATTAATTTGTAAATCACTTAGATTTTTTGTACTGATAAATACATGATTACAACAGCATAATTATCAGTGCAAAAAATCTAAAAATGATTTACAAATCAATTCTGTTTTTCAAATGATGAAAGTAATTGTGGTCATGAGTTTTATCCTCAAAATATTACTATTGTGTGCAATGAGTCAAATGATTGGGAAAAAAGTTGAAAGAGGCTTAGTTTAGTGTGAAGTCTAAAAACATTATAAATCAGCATAACACTAGTGTTCTATTGAACATGCACTGGAATATTAACCATTGAGCTTCAATATGTCACCTTGATGCTGGTATAGAGTACTGAAAGTGCTTGACAAATTGTTGTGTGTAATTAATGTTTTTTTTTTTTGCATTTTGGTTGCTCTGTTCATCATGCTATACTATATGTATGGCTTTAAAAATTAAAAATTACTATTTACAAAAATTATCTTACATTAAGATGTATTGTTAACACACTTTATTAATAAGGTAATCTATTGATCTTTTATTTTTTTAGATATATAAAAATTTCCAGTTTAAATCCAGACCAAGATTGTACATATATATATATATATATATATATATATATTGTAACGGGCACGGGACGATCGAAAGCTCCAACTTCCCTTTCACTTAAAACATGTAATGGGGAATTCTTCTAATTCAAAAATCGTCCACTTTCCGCTACCTCAAGCAGAGAGAAATACAGAAATAAACGAATCGATTTCCGTACCTGACCGAATCTGTCAGCTATACGGATATAGCTTCCAGACTATTTTTCCCGATCAGCTTTCTCCCGACTGCTGTAAGATATTACTGTTACAGTGCTTGGCTAATTTATAAATTTTACAGGCTAAAACACTGCACCATCAACGTTTCACGTGTTAATTTAATAACTAAAAAAGAATATCAACATGAATAATAGTTTACCCCTCCCCTCTCTAATGTTAAACTATTTTTTTGGAGTGGTGAAGAACGAGGCGAGACAGATTTAGATAAATTAACACATTTTTTAATAATAAAAATAATTAGGTTTGATAAAAAAAAAAACATAAGAAATATTAACATAAATTTAAACATATTATATTTTGATAGTGCTATAAGGAAAAATATTTGAAATTCTAACAATAAAATGAATACTTAAAATAACTAATTGAAATTCTTATAAATGCTTTCACATTTATAATCGTTAGACTCACTGTCTATCATAAGAGAATGTCATTATCATTCAGGAAAGGCATTTGGCCATTGTCTATTTGAATTTAAGTGCACTTATGACGATTTATAAAATAATATTCAAGTTACCTAGGGTTTAGTCTTTGAGTTCCTTCTGAGGTGGTCGACCGTCACATGGATTTTCTCCACTTCTTTAGGAGGGACGGTCGCCTATCATATTTGGCAGTGTGTAGCTTCTTGGTTATTCAGGCACGGAGGATGAGGCATCACAAGCAGGGCAACTACAGGAATCCACAGGCAGGCGTTACTACAGCAGTTGTTACATTATTGCAGAACCATTGGTACAGACGGTCCGGATCGACCAGTGATCATGAAGACCTTAGCCAGCCATAGTATGTGAGGCACCGATAGTAGATGTCATATTGGCTAGCTATATCGATTGATTCTTGGAGCCGCAAAATTTCACCTTCTCGACTCGAAGTCTCAAGCTCTAATCTCTGCCACAATCTCTCTAGCTTTCCACTTAACTTCCTTTTTAATTAAAACATTCCAATGGTCCTTTGTCCTTCAGATTCTTTGTTTCCACTTGTTGTTGACACCTTCCATGCTATGCCTTCAGCCATATTTAAACTTATTTTATATGATTTTATAGCACTATTTACATTTTACTTATTTCTTTATTTTCTTTAATTAATTACACAAATTTTAGTATATGTTTTTTTTTTTCTCATTTAAATTTAAATTTCGACGATCATTTATTTTTTATTTAAACTCATGCTTTAACTATACTCCATAAAACCCGCATTTCGTTTATCGTCAAAGGTGTACTTTGAAACATAGATTCTTATCTTTTTGAACATATTACATTTCTAGGTTTTTTCTTTCCACGCTACCGAAGTATTTCCTTTAAACTTTATTTTCCCCAAAATCATATTTACTACATGTTTTCTTTATGTTTCTTTTCTGTTTTAATTTTTCTAGCTTATGCTTTTACTATTATAATTTAATATTTTACTTTTCTCGAAATTCAGACTTTGAATAGCAAAAGATAACGATCTTGGTAACTCTAGTTCCCTCTCTTTTCCTTTGTTTTATTAATTTTCAACATTTCTGGATTTTGTTAACTTTTAAGCTCGTTTTTCTTTCTTTCTTTCTTTATTTATTTCCAACCCGAACATTTCTAAGTTTTGTATGTTTTACATATACATGTGTGACCGCAGTATGTGCGATCATCACAATATATATATATATTGAGTTTGTTGATGATTATTGATATTGGTATTGTTTGTGCATTAACTGCTTTCAATCAATTTATATATAAAATATATTATTGTAAGTATTGGAAGACTCAATTCTTACCCTCAATTATCAAAAAAAAAATGAAAGAAAACAATATATTTATAAGATATTTTGAGATTTATTTATTATTATATTATTACAATTATCATTTTAAATGATACTTTTAAAGTTAATCTTTTATCTAAGATTAGTGAGACAGCAAATAGTAGTAACAAAAAAAATGATGAAAGAAAATAAAATGTTTTTATTATATTAAAATATGCTATACATAATATTAATAACATAAATAATGAGAGACATGTGTGAGTGTATTGGTCGAAATTAGTACTTTTCATTTTTATATGTATATCATCTTTTTAAAACGTTTATGTTAAAATCACTTATATGATTGTTCTATTGTTGCCAATAAAACAGTGTGAACATAGATGTAGTAAACAACAATAAGAAAAACGAATTTGTGACACATAAATATATATATATATATAAAGACAGAACAAGATGATTGTTTGCACTAAAGGAGAGATTAACAAAAACTTCATCCTTATTAATGCTACTTTTATCAACTGAAAAAAAAGATCTTCATTTATGTGTGATATAACTATCAAAATATTAGATTTGTAGAGGTTCCTACTGACGCATTTTGGGTGCATAGTCTTCTGAAACATTTTTTTACCGATTGCTTTGCCAGCATCTTTTTCATTTTTACTTTTAATAAGGTATTTATTTATATAGCACTATGTTAATAAATTGTCATTATAAATTAGAGATCAGACTAATATATAAATATAATATATAAGAAAGATGTATAGTAAATTTTAAATATTCAAGCATAATAAAGTAATTTAAAGTGACTGCTTAATATCTTCACGCTCTCATCTCCAAACACTTAGGACTGACCCATACTTAAACGTTTGGGTTGAAAAAATAGATTCATTCTATCTTTTCATAAAGACTTATATCTAGTGTTTGAGAATAAGAGTATTCATTTACATATAGTTTAAAATCTGTAAAGCGCATGTGCATTAGCCTGATCGCTGTTGTTACTTTTAGTAAATAGATAAATATACAATTATATATTTTAAGGAAATTGTATTGTATTCTTTTTATTATCCATAAGACTGCTTTACAATGTGAGAAATTATAGGAAATCCATTTCATAATTTTTTTATTTCTAATTTTTGCAAATTTCAACAATTCTATTTTAAACATCTTCTGCAGCATTTAAACTTCCTGTTTTATTTAGATTTTTTTTTTTTTTACTATTTTTTTGCCTTTTAAACATAAACATTTTTTTTAAATATTTGATTTAAAAAGTACAACAAAAACTAAGAAAGTATGCTATTTTTTTTTTTTTCATTTATAAAAATTAATAATTAATGGTTATGTTTTTATAGTAGTCGTTTATTAATTTAAAATTATTTTCTTAAATAATTTAAAGAACTATTAAATAATGTAGTGTTTTAATTTTTTATATAATAATATATTCTAATAATTAGAAAATCATTTGAAAAAAATAATTATTTAATATACATCTTTATCTATTAAATTATTCACGAATCATTCATGTAATTATTTCTTTGTATATATATAGTGATGGTAACTGACGATGCTCACCCCCCCCCCGTCAAAAGCTTTGGTCAGCTAACAATTTAATCAAGTGTTAGTTGACTTATAAAATGTAAAAGTATAAATGTAATTTTCAAACCAAAAGGGTCATTTGTGAGCAATATATATATATATTAGCACCAGATGGGCAGTAGAATATGTGCATATTTCATGCATGTTTATTTTTATGTGTGATATTAATTTTTGTTAATAAGTTTTCTTCAGTGTGTTTTACATTTTTGTATCTAAGATAGTAAAAAAAATAATTAAAATGGATATTAGTTTACTTGATCAAATTTGTAGATAAATAAAAATAAGACAGTAAAAATATGGTTATAAATATTTCATAGAAAATATTTTAACAGCCTTTAATTATATTGGAGTTGAATTAGAGACAGTGTTGTATCCAATTTCTTATATTTCATTTTTGTGTGTAGTTAAAGGATTTGTCTCTTTGATATAATTTTGTTTTAATTATTTTATTATTTGTAGATATACCAAGATATGTTATCAAAATTTAATTGGTGTGAATTTTTTTTGTAAATATTAAAATACTCATCTGCAAGCTGATTAGCAAAATAAATTAATTTAGATTAAATATAAGAAGATTACAACAATTTTATTCATTGGTGTGCAAACAGTGACAGGGAGAGAGCAGTTGGCTGTAAAAGAGGAGTAATCAATCAGGAAGTCAGAAGGGAATGTCAGTCATACAGAAATAGTAAGCAATTGGTGATTACCCTATAGTACAAAGTAAAAAGAATCCTTGGATATCACTTGGAATCTATTTTTGATAGACTTTATAAAAGTTGTTATTGAAATAAGAATAGTTTAATAAACTAAACAAAATGGAGTAGAAGTTTACCAAATGCACCATATCTAATCTTCAAATAATCCAGTGACATGTACTGTTATGCTGAATCCTGCCTAGCAAGAAAATGTAGCTGAATTTAAATATTCTATTTCTTCTATTCACTACAGCACATTTCAATAGTGTTTTGTAAATGAGAGTATGCCAGGTATAATTCATTTTAATTGGGAACAAGGGTGTGGGGAATGGTCATCATAAAAGCCAACATTTTGTAATGTCCCCTAGGAATGGATATTACAGATGAGTCTTAAATATTTAAAGAGCAAAAATGAAATGTGCGGCATAAGTAAGAAAAACATTTAAATTTTTGTGGTTGTTGTTTTTTATAAACAGGTGGGGAAGTAGATTGATTAAGAAACTCAATCTAGCATGAGATTTTTTATTCTTTAATAAAATAGCAATTATGAAATATAAACTTGTGAAACAATATTGTAAGACTTACTTTTATACATACAAAATACATACAATTATTTATTATACATTCAATCTACTTTAATGCAATTTAAGTATGCTCCACACTGGTCCCCTTAGGCAGAGAAGCATAATACCAAGAAGATACCTATACCCAAGCCAGAGCTATATAAAAACACATCTTTCAAGAACACAGATCTCAGATGCAAAATTCAACACCTATCATTCAAAGCACTTTTTTGTTTCAAAGTAAGACTTCAGGCATCAGTTAATTATCCCAAGAAATAATTAATGTACTTTAAATGATTGACAAACTAATTCAGCACCTAAGACATCCTAACTAGTACAATTAAAAGAATAATATAATACATTACTGCTTTAATTAGTGGTAAAAGAATTGACTGGCAAAATATTTAGTTTTAAAGATAATTTATTTTAACAAAATGTTTACTATTATAATTTGAAAACTACTATTATAAAATCTTAATTAACTTAAACAATAATTTTTATATAACTACATAACAAAGAGTATTAAATAAACATGAAATATTTAAAACATGCACATCAATATTTCATTTAATGCATTATAGAGTTCATTGGTATTACTGACTCTGGAGGCTTCAAATTATTGCAATGGCTACATTAATATCAGAAATAGAATAAGAAAATGTTATTCATTACCTATAGGATTTTGGAATGTGTCAACTTCTTGCTGTTTGCTGTTTCATGTGAGTTTTGACCAACTGGTTAAATTTTAGGCTTCTATGGAGGTTCCTATGATTGCTATTTCAGAATACTCTTATTCAAGACAGATATCTCTGGAGGCTGCAAATTATCAAGCAGGCATTACTTCGATCAGGTAAGTTGCTGATGTTCCATCAGACTGAGGCTAGAATCTAGCCATATGCTTCCAATGACTGCTAAGACTGCATTGTCTTTAGATAGATAAAAACACAGACTCTGGATACATGACAAGACTGACTAAAGACTGATTGTAAAACTGCTTGAATGATGAAAACCTGACTATTTATGTGAAGACCTATTGTCATTTTTTAATTGTTTCTATACCTGCCAGCTATATCGATTGTTGAAAATTCATCCACTGCTTTTGATTGAATTTTTGATTAGATTTTAATTAATTAAGTAATCATGTTTTTAATTAGTAGCCATTGCTAATTCTGTTGTTTATGGATTTTTACTTAGTTGCCATTGCTAATTCCATTTTTATATAGCTTATTATTGTATACAATCCTTGAG
This sequence comes from Epiperipatus broadwayi, assembly GCA_028023455.1. NCBI lineage: Eukaryota > Metazoa > Onychophora > Udeonychophora > Euonychophora > Peripatidae > Epiperipatus > Epiperipatus broadwayi. The sequence continues at coordinate 920,486 of JAQFVV010006335.1, forward strand.
GGAAATTCCAATCATATACTTTCATTTATTTATTAATGTTTAATGTTCATATATCATTTTATTAACACACACATTTTACTATTTTTTATGTTTATAATCAATTTGTTATTTACAATTTCATTTATTTTAAATAAATGGGAATATTTTTTTTTTTTAGTTTTAGTTTTAAGATTTATTTCCTTTTTTCCATTAATAGTTTAAATGGAAAGAGAGAGAGTACTTTTAATTTCATAGAAAAGATTTATTTTTAAACTGCTATAGCTTTAACCTTTAATTACTTGAAATTCAACTACTTTTAGCTTTTCTAAGTTACATTTTCTACCCCTTCTAATTAATTAATTGTAACTTTTACTGATAAATGATGTTTATATGAATAAGTCTTTAAACTTTTTTAGATTTTCCTTTACAGCATTTTCTGCTCATCAAAAGATCAGCAATATAATAACCAAGCCTAAGGATTCAATCCCTCTTGAATCTCATGGTGTCTATCAAATCTCATGTAAAAATTGTAAACCATCTTACATAGGTATGAGTAATCATCACATCAGTGTTAGGAGAGATGAGCATGCTAATGCAGTTAAACAACACTCATCATCATCAGCACTTTCACTCCATACTATAGATTCAGGTCATAAAATTGATTTTACTAGTATCAGGATCATATCCAGATGTGATAATCTCTACCAATGCAAAATTAGAGAAGCCATTGAGATACTTAAAAGGCCAGATTGTATCAATAAGCGAGATGATGCATGTAAACTTCCTCCTATTTGGAAATATTTTTTTAAAAAAGATTCCTAAATTTAACATTTTCTGCTATTGGTGGAATTTTAACATTTTATTCAAATCAGTGATTGTAGCACCTCTACAACTGTCTTTCTACCTTTTATAACTCTGTGGATGGCTTGTGTGACCAAGTCGAAATGTCAGTATATTAATATTAAAAGTTTTTAACACGGATGAACCTGCAAAATATGTATTTTATATATTTAACCCGTGCAAATCTTCGTTTTAACATATATATATATATATATATATATATATTGTATTTATTTCTTAATGTGTAGATAACATGAATTGAAATATATCTCACTGCTATTTTTTCCTCTGGTGTAATATCTCCTATCGGCATGGGTATTATATATCTATATTTTTATGTGTTTATAATACTATATGTGTGTATTATATGCCCACAAAGTTGTGGTAAATGTCCATACAGTATAAAACATTTAGAAAGAAGGGTGTGTGTTCTTATTGTGCAGTCATGGAATGTGTTTTCTTATTATGCATTAATGTATTATAGATTTTTTTTTCCTTTTTGTGTGATATTTTTATTATAATTATATTTTTATTTGTTTGTTTATTTTAATATTTCTATTTAAGAACTTTTTTTTTGTATTGATCAAGAACTGGTGTTCAATATTTCACTGACATCACTCCATAATATTGAATTATATGTGTAATTATTTTAAGATAATCTATAAGGTAATATTTGATGCTCCTTTCAATAAGAGTCTTATAGGTTATGTTTATAGGAAAGTGACACTTAAAGCTTTTTGTTTTTATAAAATGCTCTATTTTTGGCAAAGTTTAGCTGATGCTGGTTGAAATGGTTATCCAAATAAAGGCTAGTAGGAATATAACTGATAGCTCTCAGTTTGATGATTTTTTAATAATAATTAATTAAATTATTTCACTTTGATTTATCTTCTAGTTGAGTTAAATGGTTTGAACTCAGTAGTGACAGGTAAGGTAGTTCCCATTACAATATATATATATATATATATATATATATATATGAGAGCCATAAGCTCGAAACCAGTCTGGGGATGGGGACCATCATAGATAAAAGCTTCATGTATTTTCTCTTGTAGCATTTATCATAAAAAATAAAATAATTAAGCTTGTTTAGAGCTAGTAGCAGGCTCTTTATATATTACATATTGGTAATACAAGCTATATAGGTCATGTGATATATGACTGATTCAACCCTAAACCCCTTTACAAAATTCATTCGAAAAGTTTACTATTATAATTTTATGCTGATTGAGGGCTTTGGCTATATTAAATTGCTAAGCCTTACTAATATATGATATCCTCTTTGGGGGTCGATCGGGACCTCTGAATTTAGTTCAGGCTCATATAGTTTCTTTGGTTAAAGAGCTGAATCTTGAAGACATGTAGATGTCTGAAGATTTGGATCTATTTTGCTTAATATTTAAGGGAATTAAATAAATGCTTGGCTTGAGTTAATATTTTGAATCTTATGTCCTAGCTCCTCACTGATGAAAGCCATAATCTCAGATAACCAGTCTGGGGATGGGGACCATCATAGATAAAAGCTTCTATGTATTTGAAGTCTCTTCCACACACATCCACACCTCCCCTCCCAAAGTAGCATTTATCATAAAAAATAAAATAATTAAGCTTGTTTAGAGCTAGTAGCAGGCTCTTTATATAATATATATATATAGTAAAAATAATAAATTTAAAAGTAATAAACTATTAAAAACTGTCTTTAAATCTGCAGAAGTATTTCAGTTAATTTCTTAAACCTCTCTCAGCTGCCATTAAATTAAAAAAACAAAAATGAAGCAAACATCTTCAATTCAAATATTCAAATCCCATGAATCCTGTATTTTCCCATATTTTAATGTTAGCAGCTTGTCTATTTATTAAATGCATTTTATTCCAATTTATAAAAAATGCATCCTTAATTTTTCTTTTATTATGGTTTCTCTCTTCATGAAGAATTTTCACACTTTCTAAATCAAATTTAAATTTATATTTGCATGTTTTTCATGATCAAAGAAAACTGAAGCAGTCATTAAATCACCATTATTCTTACTTTTTTCTGCAGATTTAAAGACTGTGTTTAATAGTTTATTACCGTTAAATTTATTATTTTTATTATAATTACTATTTTGTTTTAATTAAAGGACAACAATAATGATACAGTACTGTATTGTAAATAATACTATGTCCCTTTTGGACAAACCATTTGTAATAGAATAAAATGATAACAAAGGATGAGAAAGATAAACCTTAGTATTCTTCATGAATTGAGAAACCCGCTTATAATAATATAAACTTATCCTAAACATCAAATGCTTTTTGTAACTATATAAAATGATTTATAAATGGATAAACATAATGATCTTAATATACTCTACACACTTAAAAGCTATTTGTAGCAAAATAAAAGTGTTAAAAATAAGAAATGAAACCTTTAATCCAACCTGTACATTTAAAACACTATGTGTAACAAAGTAAAGTATAATCTAATACTTGAACCCTAATTGTAACTAAATAAAATGAAAATAATGCTAAAGAAAATGTTAATAATGGCAATATCAACAAAGCAATAATATCTCATAAACAGTAATGTACCCTTATTAGATAAACCCATTGTAATGCAATTAATGACTTAATGATGATAAAAGGCTTAATAATCTACAGTTCTCTGTATATTTAATCTATTCTTACTAAAATGTATTATTTTTTCTCTTTAAAACCGTACAAATTCAGAACATCAAATTGTAATAAAAATAAAATATTTTAATACTAAATTATAAGTAGAATATAATACACAAGATTGATTAATTTAATGTATCTCACCACCATTGCCAATTTATATTAAAATAAAGTAAAATTTAATCTTTTAAATAACATTAAAGTGTATACCCTATCCAATCATGACATCATGAATTACATGAAACATTTTTATTTGTCACTTATATAAATACTTTTAAGAAAATTTTTACTATATTTGTGCTTTATAAACCAGTTATCTTTATTGAAGTTTATAACAGAGTAATTTTTTTTCTTAATACACTATCTTATATCAGTAAATATGAACCATTTTCTAAGTCTATTATTATTTAAAACAATTTGCAACTTCTAATTTAAATAATGTGGTTGAGAGGTCAGTGTGATTGCCTTCCACTTGCAGGCAGTTGCCCGGGTTGTGGGTTCGCATCCTGGCTGATGCTATGGCACTTAAAAAAAATGTGTTTTTGGAAATTAAAAATATCACTAGATAATAAATTATTTTTTAATCATTTGTCTAGGTTTACATTAACATGTATTTTTTTTTCTGTTTCACTAATGGAAGAGATCTTCCTATGTTGAATCCATTAATATTATTATATAGTTTTGAAATACATATTTTCTATTAGCCAAAATACAATCCATTTTTTTTTGTATTTTTATTTACATACTTATGTATTCTTTACTATTTAACATTTTTTAAAAGAAATAATTCATAATATAATTTTTTTCTGCTGTGTCCTCACTTATTTTTCACACCATAATGAAGTTTAACCACATCACTCAAGTTTTAGCATTAATGTCTTCCACGTCAGTTTTAAAGTGTGTTTTTGTTTGATAAAAATCACTTTCTACATAAGTAAAGTAAGCCTTTACTTTTTTATTACAATGACAACTTGTAAAGCAAAAACCTTATATATCTGTATTTTAGAATTTACTACTACAACATCAATGTTCATGAAATTGTTCTTTCATTATTATTTATAAATAGGCGGATTTGAACACAGGATTTTTCAGTTTATCCATCCTCCATTCTATCACAAATAAGCATTACACATGACCACATTCATGCCAAAAAGATATATGATCCCTAATATCAAGTGATAAAACATAATAAATTCACCATAATGACTTATGTAAGTTCATGAGTATTATATGCATGTGTTTTAGTACATAAATAAATACATATTAAGCAGAATCATTGCCATATGAATGGATATTCAGATTTTGTCCTCATTAGTTACATACCTGAAAGAGAAATCAAAGGACTTCTTTCATTAAATGACAACCTTCTTTTATCAGCATTCTGGTTTACTGGGTAGATAAATATTATTACTTTTTCATTTATAGACCAATATTGGATGGCTTGTTAGGTTGTTAATAAATCAGCTACCTGAAAAAAATTCTGAGCCTGATTCATCCCTGGGTAAAAATTAGAGTTTTTCTAGCCAAGATTTGAACCAGAAGATGTTGTATCACAAACTGCTTTCACTAACACATTTAATCTAAATTTATCTTGTGTTTCACTTTATTTTATTATCAATATTTTTTCCATAATTTGTTTCATTATATGTCAATCATTCAATTATTGACAAGCAGGGTTAAAATTGTTTGTCATTTAAAACGCTGCAGCCATAACGTTATATATAAAAAATGCATAAGGTTATGTAAAATATTTGAAATGCCTCACAGTTATATTCTTCCACCCCCTTTAAATAAATAAAGTTCGAATTTTCGGGTTAAAATTCGTGCTTTCTTTATTTAAAAAGGATTGTGTCTGGAATAATATATATATATATTCAGTTTAAGTTTTTTGCATTTTCAACGAAAAGTTATGCTGATTGTTTTTCTCTTTCAGGCATCATGGTAATTTTCTAATTACTAAATCCATTTAAAAACTTAATCTAAATGATAGGTTAGTGTAAAGATCTAGCAGAAACCTTCGTTAAGTAAATAACTGATTTAATCATAATTGAACTCTAAGATCATAACTTTAGTCAAAATAGAAATTAACAAACAGAATTAGTTTATTTTTTAAAAATACTTTTTTTTTTCTTAATATAACATAATTTTATTTTATGACAAATTACAATAATATTTATATTTTTATAGATCTTTCAAATCCATCAGCAATTTTCAAATATATTACATCTGTCAGATAATGTCAATATGTATGATATTGTTTAACTCTTATTTCTATTCTTCAGATTTAGTATAATAACACTTATTTTCAAATAAGTGTATATTTAGTTTGATTTATTAAAAGCAGTAATTTATTAACAATAAATGTAAAATATATCATTTATTTTGTAAACAGTATAAGAAATATATAAAATATGTTCATGTGAACTTTCAAGCCGTTAATCTTCTGTTGAACATTCATTCCTCATTTCTTTTTCAAGAAAAATGATTTGAAAAAGAGAAGGATTGAAAAAATCTAACGGTTTATTGAGATGGAACTGTCATGTGATTAAAAAACATAAAAACTATGTGATAGTTTAATTAGATGAAGTCTAACAAATTTCAAAACTATAATAAGCTGTACATCAAAATAAAAATAACAAATAAAGTTTATGTGTAGCAATATCTTAGTGGTTAGAATGATTGGATATAATATTTTTATAAAGCGCAGACGGTATTGAAAATTAAATTGAGAGAGTGCAAACTTCTCAAGCGCTTGTGACTATTAGTAACCAATCAGATCTTAAGCACTGGGACTGATAATAAAACAAAATGTTTTTGAATCGTTTTCAACTGATGAAGTCAGACAGAAAAAAAAAAAAAACAATCCTCTTTACCCATTAAAATTCTTTTCCTGTTCAGTACTTAAATGGTACATGATCTGGTAACAATTTATTACATAAATAATAAGAAATATAAAGTGAGTATAATAAAAATTTTAAAGCCATTTCACTTGGCTTAAACAATAACTAAAATATATGCTTATACCAACTTAGATAAATAATTATTGTTTAATAAAAATAGGTAAATTGAGTCAGTTCTTTTTTTTTGAAATGGATTGTACATTAAAAATCACATTTTTGAATGTCTAATTGTAACAAATTTATTTGAATATGACAAGTAATTTGGGTAATGATGTTTTATATATATAGCCTTGAGCATTATTACATTTATATTTAATATAAGGCATATGAGCACAGATTTTCAGATGACCCACCACTCTCCACTCTATCCAATAACACTGATACACTCAAGCACATATATGCTGAAAAGATAAATAATCACCAATATACGTATTTCAATTGGATAGACGGTTGAAGAGTTGGAGTGTGTAGTAGATTGGAGCCTGTCCATTGAAGTATGAAGATTGTCTATCTTAATATATATGTGTGGGAGATGATAAACTGGACCAACTGATGATTGCTGGTTTAGCATGAAATACGAATATTGGTGATTATTTATCTTTTCAGCATATATGTGCTTGAGTGTATCAGTGTTATTGAATAGAGTGGAGAGTGGTGGGTCATCTGAAAGTCTGTGCTCATATACCTTATATTACATATATAGATGCGGGTATATAACAAGCCTGTGTTTCAGTTATTTATATTTATTATTTAAGTAATACTTTGGATGCAATTTAAAAATTACAAGTGCAGTTTGTAATGTTATAATTGACAATTTATTAGTCTGCATTCAGAATAGGTTCTATTTACCTGGTTAAAGAGATTTATTGACAATTCTTTGTATCAATAATTTCAATCTCTGTGGTCAAGTTGCAATCTTTAATGTCAATATAAATATATTATTCCAATAATAAAGATGGAAAGGTAGGATTCCACCTTTATTATTAAAAGAAGGTTTTCATGACAACAGTTTGAAATTGTTGATTGTTATTGACATTGGATTGTTTAAGTATTCACTGAACACTTAGACAATCCCAATATCATTAAAAATCAACAATGTCAAACTGTCATCAAGGCAACCTTTTTTAATAATAAAGGTGGTATCCACCTTCTATTTATGATCCAATATATGTATATAGTCAGAAATGATTCTAACTTATATATATATATATATTGTAAATATCAATAGGTCGATATTTAGAATCATTTATGAAAACATATATATATATATATATATATATATATATAATGTTTTCATGGTTATATGATATGACTGAAACTCAAGGCTTATTATATACCTGTATCTATATATGTAATATGTAGGGTATATGATGACAGACATTCACATGACCTACCACTCTCCACACTATCTCATAACAAGGATACACTTGAACACACATATGTTGAAAAGAAATAATCACCAATATACATATTTGATGCTAAACCAGCAATCATCAGTTGGTCCAGATTACCATTTCCACACATATATGCTATAAATGCTCAGTTATATATTAAGTTAGCCAATCCTCATACTTTAGTGGACAGACTCCAACTCTTCACCTGTCCATCCAATTGAAAATCTGATGATTGAATGCTCAAAGGCCACACTGAGGCTGATATTCTTGTCACACCCATGTTGACCTAAGGTCAATCTGACCTCTCATGTAAGGACATAATCCATTTAATACATATACAAGGGGATGGACAGGAATCTCTACTATGTAATAGCTGAAACACACAGGCTTATTATATATCTCTATCTATATATGTAATATATAGGGTATATGAGCACATACTTTCACATGACCCACCACTCTCCACACAATATCATAACACTGATACACTTGAACACACATATGTTGAAAATATAAATAATCACCAATATACATATTTCATGCTAAACCAGCAATCATCAGTTAGTCCACATTACCATCTCCACATTTTCTTATTTTTTTAGTTTTTAAAGTTTGAATACTAAAGCTTTAAACCAGACATACATAAATACGATTTTTATACAATACATTTTATTCATTGAAAATATATTAGAAGGGATTTGAACTCAGTTATCAAGCTCTTGACGACTTTCCATTTCACCTTTTACAAACAATATACATGACCACATATATGTGAAAAAAGTGAGATTTTCTCCAATATGTGTATTTCATGCTGAACCAGCACTCATCAGTTGTTCCAGAAAATATATTTACAAATATATGTAAATAAAGGAAGAAAGTCACTCTCCCCAAAAACACTCTAAATGATTAACAAAGGATCAAGAATAGAATGTTATAGCTTGGGAGAGGACGATTTATTTTTTTTGTTTATATATATATATATTGTAACGATATATAAATATGTCGTTACATTAATTAAAATAAAAACTTAAAAGTTCGCAAATAAAAGGAAAAAACTAAACGCTAAAATTAAAACATTGTTAAACGTGTATACATTCGCACAGATGTTAAACTTTAAAAATATTTTTTTTTCATAAACAAAAAAAAAAAAAAGTATTTGAATGTATTTTTTTTAAATAAAAAAATACAAGATTGAAATATAAAAATATTTTAATAAAAAAAATAACGTAAGTTAAAATAAAAGCAGGTATTAATTAATTCCTGTAATCTATAAAAGGAAATGATTGTTTATTAATTATCTAAAAGCTGTTTAATTAAAAAGTCAGATGGAAAGTTAGATAAGAGAAGAAAGAGATTTTAGCTTGACAAATGGAAGCACTAAGCCTTGGCCCGGACCATAACGAAAAAACAGATTAGTGACGTTTTGTTCAGTGAATCCTTGTGGATGATATAAAAAGAAAAAAATATTGAGTTGAAGGGCTTTTTTCAACTTGGTTGGGGAGACGAGCGATAAAGACGCACTTTATCGTTCTCTCCCACTTATCTCTGAAATGAAATGACTGATACCATGAACCAGCAAATGCCACCTCCTGAACATTAGATCGATCTTTCAATTAAAGACTCCGTGGACATTGACACCAGGAACCGGGAGTTCTGCTACCGTAAGCTATAGGAAAGGAACAATTCTTAAAATCAATCAAGAACTTTCGTCAAGTTGAACAAATTAATAAACAAGCCGACTTATTTAAAATGGACTCTTATCTGACTTTTTGTAAGTTTTAAATCAAATTAATAATGGTTAATTTTATATCTTTCCCGATTGTTAAAAGAATCATTTCCCTTTTAATATTTTTTATGTGTAGTAATATTTTATTGTAGAAATTATTAAATGCATTACATTTAAGTTGTCTATAGACGCTTGCATGGATTCGTTTGCGGTTAATTAGATTTTGGTTTTCATATTTGATCAAAATATATAGACATTCGATAAATAATGATACCTTACGGTGAGTATCTAAAATGTATTTATTCGGATGTCTTTTAAGTTATTGGTGACAACACAAGTATCTTATGGTGAATACTATTGGGTTACTTATAAGTTTCCCTCTGCGATTGTCGGTATCAATAATTTTGTATTTTGATCGTTTATGTTTATTTTGAAATGTTTTTGACCGTGGAATCTATGTAATCGATCTATACCCAACATTTTTAAACAAATCTGTGCGAACGTATTTCAATGTTAAATTTAAGTCGGGCGTGAATGGCTGTATAGATTTGTAAAGTTATATTAGGGGAGGGTAATCTTAGGTTATTTGTTTCGTGGTTGAATTGGCTCAATGGTTTCGATATATTTGTGTAGGTAGTAAATGTAGCAGGAGATCCGCCACGTGCAGGATTACATATATACGCCGCACACCCTCTGTTGCCTATGGAATTGGATAGTAAGATGCAAGACGCAATCCATTCCTATGGAGTTTTATGTTTATTGTTCTACTCGCCATCAGAAGTAGCATTCCTGGTGGTGGAGAGCAACAATGTCTTCTCATTATACTGTTCAGATGTGCATTCCTGACAGTATAGTCTATTTAGTGCCGTTGTATTTTCATGCTACATTGAATACATAAATGTATCGGATGACTGGCGTCAGTTTGACTTTGAACTTTTAGCCTAGGGTTAAATAAGGGAAGAATATTGTCTTTTCAAATACAGATCTATGTAGCCTATTCATACCCGACCCTCTAAAAAAAATATTAAACATTATAGCAAGCTATTTTAAATGTAAAATTAAAAATTAAGATAAAAATCTAAATGTTAAACTTATTCCTCAAATTTAGAATGATTTTATATGTGCGTAAATAAATATTTTTCTGTGTTAATTTCTGGCAGTGGCTTTTATTATTTTTTATATTTATATCTAAGGTTATATATTTTATTATCTCTGCGTCTCCACTGAGCTAGTGACAATGGGCTAACGATCTAAATATGTAAATAAAGTGGAATCCTAACAGCGCGTATCTGCCTACTTTATAAATTTTTCTAGGCTCAAATGCCTAGATGGCGCCCTTTGGTAGTGCGGTGCGGTGCGATCTCCCACTTCGTTTGGATCGTTATAATATATATATATATATATATATTGAGCTGGCAATAAAAACATCACATTTAATAATCATGTATATTAAATTTTGTACACTGTTAAATAGAGTACATACAATTTGCTTTATATAAATAATTATGTAAGAACTTAACTAAGCAAATAAAATAAAGTTCTTTTAGAAATCTTTTCTGTCTGCTCTGTATTACTTTCGATTATAATTTAAATGTTGGTTATTATATTTTTCTAATATATTTCCTCAAAATAATGTTACAAGACAATGTTTTCAAGCAAGTAATATATTTTAATAATTCAATATAATTTTTATGATTAATTACATATGACAATATAATTTAATTATTCAGGCTTATAAAAATAGAATTAAATTGTTGTTTGACTAGAGCATAATCGTGCTTGTACAATTTATTTATGTAAAAGAACCACATTAATGATTTTATTTCATCAATCAATTTCAAATAAATTAAATTAATGTTTCCCTCTCTTTATATATATATATATATATATATATATATATATATATATATATATATATATATATATATATATATATATATATATGTAATTAGAAGGGATTTGAACTCAGAAATTCAAGTTCCCTACATCTATTCACTTTATTTTATGCAACTAATACAAATGACCACATACATGTGAAAAAGATACATAATCTCCAATATCCATTTTTTGTTCTCAACTAGTACTCATCAGTTGATACATATCATTATCTCCCACACAGATGTATAATCCATACTCAGTTTATATTAGTATAGCAAGTCATTCTATTTTAATGGACAGGCTGCAATCTTCTTGACTCTCTGAGCCATTCATATTATTGAAAATTTGATGATGGAATGCTCAAAGTCTTTGTTGATGCAATATTATTGTCATACCCAGGTTGACTTATACTGACCTCTCACTTATAGGACCTTAATATGTCCATTCATATACACAGAAGAGGGATGGACAGAATATATGCCAAATATGTAATATTTAAATACAAGTGTATTGTTTATAGTGAATTTACTGTAATTTGAAGAGATTTCAACTCAGTCTTTCAAGCTTTTTCATCTTGTACAACTAATCCAAATGGCAACATAAATGTCAAAAAAATATAAATGATCTACAATATACATATTTTATCTTCAAGCAGCCCTCATCAGTTGATCCAGATCTTCTTCTCTCATATATATATATATATTGTAACAGTAGCTAGGTTCCAATACGGTTACTAAAGGAAATAAAAGGCACTAATGATTACAAAAGAGTGTTTATTGTGGTTGTTATTACGGATTAAATTAATAGATGTGAGAAAAATTATATATATATACATTCAAACTGTTACAAAAGAGTGAAATACATGATTCATTTAAAGGTGTGAATATATACACATTTATTTATTACACATGCTGTTGTATGTTGCATAGAATTAATTACTAACAGATATATTTGTATGTGAAAATAGAAGAGCGGTTATATGTGAAGTTGTATTATATATATATATATATATATATATATATATATATATATATATATATATATATATATATATATATATATATATATATATATATATATTGTTGTTGTTTATTACCATAAGTTATAGTTATTGAAATAATGTCATTAGTAGGGCATGTTTCTTAATGAAAGCAAATTAAAATATAAGGCTGGAGAGCAATAAAAAAGATTGGAAGTTGTGCCATGTGCAAATTCTGTTAATGGCATATGTCATCAGATTGCCAAGAATTGACCACTAAGTATTTGAGGACAATGGAAACTTGATCCTGCTAAAAGCATTCCTGAGATAATGGTCATCGGCATATAGATAGACAAAAAAAGGTGAGGTGAAAGAGAGATAAAAGAAAAGAACTATATATATATATCACTAGATGAAGCTTTACCAATAGCTCACTATTAAGCTTTGTTTACATAATATCTCCTTCAGTTTCTTTGATCACGAAAAAAACATGTAAATATAAATTTAAATTTGATTTTGAAAATGTGAAAATTCTTCATGAAGAGAGAAACAATAGTAAAATAAAAATTAAAGAGGCAATTTTTATAAACAGGAATAAAATGCATTTAATAAATCGACAAGCCGCTAACATTAAAATGTGAGATTTGTGGAATTTGAATTGATGACGTCTGCTTCCGCTTTTGTTTTTGAATTTAATGGGAGCTGAGGCAGGTTTAAGAAATTAACCGAAAGTACTTCTGCAGATTTAATAATTGTTTGTAATAGTTTGTAAATCGTTAAATTTATTATTTCAATTATAATTACAATTTTGTTTTTAATTAACAGACATTTTATCTATTTTACATATATATATTCTTTTAGGTACGCCTTAATTTACAAGTTATTTTCTTAAGAAAAAAATAACTATAGAAGACATTCTCTCTCCACTTTCATTGACAGCATTGGCAGTTTTAAATAAAATACTAACTTTAGAATAAATATTATTATTGTAGAATTTGATTTCTCTCCTTTTCCCTCTTTGAGTATTTAAAACCTAAGCATTTGTTTTAGAAAACAAATTTGAAGGTTAATCAATCAGTAAACTCTTTTAAATAAAATTTATCATAATGTATAAAACTAACTTTTCTTTTAAATTTAGTAATAAATTTATTTTGCATATATGTGTGATGTGACTTTAGATTCAATAAAACATTTTAACACTTGTGTATAACTTAGATTATATAAAAGTATTCACTTACTTGTGTTTGTTGACCTAGATAAATACATATGAAGACCACTGTTATTTTATAGGGCTTTTATTTTACTTCATTGGTGTTAGCAATATCTCTACCAGGATACACCATAATCTGATGCTTTCACCAGAGTCTACTTATTCTTGCATGACCTAGCTTTGGTAAAGCTAGCATGCTTGTTTTTCTTGATACCATGATGTTTTGTCAAGTTCATACTCTTTTAAAATGGGAATATCAATTATCAAATTGTTGAATTGCTTTTTTTTTGCATTGTAATCATAAAAAAAGTTTATCATGTCTGTCTTATATTGAATAGTCTTCCTTAATTTTCCCTCTAAATATTAGGGGGTATAGATATTGTCATACACAAAAATCTTTATTTTCAGCATGTATATGCATAATGGTCTCATGATAGAAATTGAATATTTTCTTTTTTACTGAAAGCCCTTTACACCTAGAAATATTATTTTAATCTTATTAAAGTTACTGAATAGGATTATCAATATAACTGTCTATATTGTCAATAATAAAATATTCTGTTGACACATGCATATATAAAGGATTTACTAATTTCTTATTCACTTTATTTCCTATTAAATTTAATAAACTTTGTATTAATTATTTACATTTGTCTGGCATTTGTTCACTGTGTCTATCAATTGTTTAATAATTTGAAGTCTCATACTCTAAGCTGAGGTAGTGTCAGGGATAGATAATTTATTTTACATCAGGATGTTCATCATTGTTAGTGAATATTCAGTCTCCTTAAATAAATTTTTTAGGGTTATTACATAGCCTAGTAGAACCTTCGTGTAAGGATGCTTTTAGCATGGTAGTAAACATCAGAAAGGGGATTACAATGCACAAAGTTTATTGCACAAATATGTATTGTACAAGACTGAAATTTAACACAACAATGAGATGTTTGTGTTTCTAAACATTGTTTGGAATTATGTAATGTTAACTTTTGGATAGGTTGGTTAAAGTTTATATATTAAATGATAAATGGATTTGTATCTGGATACCATCCACAATCATCAAAGACATGCAATATATATATATATATATATATATATATATATATATATATATATATATATATATATATATATATATATATATATATATATATATATATATATATATATATATATATATATATAATGAGATTTTCAAGATGTGTAACATAAGCTTTGATACAAATAAATAAATTGAATTGTCAATAAAATTCAAATAAGTATTTAATTCAAAATTTTCATATTAACCCAGTGTGTATGATGATGACTTTTAATTTAAAAGTACTCCCAAAAGTATTGTATTTCTTTTTCAACTACAAGAAAAATAACTTAAAGGTGCCAAAAATCCTAAAAAGAATGTTTACTTTTGAAAAGTTTTTTAAAAGAATGATATCATCAATTATTGCTGCCATCCCAACATCTCCCTCAATGGATTACATGATTTCTCAGGACTGTGGTTATTGACTAGCATATGGCTATAAAAAGCATATATTTGGATTGAGTTACAAATACAAACTAAATAGATTAATAAAAAATAATTTATTAACAATGAATAAATAAAACAGTTGAATGTATTCTTGCAACTATCAACACATTCACACACAAATAATATGGTAATAAAAATATTTTAAGTTCAAACTATGATTCAAGTTTAAGACCTTATGGGATTTAAAATGATAAGATCTTACCACATTAAATATCAAACAAACATTGACTATTGTTTTTTTTTTTTCAGATATGATTCTTATAATATTTTACTGTTGTCTTTCTTAGTTTTTCTGATAATGATCTTCTCCTTGAACACTGGTGGTATTACAAAGAGTAAATATAGCAGCACTGGTAATAGTCTTAAGTCATTTATATGACAGTATTTATTTCTTCCTTTATGATATTATAGAGGCATTCCCCAAGCTGGTATTTCAAATTTCAGTACTAATTTCTGGATTCGCCTGAATTTTCCAGGCATATTTGACTCATATCTAACCACAGTTGGTAGATTGATTTTTAAAAAAATAAATTCATCATGCTGACTGTTGTAACTGGAATATTGATAAATATTTTTAAAAACAGTCAATGATAGAAATACATTTGATGGTAAAAAAAGAGTTTTACTCAAGGAATGTCTCTCTTATCAGCTTGAATCATGGCAACGTTGTTTCAATAGTATACTGTACTCTAATGAAAAACAATAGATATTGAACTGCTGGGATTTTAGAATTATAATGATAGTAACAAGAATTTGTAGTTGCTTGTTTCCAGCCTATTTATATCAAATTGATTCTGTTCAAACATGTTCCAACAACAAACATATATGTTAGCAGCTAGGTGATTTATGACATTGGCATCATTACAATATATATTTTTTGAAAAATAGTCACATTACTCTCTCCCCAACATTCTGTGGATTCAAATTATAATATATTATATCGTGTTTATTTTTATAAACAAAATAAGAAGAGAAAAAATAGATTGTCTGTCTTTTTCTTTATTTACATTTTGTTAACATAGAAAGAAGAAAAATGCACTGCTGACTCTTAATTATTTAATTATAACTTCTAAAGTACTATTAATTCTAAAATTTTAATACAATTTTCAAATCCGCCTTCTAATTTTTTATAAAAATGAACAAGTTGTTTAATTAAAACTTCCATTTGAAGGCAGAATAAATAAAGTTTGGAATTTAACTTTTTGGTAAAAAAAAACAAAAAAAAAAACTACTCAATTCTTATTCTTTTGCATTTCAACACTGCTTTTCTTTCTTTTTTTACAGGTAATTTATTGTCCTCTTATAGATTAAATAAAGTAAATATTTAATAAGATTAACAATGTGCATTATTTATTATTTTTCCAAAATTTAGGCAGTTTACATTTTTATTTTTCAAGTGTCCACATGGACACACCACATGTAAATGGAAATTTGTATATTTATTTTAACCCTTTTCCCGCCTCTTACGAGGCCTCTCATCAACAGTTGATGTCACTCTAATTCCGTTATTTTTAATGCTAGGATATTCATTTGACAGTTATTGATTAAGTTTTTAAAAGTTCTGTAAGATGGTGCCCTCTTCCGAATTATTTTACAAGTAAAAAATCAAAAAAACCACATTTAAAGCTAAACAAAGAAAGAAGCTTGTCGGTAATTGGTTCTCAGCTGGCTCTCAGTTGACAAAGACATTCTGATTGGCTGGAAAGAACAAAGAAACCGCCTGATCAAAGAAAATAAAGAAAAACGCTGAGATTTTCATTTCGAATGTGATTTAAGGTTTAAAAAAAGTATATTCTGGGAAATTAAAATCATTTTCACAGGGTATACTAAAAAACAAAATTATTTTCGAAAAATATTGAAGATATTAGTAAAAATATTTAAGATTTAGCAAAAAGAAATATTTACTTTTCTATAACATAAAAAGCATTTACGTCACAAACTCTTTGTTTATATGTTGGCTTTTATTTTGCCGAAATTGAATATTTTATAATAAATAAATACAATTTATTTTTGAAAGAACTTTTATTAATATACTTTTTGTAAATGAATATAAAGTCAATATGATATTAAAGGTGAAAATATTTTGACAATTGACTTGTCTTCAGTTTGTGAGCTGACCAATTAAAAGCTTTGATTTTTAGCTGACACAACCAATAATATAATTAGTGGTTAAAAGGTTAATCAATCACTAAGTTTTTATTAAACACATTTATTTCTAGTATTGTAGTATAACCATTGTAATATCTACTTTATTGTATTCATTGAATAAACAATGAGAGTTGGTCTATACTAGATTCCTATCTCCTTGCATAGAATGTTTCGTTAAAAAGGTGAATTTAATCTATCTTTGTTTTTCTATTTATATATATTTTTTGTGTGTAATCAGGTAGAGTAGTTTTTTTAATTAATTTGTAAATCAAATGACAAGCATGTTATCTAATAAATGTGGGTGGTCTATTACTCCAATATGGAGTTTGAAATTCCTAAAATGAGAAAAATAGGGAAAAAAGATTTTGAAACAAAATTTGTAAAAAAAATGTATTAAAAGTAAAAATTATCTGACACATTATCCTGAAGGGGGATGTAAGCAATTACAACTTGTGGGCAGATGGGGAGATATATAACCTACCTGTGAGTTGTGGGGGATTATTCTTGGGCTGAGAGAGATACAAGTTCCTACCCATGAGGTGTGGGGAGATTATTATTAGACGTTTATTACTTTGGATCGATATGCTGTTGGATTGCTGAATATATTTTTTAGTTAAAGAAGGAGTTTGATGCATATATTTTTTGTTTATGGGACCTGCTGGTTATGAAACAGATATATACTTTTGTTGGTTGTTTTTTTTTCTCATTTTTGCGTAGATAAAAATTAAAGCTACAAACACCCATATGATTTTGGAAATCATTTAATCATATGCAGTTTGGCGGTTAATCAAAAGAAAACAAAAAACATTTTGGATTGCCATTAGTAAAATAATCAACAATGAAGCACCAAGGGGTATAATTCTAGAATTTCCAGAGACAAATTCTAGTAGTTAAAGTAATTCTTGTCGTAGTATCATTAAATCATATTTAAGAAGAAAGGAAAGAATGAAGACCTTAATCCATTTTATGGAGAATAAGCTTACTGTTGAAGTCACGACAAATTGATAATTTGTATTAAGTTATCAAGTAAAGAAACATCATTACAATAATAACCAAGTTTCATCCAATTGTCTGGAAAACCATGGAGTAGAAGAACCATAGCAGTGCACTCAACAGTTCAGATGTGTGTGTTCTAGAGATGCAGTGTATCCTGATTGAAGGACTCTACAAGTATGGAAAGGAATTAAAGTGAATTTCACCATCCTTTTAGTAGTTTACTTGGTCCACCCAGAAGTTTGAACCTGGAGAGAATGCAGAATAGAGATGAGTAAAACACAAAAAAAGAAAATGTTTATAATTTTTTTTTGTTTTATTGTTGTAATATTCGAGTGGATATAATAAGTATAAGTGTACTATATTTAATAACACTTTATTAAATATGATCATTTTTGTATATTAAGTATTGTGAAATAATATTGCATATACATAGATCTCACTTAAATCCACTAAGTGTAGGATTCACATTTTTTTGTTCTTTTCCCTCATTTTACCTTTATGTCTTATTTAATTTTAATCATGGCAGCATCACTCCATGATGAGTGACCTATAGCCAGCTATACATTATATATATATATATATATATATATATAATGTATAATCATATATATATATATATATATATATATATATATATATATTGTAAATATCGATAAGTCTATCTATATTTTAAAAATTATCATTTGTTATAAAAAAAAATCTCTTTGAGTTGATGTTTATATATGAAGTATTATTATTGTTTATGGTTATTAGGTATAGTTATTGTTTGAAGTTATTATTTTATTTATATGTTGATGGTACATCGTTATGAATATTTAATTATTATAAATAAATAAAGACATATAAATTGTTGATTATATAAAAAAAATTATTTTATTTGCGGTGATTATTAAAAAAATGCAATATTATTATTTATGTATATATATATTTTTAAAGCTGTCAAATAAATTTTCAATTTAATATTTTATATATACATATGCTTGATATTTTATTTTTTTTAATGTTAATTGTTTAAAATAAAACATGTGTAACAATGGTTTTCAAAACAGCATTTGCTAGCATGTGGAACAACAGCAACAACAAAAAGAAGCCATTATTATTGGGATAGTAATAAAACCAACTGAAGGATAAAAATTTGTATTTTTTTTTCTTTGAAATTACCATTCTTAAGAATATTGGAATAAGATAGATTTCTATGGTAAATACATAAATCATGATAGGCTAATAGAGATATCACAGCCAAGGGGCTGCACCGTTTTCTTTCATTTATTCCAAGGCAGTTTAAAAAGAAAAACTAAGCAAATTTCAACACATGAATTTCATCGCGTCTGAAGCCAAAATTTGATATAGCTATCTTGAATCTATAATGGTCAATCTAATAATAATCTGGAGGTAATTAAAATTAATATATTGGATTCAACATTTCAACTTATTTATTTGTTTTTCAAGGAAATAAATTTTAGAAGGATAAAAATATACTTACATCCAAGAATTGACAATTTTTTCTAACGTGATAGTTTCTTCACTTTAACTAGAATGCATTCTAATATTAAATGGATAAAGAAATAAAACAATGGGATAAGTTGACTTTTGAAGGAAAACTAAACAAGTGAACTTTGAAAGGTAGTAAATAATTTTATACGTATAAATGATATATAAATATATTTTTGAGATCGATATTTTTGTTTACTTTTATTTTTCATTATAAAAATATAACGTTTTATAAATATTCAATTCAAGCATCTTGTTTTCTAACAGCAATAAACGTTTAACAGGTGTCAAAATTAACACTTAAGTAATTTAAGAACTTAAAGTATGACTTATAAGTTTGGGTTGCATGTGAGTTGTTATGTATATTTTAATAAGTAGATTTATATTCGCAAATTTTTATTATAAAATTTTTTTATTATTAATTTATTTATTTTCTTTTTTTTTTAAACTTCATATAATAATTCTTATGCCAATCAAAACAATAATTTATATATATATATATATATATATATATATATATATTTGCTGTATATAATATTTTTTTTGAATATCTGAAAAATATAAATATGGATTTGTGTTTATATTAATGCATACTTGTTAAGCACAAATGTCTTTATCTATTTCATATATATACTTATTGCAAGTTTATATGTATATTTATTATTTGGGTTTGTATTTAAAACATTGATATTACCTAAAATTAAACCATAATATAAAAATAAAGGATGTACTATTTGTTTTATAAGTAATGCCTTTGTAATTTATTTGAAAGAGTATTAATATTTTATTTTTATTTTTCTTTTAGTGCCAAAGTCATTATGAAATTAATTGAATTTACAATTTAATAGAGGATAACTATGTATTTCACTTATTATTTAGTCTTTAAGTTACTTACACATATCATTATTCATTGATATGTTTAGATATACATAAATTTACATAATAGATGTGTATATTGGATTTAATAGAATTCCCTTTGTTTCTGATATATATATATATATATATATATATATATATATATATATATATATATATATATATATATATATATATATATATATATATATATATATATATATATATATATATATATATATATATATATATATATATATATATTTGATTAGTTAGTTATATCAACCTTGAAAATAAATTATAATGATAGATCTCATTGCTCTACATGATTTTAGATTTATTTCATGTATAGCTAGTTGGAAGGGCATATTAACAATTTATTTAAATATAACTGGGATAATTTTGTCTTTCTTCATTTAAATTATACAATTTATTATATTAGGCTTTCTCAACAATTGGATTCATTTAGATTATATATATTCCATTACGTTTATCATCCAATGTTTGAAGCATTATTTTCTTCTCATATATTGACATTCCATTACATTTGCGGTATAATATGTTTATATGATATATTGTCCATTACATTTGGTACCACAAACTGTTGGTCCCAGTTAACTGATGATTGGTATAATGGAGTAAAAGTATGTTCCATTACATTTGGACGCCACAACGTGGTCAGCATAATATGTTCATTTAATTATTCATTACATTTTGTTGCAAAAGTTCATATGTTTATTTTCATTTGATATCATATAAAGATACATTCCATTATATTTGGCTTTCCCAATGTTTGGGGCCTTCTTTCTTCAATTTAAATGGAATGCAGCAAGTACATTCCATTACAATATATATAAAGAAATACATAAAATATAACTTTACATACCTAAATGTATAAGTGCATATAACCTTAAACGTTTATATGAGCAATTGAGAAAAGTTCAAGAAGTTAAATCTGTGTATAATTTAATTTCATTATTTTGGTGGATTTATAAAATGAAGCATTTGTTGTTTTGAGCAGAGAGAGGGGAGTATAGACCACACCCATTAACCTCAATTTTTGACCATTTTATATTTTATGGCAAATAAGTTAACTTACGTATAAGTTAGAAAATGGATTTTTTCTTTGTTTATTTTTTAATCTAAATGTAGATCTTAAATATAAAAATCCAAGTACTCTTGCGTGATTTATATTATGTGTAGAATCATAAAATTAAAATTAGAAAGACGTATAATGGATTTATGACTTAATATTATATTGTTTAAATCTATATGTGGTGGAGGGGTGGGGTTAGTTAAATAAATGGTATTATCTCATATGTCATTTGTTTATCGTTTAATTTATCGTAGAATAAAAAAAAATGTAATCACCTATTTGTAATGTCTGCTTACCACAGCTATAAAAGTTATAGCAATACTTACCCAAAATACCTGAGATAGGGAATTATAATGGAGCTAGTCATTGTGATAGTTTATCAGGGAATTGAATTATAATTTACTTTTTACCCAGTTTTCCATCATCAAATAAAAACATATGTCCAAGAACAGAAAATAAATTCCTCTTCGCATACTCTCTGGATAGATAGGGAAGGGAAAACTGTTTGACATTTTACTTTATTAGTTGGGGGTGGCGCTAAGGGTTGTCAAATTAGTACAATACTTTTAAAGGTATATAAAGAGTGAGGAAAAATGTCTATGTGTTGATAGATATTGAGGTGGAAGTATAGATAGTTTAACAAGGGAAGATTTTGATTTTATTTTAAATTGAATTTCTTTTCTCTGATAATTCTTAAAGTAATACTTGTTTGTATTTAACCCCGGGTATTACCGTAGATTATTATCAATCTTCCAACTAGAATGTCTATGTCATTCCATGCTCGTGACATATATAGACATATAGTATCATTTCTAAAACAGATAAGATGTTGTGAGGAATGGACTGGTACTTATATATATATCGTTTATTAATATAGGGTATACATATATTGGCATTTGGTAAAAGCTAAAAGAAAAGTAAATTTAACGAACTTTTAAAAAGATACATTTTAGATTTTTTTTACTGTGTAATTTATTTTTTAAAAATGCACAATGAAGGTTAAAAATAAAAGTTAAAATTAGAAAAAATAAAAGACATGTAGATTTCAATTAGTAAAATATTTCTAACTTCAATTAAAGATGGTGGAATTATTTAAAAAAAAAGAGTTTATAACTTAAATTTAAGAAAGAATTTAGAAAATTATTATCTTGTATGCTGATAAAAGGACAAAATAAAATAGATGCACAGAGAAGTCAAAAAATGGATCATGACTATAGAAGGTTAAAAAAACTTAAAACGGGTTATTGTCTGCTTTTTCTTTTGGCTGGTCCAGGACCACTCTACGCTGAACTAATTCATCATGCAGGAGAAGACTGAGGCTTTTGCTGACATCATTCATGAAGACGTCTACCAGAAAAGCGTTCTTGACTAGCCTTTAGGATGGACCAAGAACAAGTTAAAACCAATGGCCATGAACTCATTCTATTTCAACAATCTTCATAAACTTGCTAATATTACTGGTAAGCTATGATTAATTATTCCTGATTGTGCCTAAATGAAGCTTATGATATAATCCTTATAGAGACATTAATTTTATTATTCAAGAGACTTTCCTTTATGATCTCAGAAACTTAAGTGTAATATAAACTGTTTTAATTAACTGATTCATATTTAGATTAACATGCATGTAGTTTTTCAAATTTATTAATAATTTATCTTTTAAATATTTTAATTTGTTAGAATAAAATATTTTACTTTTCTCAACAAACAATGTGCTTTATTATGGTTTGTTTATTTATAATCTATTGTGTGTAATTTATATTTACCAATATGTTTATTTATTAACTAAACCTTGGATGCAATATTTTCTGAAAAATAACTAAAGTTATGAGAAATCAAAAACCCGATCCTTTAAATTATTTTCTTTTTAATTTATGATGTGTGATGTGATGGATTTCAGTGGATTCTTACATGAATCCTGGTGCCCTGATAAAAATAAATAAGAAAGCTGATTCTGCCAGCCACATAAGTTGCAATAATTAGTAGTCCAGTTAATCAGGAAATATAGCTATGTTTTTAGAAATATGAACAAAATATTTATATTTTCCATCTTCATAGCTTGATTAACTTTCATTTCATAGTGTGTAGAAAAAGGCCTACCAGAAACTACGAAAATATGAAAAATGGTATAATATATATGGTTATTTAGCTTATAAAAATTTTGTTAGTCAATGGATTATACAATGGTCATAAAATATAATAATTTACATAATTTTTAATAAAATAACAAATGAAAATTTAATAATGCCAATATTCATTTTCTCATTATAACATGAAGAGCAAAAAAAATAATATTTTGTAACTAGGAATTAAACAGTTCATAGTTTAGAAGTATGTTGGATATATATATATATATATATATATATATATATATATATATATATATATATATATATATATATATATATATATATTATTTTGGGATATTCCATGTAGTAAAATAGCTACTTAGCTGAAGTTTCCATATGATAACAAGTACCATCCTCAGAGCATTCTCTTTCTCAAATCATAGGAATGTTTGTGAGATTTAAAATCATTTTTGTTCCTCCTCATACTTAAATTCTATTGGTTGAAAAGTTTTAAAGTTTATTTTGACTTCCAATAGCTTCTTTAAAATGTTGATAATCTTCTTTAATTCACACCTTTCATTTATGCTGGTTTAGAAGGCTGGATTTGAAGACTATACATGTCTGATAATTTCATGCTTTCAAATTGATAGAAACATGTTTTATAAGTAATGACTTTTGAATTAGTATTTTAGATCTAGTTTCTAGAGTCTCAGCACTCCAATGAGGTGAGCCACAAGTTCGAAACCAATTGGTCTGAAGATAGGGACCCTGGTAGAGATTTTGAAGTTTTTCTCTTTCAGCACTTATAAAATAAAAGCTTGATTAGAGCTATTGGTAAGCTCCATCTAGTGATCATAAAATGAAAGCTTAAAAGCAAGTTATGAAATTTATGATTTTTTAAAATTATTATAAGTGTACCTTTGAAGGATTTTTGCAATGCTATATATTGCAGAGGCTATTACTATATGGTGAAACTGAGTTGAATTCAGACCCATATAGCTATCTGGTTTGTAAGGCTGGATTTGAATTTTTTTCTCTTTTGGAACTTATAAAATAAAAGCTTGATTAGAGCTATTGGCAAGCACCATCTAGTGATCATAAAATGCAAGCTTAAAAGCAAGTTACAAAATTTATGACTTTACCACAATTAGAATTTTTTTAGTTTTAAGAGTCTCTTGTATCTCCCTGATATCTCAGTGAAATATAAGAAAAGGGCATATATGGCAACATCAGATTTGGCTGTCACATGGAAACTAACCTGGGGGCATAGGTAATGAAGTTTGACTGTCTTTTGTTTGTAATAATGTTAACAGTGGTTTTACAGACAGACATGTGAGTAAGTGATCATTGCTTGGTTACTAAGATTAATTATGCTGACTATATAAATCAGACCCTTACACTATTTAATGTTAAACTTTAATAAATCATGAAGGTGAATATAGTTTGTGAAGTATATGAAATGAATAAAAATACAGTAATAAACAATATGATAACCCTAGCTGGTTACAAAATTTTAAGCTAATAGTGTAAAGATTTATGTAGAATTAGAAAGATGTAAAAAAAAAAAAAAAACAAATTTTATCTTTAGAGACAAAAATTTCCCATTGACTTATCCTCCATTGGCTTTCATGTTCAAATGGTTGGAAATGATGAGTTTGGTAGCATCTATATGGATTTAAGTCAAATTTTATTATTAGACAAAATAAAAAAATAATGTGAAAAGTGAGAAGTGCAAAAGATGCTATGTCATGCAATATTGTTATAGCGTTGTCTTTTTATAATATAATTTAGTGCCATTTCCCTCTATTAATTCTACAGAATTTATCATTTTCATGTTCTTGTATGTTAAAGATAAATAAAAATATTAATTAAATAAATTGTAACTAGTGCTAAAATAATAAAGTTTGATGATCAATCTCGTATGAAAAGATTGCCATTATAATATGTCTGAATGTCTTGAAGTCCTCAATCTTTGGCAACTAAATTAAAAATATTACACATGTGTCTGCATGTGCATATACAGTGTGAGAATGGAGAAATCTCTATTAGGTTAAAAAAGGAAAACATATTTTATAATGAAATATTGGATCATAAACTTATATATATATATATATATATATATATATATATATATATATATATATATATATATATATATATATATATATATATATATATATATTGATCTGGCTATTTTGAAATACGAACTGTAATGTATTTATATATTAGTTCACAGAGAGCGGTACTATTTTTCTTAACCATGTGTGGTGATTTAATGCTTAATATTTGTATATTTATTTCAGTATAGCGTTATGCACTGGGATTATATATATATATATATATATAACTACAACCATTAAATGTCTGTATTTTTAAATTATATAATAATAACTGTGTTAAATATATTTGTTTGAATTATTAATATATATATATATATATATATATATATTGTCATTAAGCTAATTAATTGAAGATTTGCATAAATGTTTTTGTTTTTTTTTTGTTTAGCAATTGTTTTACAATAGTACATCTTTTTTTAATGATATCTACGAAAGAGTACTTCTTTTCTTCAAATGATCTATTTTTATTAATTACAATATTTAGAAGAGGCATAACTGCTATATATTTTTATTTTATTTAAAAGTATCTAAGGCCAAATGTTCAGCTAACACTAGATGTAGAGTTGCCACTATATTCTAAATGGTCTGTAGATTATATTTTTCTAAATATTTTTTTTACGCCTTAAAATATATGAATCATTTTATATTTTTTGTTAATACAAAAGTAATCAAATGATTACTGCTCATGAGTTAGGAGTTAGAAATAGAACTATGATTCACGAAACTTAAGCTCCAAATCTGGCCACCTCGCACTGAACTGTATCATGCAAATCATATTCTTTATTTACTTTAGATTTTACAATTTTTTTTAGTTTTTATCATATCTTAGTACTGATATAAAAAGTAATATAATTTAGTTAGATGTCGTGATTTAGCAGTCGAAGGAGCTTATAGTATTGGTATTATTATAAATATAAACAGGTATATAAGTACACACATAATATCTATTGCATGAATAAAAACAGAAGTAATCAAAAATTATTGACAATAATTGAAGAATATAAAAAGATGTAGCTCTCATATAAAATTAATAAACTACAAATATATACTTAGATTAAATGATAATTAAGAATTATTTATGTATAAATAAACTAAACAAGGCAAATAACTACAAGTGCTTCTTTCCATGGATATTCTTGCCAAATTATAATTTTAATTAAATACTTAGTTCTTCAAAACATTGAGAATTATTTATATATCTTTCTTGCTGAGTACTTCAAATTAAAATAGAATAATAAACAAAAAAGATACAATTAACAATTTTCTCAGAATCTTTCCACTCTAAAATGTGAATCTAATTTTTTTTTCCATTCAGAGTTTAGTTCTCAAATTAATTTCTGCGTTAATAGTATCACTTCTTATTGTGAATGATAAAGAAAGAAAAACAATTAGTTACTTCATGCTGCCTTACCATTGAAAATAAAAAATGATAACCTGCAAAGATATGCCACAGAAGTAAATTACAGAGTGTTTCTTAATTATACTAACAAACAGTATTATTTATGATAGTTTAAACAATGCTTGTTTCCACTTTATCAGAAGTTAAACTAACATCTTATGTTTCAAGTTACAACATAATCTTTAAACAGTTCTGGTACTTAGAATTTTATTGTGTAATAATAAAGCTACTTAAATTATTATAATTTTTCAGTATCATAATAATAAACATCTTGTATTAAATATTTCTCGATGAAGTGTTATAATTTTTAAATATAACACACGCCCAAATCTATGTATAACAATAAATTCTTAGCAATAAAGATTCAAAACAAAACAAAACACACACCAACAAAGCCTCAAAAATTGAAATTTTATAAGCCTGAAGAATATTCGCTGATTATCTCTAGAATCTGGTGGAGAGATCTTAAAATGAATTGTTCAAAAGTAATCTTATCTTTAGTCTATATATAAAGTAAATAAATTTCTATAAAAGTATTATATATATATATATTGTGCCCTTGTCTGTAGGTCATAGGTAGGATAGAAAGGTCAATTATGAAAAAAATTTTAAATTTTAAGTAATATTTAGGTGATATAAAAGTAATAATAGTTTTGTAATACAATTTTAAGCTAAAATACCTAACAGATAACAGTATAATAAAGTATTTTAAAAAGTAAACAGTTAAATAAAGTTTTAATATCATTGCTTATGGTTGTGAAAGCTGGCCATACAAAATAACACAGCTATAGATAGTTAAAATTATTGTAATAATTTTAAA
Source organism: Epiperipatus broadwayi (assembly GCA_028023455.1). Classification (NCBI taxonomy): domain Eukaryota; kingdom Metazoa; phylum Onychophora; class Udeonychophora; order Euonychophora; family Peripatidae; genus Epiperipatus; species Epiperipatus broadwayi. The sequence continues at coordinate 948,566 of JAQFVV010006335.1, forward strand.
ATAATAGTTTTAGAATGAATAGATTAAATAAATGAAATATAATTTTACAGTTAGTCAAAATTAATAGGATATATTTTTTTTTGTCTTTAATAAACTTTAGGATGGTGAGAGTTATATTTGGTTCTATAAGTTTCAATTTATTTTCCAAAATTTTATAAAGTACATTAGTTTTGGTGATTTAAACCGAGACATAAATAAAAATTTATTATTTTATAAAGTAGATAGACACGTGATCGTATATTAAATGCCTTCACGTACACACACACTTGGTAGATAATAATAAAGTTTGTGAATTTAAAAAACTAGATATAATTGCCATCCATCATTAAAATTAAAAGTTAAAAATGTTATATATTGTCTTAATAATTATTTTAAAAATCAAAAAAATAAGTTTATCAAGATATGATTTAATTTAATAATATTAAGTTAAAATAATATTCCAGACATTACGTCATAAATATTTATTTAAAAGTACAGTTTATTATCCCAAAATAGAATGACTAATATTGTTCGCGCTAAAAACAATTATTGACCAATCAACGGATTTAAATTGGCAAGAAAAAATCTAAGATAGACAGAAGCGGGAGATGGAATGTGAAAGTTGAAGAGGACGGTAACCTTTTTGAATTGCTTGTAACATCAAAGCTGAAAAAGTAGTTTAAATTTATAAATTAATAATTATTCTAAAATTAGTCTTTAACAGATAATATAATTTGTATCCAGAAAGATGAATTGCTAATTTTTACGTGATCTTACCGGTGGATTTATTCAAATTTGACCATTCATACTACAGTAAAGATGGAAATACCAAAAATAATAATTGAAATAATTATTAAAAGAAAAATGAATGAAAATTGTATAAGTTTTGTTTTATACGTGCTCAACCAGAAACTAAGTCCTATAACTTTAAAAAAAATACAAAGAAGACGCTGTGTGAAAATACCAGAAAGAAAGTATTTACTATTGAGAAAATCTTATGACGAACATTTGTTTTATAAATGCTTAAAACTAAGTCATATTTCTCTATGAGAAAAATCATATTATGTGTTCAAATAAATATAAAGAAAATGAGGAAGAAAAATATGTTATATTAAGGAAAAACATTATTTAAAAATATAATTTCCAAAAGTAAAAAGTAGAAGAAAAGCCATAGTCCTGTATAAAGTGCTATATGAATTTACTAAAAGGAAACTAGATTTTATCTTATCATAGAAAAGAGGAAAGATATTAAAATGGAAGAAATATTGTTTAAACAGATATAAAAATTAATCACTAAAAGGAGAAAATGGATCCATGGAAATGAAGAAAAAATTTATTGAATTTTTAAAAAAATAACGTACAAGATGCATCGAGGGAAAACCAAGCGCGCGGGGGAAAAAAAAAACTAGCAGACTATGTAATGGAGATCTCAAGAATAAGTGGGAGAATATGAAGAAAACTAAGGATCATCGTCTAAGAAGAATTAATAAACATAATTAAAATTTTAAAATAGAACATTAAAGGACTGCAGAAAATAAAGTATATTTTTTTTATTTAGCTTTGCAAGGAACGATTTTCCAAGCGAGTCCAACAAAGATGTATCGTAAATATAATTTTAATATTTTTTTTTATTATATTTAAAGTATAAAATTGAATTAGCTTAGGGAAACATATAAACATAAATTTTATAATAGTTATATTTAAAATATGAGCTAATGGAATGAGAGAAATATTAATAAATAAAATATGTGTATGAAAAATTGTGAATACCTACCAGAAGTCCTGGAATGGAGAAGTTTACAAATACGATCCAGAGGATAGAGATCGTTGGTAATTTTAATATTATTGGTAATATGTAATGTAATTTTTTTTTAGGTCATCTATTAATGAATGAGGTATGAACGATGTTAAAAGTTATAAGTACACATTTATCCAACATCAAACATATTTGAAAGAGTAGTAAAATTTTAAAATGTGCATGCAATAAAATAATCTAAAAATGATTAATAATAAGTAGCATATTAATTATGTGATTCTTTTGAATTTTATATTGAAAATATTCAAATAGTTTAGAACAATAAAGATAGAAATGTACGAGAAGTATAGTAAAGAATTTTCTTAAGAATAGCTGTATAGTTATATTAAAAATGAATTTTATTATTATTAGCAAAGTAGATAAAGAATTTGTCGATGTAATGTAGAGATGAATCTGAAGAAATCAATCAGATAGTGACTTGGGAGTACTGATGTCAAAGGAAACCAAGAGGAGGTTTTATTAAACTATAAGGAATGAAATATGTGGATCATAATAATTTGTGTGACTACAGTATAGATAACTTAGCCCTATAACTGAGCACACATGTATTCTGGACAGTGTCTTTACATATCTTTGAAACTTTCTGATGTGATGAAGCTGAAGAAATAGCTTTAGCATCCTTCCAATATTAGAGGCAGATAGACAGATAAAAGTCACTCCTCTATGGCGTCCATAAATTCACTGTGCCATGATTGTTGAAGTTTTATAAAGGATAATATCTTGTTTATTTTGATCCAATGCATCTATATCTTCGCTATCTTGATTTCATGAGAATACATCGTCAGGGAGATAAAATTATAGAAATGATACATAAGATAGAAAGGAAGCTAGATATTAGTTATGTAAGAATAGTTGTTTACTAGAGTAAAGTAGAATTATATAAGTCCAAAGTGAAAGTATAAGTATTATAAAAGATGGAGAATCATATGATGTAATTTAAAAGAAAAAAGAACTTAAAGCCTTAGAATTAAGTTTTAAAGCAATAATAAGGTTTTAAAATATTGCACGTGATATTTTAATAAAAGAGATTGTACGTTTGTGTGACGAAATGATTTAAAATGTATAGTAAAAAATGTGTATTTGTATATGGTGTGTGGATGACGATAATTGCTATATAAAGCTTGGGATAGGATCAATAATTTGAATAATAATTATTATGTGATCGATGATAAAACTGAACATCAAACTGTCATAAGGATTAAATTCTGTAGGATTCCATACTAACAAGAATATAATTAGAATTTTGCAATTTCGTATAATTTTACCTAAAAGTAAAGATTTTATAGAAATATAAACCTGCAATTATAAGGATATAAATGTTAATAGAAAATTTTAATAGATAGCATTCTGTGTATTAAGCTAAGCTCAAAACATGTATCTGAAGATAATAATATTGTGAAATATATTTTTTTGTAATTATTAATGGTAAAAGGGTAAAAATAAATTTAGATAATAATAATGTTAAGACATCAACGGGTAGAAATAAAAGAGTTTGTAATAAGTAAATAGGGATATCCGCTGTAAATAATGTACAAATTGTTACTTGTTATAGTGTTAATAAATTGTTATAAAATTTTATTAGTAGCTTTGTGTCTTGGTTGTTGTTTTTCCTACACATGAAATGCATGAAATCACAACGCACGTTTATAATTAAACATATTTAAGATTTTGCACAAAGTAAATAAACATTAGAAATTTTAATAATTTATTTTATTTTATTTATATAATGAAATGAAAGAAGTATAATTAGAACAGATATGGTCATAACTTGATTGCCACAGTATTTAAGTAAAATATATGCAAACGTTACCACATAACTTTTGATTATTGGATTGATAAATATTACCACGAAAATATTTAATACATCTAGAAAGAAAAGAGGATTGTATTACTCTATTATTGTCATTATTATTATTAATTAGTTATTCGTTACGTAGTGAACTATGACATAAAATTCCCTTATCATAGTTTACTATGGCAATATGAAATCAGTTTTAATTACAATTTATAAACCTGAGATTTAATTTAATTATTTATTTACTTATTGATTTATCTATTTGATTTGACATGATTAGATCAATTTAATTCTATTTTATTTAATTAATTTATTTTATGTGAGCTAGATTTTGTTTTAAAAATATTAAGATATGATAAAAGTTTTAAAAGTCGTAAGAATGCTATTAGTCAATTATTTATGATAGTGTTCGTATGCCATTGGGATAGTATCTCAATGAAATCTCATTTTGTACCTTTGTCATTGCTCCAGGTCTCATGGGAATAATGAAAGATATTTGTGTTGATTTTATTTCATAAACACGACTAGATTTAATAAAATTCTGAGCTAGTAATTATTTTATTTAAATCATAATGATATATTTGATAGACTGAGCTAAAGAACCCGGAATTATTATTAATGTTAATTGTTATTGACCGGAAATAAATAAGTAACGAAAATCCGGAATAATTAGTATAATCTTGGCATGTTATTGATAATGTTATATATTATTATGGAGCGAGGGGAAAGGTTATGGAGGAGGTTGTAATATATATATATATATAATACCAGTTATAAAATATTATATATAAAATAAAAATAATAATTAAATTTTGACGTTAAATATAATTTTATAGTTTAAATGTCAAAAATTATATATCGGTGAATGAATATGTTCTATGGAGAAAAGATTGAAGGAGAATCAATTATTATATAATCGAATTAAAAATAATGTAAATAGTCAATTTAATACAGCTTCAGTATTCTTTGACCATTAAAAAACTTGTAATTATAAGTTTGCATTTAATAGTAGTGAAATAATAATTTTAATGGAGGAAAGAAATCATAAAAAGAGGAAAATTAAAGAGGCAATTTTGATTGATAAATATAAGGATGATGTTATTAATAGGCAAGTTGCAAATATGGCCATACACATCTTGTGGAAATATATGTAACATTAAGTTTAAAAAAATTGAAAATCAGTTAAAGCTGATGAGGATTACTACATAATCGAAAGTGCTACAAAAGAATTTAATCTATAATATTGTATTTACTGTTAAAATTTTAATTTTATATATATATATAATATTACAAATCGATGTCTGTATTTCTTCAAAATAATATACATAAATTTATAAATAAATATTAGAAAATACAGAACTTAAAAGATTATAAAAATATATCTATAACTGTCACTTAGAAGCACTTTTAACTATCTTGTAGTTTTTGTCAACTAACACTTTTAAAATGTCAGGTTTCCCATAATTCCATGATGTCAACTTTCCCATAATTCTGTGATATTAATGTTATAAGCAAGATTTAATAAATAGGCAATGACGTTAAGTTCACAGAATTATGGAAAAGTTGACATCATGGAATTATGGGAAAGCTGATATTTTAAAAGTGTTAGTTGACAAAAACTACAAGGTAGTTAGTTGAAAGCACTTCTAAGTAATGGTTATATATATATTTTTATAAACTTTTAAGTACTGTATTTTCTAATATTTATTTATAAATTTGCATATATATATATATATATAGTGGAATTAATATATAATTTTCTCATAAATAATATTATTTTACTAAAAGCTATTATAAGAAGACAAACTTGATTAATCACAAACTTTCTTGAAACATAAGTCAAGAAGTTGTATTTTCATTTTTTGCCCTCTACTGATAAATTTGTGAAGCTATTTTTTTACAGCTTTAAAATTCACTTATAATTTATTTCTAATATGTTAATTTTAAAAAAAATTCAAAAATATCAGGATAATTAAATAAGCTGATTTTGAAAGTGTAAATTGATGGATGCCTATTATGTGATTGTTGATCTCAAACTTTGTGAGATTACTTTGAGAAAACAATTAAAATAGTTTAAAAATCTGATATTTTGGAAATATTATGATAATTTTGTATAATAATTGGGTAATAATTATTAGAAATCATAATATATATTATAATCTATTTATTTTTTACAGAAATGTTTTTTTTTAAATATAAAATAATTTATTCTTTTGAATATTGTTACCATAAGGATTATGGTCATGTAAAATGCAACTGTCTAGAAATTATGTCACCCAAACATTCTGTTATAACATTTAGCAATATTGTAAACATTATGAAAAAAAAATTATAGTTTTAAAACATAAAATTATTAGTTATTAAAAGTAAGTCATTCAGATTTTTAAAACAAACATCAAACAAAATACATTTATTCATTTTGCAAATTGAATCTGCTCCACCTGAAATTTGATGATGAAACAACACTCTGTTTTGATTAATGTTTAATTCTTAAAATAATTCCAAAAATCAAATGTGATTTTTAAAAATTTATTAAATTTCTAAACAAGAATATCTATCAAATGAGGTCAAATTTATTACATTCTGATAAATAATAATGGTTTAATATTAAAGTGAAAGTTGAAAGCTTAAAGAAAATGAGTGTTAAATTCACCTGTACCTTTCCAGATGGGTAAATACATGATGAGAAGAATTGCTCCAATATATATATATATATATATATATATATATATATATATATATATATATATATATATATATATATATATATATATATATATATATATATATATATATATGGAGTTGGTTTAGAAATTATTTAAAGGACATAGAAGTTCACAACTGAAAAAATACATGGGTAAACAAAAATATATGTTCAAATATTGTGATATTAGCAGCAAAAAGCCCATATAACTGATGCTGATGCACTTGGAATTTTTATAATAAAAGTCTTCATAAAAAGTATATTGTATCAATTAAAATTTATAATAACAAATAAAAAAGAAGTTTATAGTTGCCTTAAATTTATGAAATCTAAATCTAGTGATATTGATGATCTTTTATTTACAATATTAAACTTATATTTACTCTTTTGTTTAGATACTTTTGCAGATAGTTTTATCCATTGAATATGTTGTTTTGGAATTCACTCATGAACTTTTATGTTTATTTTTTATTTTCTTTTAATTCTACTTTTTTAATAAAAAATATATTCATGATCATTATTTTTTGTTTAGTTAAATTTCACTTAAAGCATAAATTTAAATAAAATTATTTTTAAAAATGATATTAATATTGCAAATAAAAAATACCAAGTTTATCAGTATACCTAACATCATTCAAGCCTTCAATTTAAATAAATGTATTTATTTGGATAAAAAAAATATTTTCAAATCTTTCTATTTTGTGTAAATGTCACAAATTTGTAGGTCCTAAAAATAAAAATTATTTTAGAAATGTGAAAAAAGCTTTCAAATTTTAGACAAAGGCCATTTCTTGTCAATTATTTTCAATAAAATCTATTTGCAAGTCTCACATTTTTATTAAGAAACATATATTTAATAATTTTATAAACAAAATGAAATCATCAATAAATAAAATATATATTTTTATAAATATTGATAAAACAAAAGTTACACAAATCTAGAAATGTAATTCTCCTAAAATGAAATTGAATTTTTCATACTTGATATATTGATTTTGACTGATACCTAGGCACAATAATTAAAACTAAGCTTTACATATTTTTTTCAGATTATATCCTTACTAAATATTTAAAATTTTATTGAAAGTTTTTACTCTAAGTGATCTGAAGACTGAACTCCAATAAAAGTCTATGAGAACAGCTGACAACATTAAGTTAAGGAACATGAGATGACAGGTCAAATTCATAGTTTGTGTTCACTTGGTTATGCTTATATAAACTTGAAATTGATTATAATGTTATTAAACACAAACTATTTATATTTGTGGTTTTTTTATTACAAAAAATATAATTTGCATATTTTAAAATACAACAAGTAAAATGAAAGAATTAATTTATATAAAGTAAATTTCCAACATGTTCTGATTTATGGTTTTATACTAGTTAAGTTATTCACATATTTGATAATATATTTTTTTTAATAAATCGATATTTTTATTAGAATTTATTAATAATTTATCAAATATTATTTTAAATATAAATGAATAGTATGTGATGCATATATATATATATATATATATATATATATATATATATATATATATATATATATATATATATATATATATATATATATATATATATATATATATATATATATATATATATATTAGATGTGGAAAAATTATGGTAGAATAAAAAAAGGAGTTGACCATTCTAAATATCTAAAGTTCAATTACACAAGGAACCACTAGAGATCTATCTAAATGTTGTCATATACGTCAGTTGAGAAAGGTTATGGAATTACTGAATAGTACTTCTGCATTAAAAGACTGTATATAATAATTAATTACTATTATATATTTGTTTGAATTATATATATATATATATATATATATATATATATATATATAATTCAAACAAATATATTTAACACAGTATTCAAATTAAATAATATATTCGTTATCAGAAGTACTTTCAATTGTTTCACTGACAATCTTTATCAACTGTTAATATGTACAAAAAATAAAAACTTGCATTACCCATCATTCAATCCATTCAAATTTTCCACAATTCTGTTGTCTTTATATTAGCCGATTGTCTATTCATTAAACCACCTCTATTCCTATATATCACCATTGCCTCTTTAATTTTACATTTTTCACTACACCTTTCAATTTGAATATTTTTTATATCACTATTATTAAATTTAAAACCATAATTACATGTTTTATTATGATCAAATATAATTGATGGAGTATTCATATTTACCAAAAATATATTTTCTTTCTGTACATATTTATATAATGTCTTATGATCATTATATCGTTTTTGTAATGTACATTTGGATTCCCCTATATATTTTATTCCACAACTACATTCAACATCCAAAGAGTTATATATATATATATATATATATATATATATATATATAACTCTTTGGGTTTGATATATGTTTTAATGCATTAAAAATTAAAATAACTTTTTTATTATATAAGATTATAACAAGTAAACTTCTGTATTCCTTCTATCACAAAACCAATCTTAAATTATATATTTCAGTAGTATGAATCAAAGTAATTCAGTTAGCTTAATTAGTTAGTAGTTATTCAAAGATTATCTTAGATTGCTTAATATTTGCTTGAAAAAATACAATTAATATTTAAATTAAAGAAAATTTAATCTAAAGTTTAATATGATTTAATTGATTAGATAACTTTGTTATGATTTTTAGTTGTTTATTTTTATAATGAATAATGTTAAAGTAATAATTATGATTTATTAAATGGCAATTTATATGAAAGTATTTACAATTAAAATTTTAAAATAATGAGTATAACTGACTGAAACTACTTCTAACTTTTAATTGATTTTAAATGTCACTCAATAGCTAAATTTATTATCATTATATTAAAATGTTTATATTAATGTGCATGTGTGTGTAAGTGTTTGGAGCATGCATATAAAATATTGAAATTTAAAAAGACCTATTAAAAGTAATAAGTTTTTTTTTTTTAAAAAATGGATACTTTCAATCAATTTTAAAGTTATTAAAAATAAGCTTTTAAATAATGCAAAAGAAAAAATGAAAAAGGGGTACATTAATAACAAATGTTTAGTTGAAAATTAGTTAATAAATTTATTAAATAATTAATTTGATAATTATTTACAGTTGATAAAAAATGTTAATTAACAAGTTTATTCATCTTCGAGACAGTCACATGATAAAATTGTCTGGGTGTAAAATATAGAATTCAATGTCAGATCAATTAAAGGTCAATAATGACTACTAATTTAAATATTATAATGCAGACTTCTAACTCATTGGTATAATAAAGATGCAATGAAGCAATAATTTTGGTGTCTTTTGAAGATAAGCAAACACACAGAGTAGTATAAATTAGACATAATTAAAAATTTAAACATATTATTATTTCTTCACACTTCATTTCATTTATATGTTAATTATATTTCAGTTTTGAAGTAAATTGTTTGGTTTTAGTTGAATATTTTTTAAGTCAATACTAAAGTTTAAACTTTATTGTTTTTCATATTTATGGCAGAGTAAAAGAACCAGTAAATTATCCATGCAGTGTTTCTCCTAAAAACATAAATTCAACTGACTTATCAAACAATAATTCTAAAGAAGTTGGAAAAAATATTAATAGATTTCCAAAGAAGCCAAAGGAAAAATCATATAAGTAAAAGTATATTGTTTTCTTATTATAACATTAGTTAACTTCTGAACATTACTATAAAATCGTCTCTGGCATATTTTAACTAACTTTTAATTAGTGATTATTATTAATTATTGGCTATTAAAATAGTTAATCTACATATGTCAAGATTATATACATGGCAATGAATTTATATAAAATTACTTATAAAGTGGAAAGAAGTATTGACAATTATTTAAAATTATCTTATAAAAGTCAAATGTGTGAAAAATAAATTTTCAATTACATAATGAAAAATCTCTATTCACTTTGTCTCATATTAAAAAAAATAATATAGCAATCTTATTTATCTATTTATTTGAATATTTTGTTTGAAGTGTTGATTGTTTCAAATATATCATGATTATCTTAAAAAAAAAAACATATAAGTTTACCACAATTGACCTATAATAATAAAACCTCATAAAGAGCAATTTTAAATAAAAATATATTATGTTCATTGCTCCTGTGAATTTAGTGTCATTTAAAAATATTTTTTGAAATATTTTTTTTGTCATTAAAATTATTTGCCTTCAAATCTTGTTATTTTACATATGTGAAATTATTGCAAACTTTTCTCTAAAATGTATCTATACATATATGTGTTTACTTAGTAAAAAAAAGAACTATTTAATTTCTAAAATCGTACTATAATTATTGTGTATATATTTTTTATATATTTAAAATTATTATAGTCATTCACTTATAGATAAAATATTATGATTATTATTAATTATATTATAAATATGTTTGTACAAACAGTGTTTCAGAGGTGGAATCGGTGAAATATATAGTATAAGTTTTTATTTTATATGTTGGTTGTATTATTCCAGAGTTTTCCAAATGAGTATTTAAAAATATAAATGATTAGAACCAGGAGTAAAACAGCCTTTCATATAATTATGAAAAGTATTTTATCAGTGAAAGTGTTATAAACATCAGTATGTGTGAGAATTTTAAGTAGTTTATACATAATGTGTTGCTACCATTATACAATAATTGTGTTTGTCAGTGTACACATACCTTAAACTGAGGGAATGAATTATGTGTTTTTTGTTTGTTTTTGCAAGATGAACAATCATTCATGTTAGTTATTATTAGCTCCATGTCTTTTATTAGTAGTAGTATTTTAAGACAATTTTAAATGGATGTTATATTACTTTTATACTTACTTAGCTACTCCATAAAAGATAGTGTGGCTTGCTCATTCATCAACACTTCCTGAACATAATACTAGTTGTTCAATTATATTTTTGCTCTCTTGTCTATTATGCATACAATTTTAAGATTAAAATATGTTTTGGTGTATATCTACCGGCATGTGCAACTTTACAATTTATTATTACCTCCATTACATTTTTTTTTTAATTTCAAATATATTATCAGTGTTAAGCATCATCATTTCCTCACCCCAACATAGGTATTGTTAAGATTATAAATGTCTTATATTGCATAATATTTGTTGCTATTTCATTAATATAAGGTAATCATGTCTCAACTCATATTTTAATATACTATGTTGATCAAGTAAAGTGTATAATAATGCCTAGTAGCCTGTACAATGGTATAGTAATATGTTTTACATTATGAATACTGAGTTTGGAAATAAAGATTTTATTTTGAGAATAAGAGAACAGTTGTGTAGTGTATATATATATATATATATATATACACTATTTCAACATTTAAGCATCAACATTTAAGCATATATATATATATATATATATATATGCTTAAATGTTGAAATAATTGTTAAAGAGATACACCAATGAATTAGTTAATTATATCTGTAAATTATAAAAAGTAAATTAAAATAAATAATAATAATTATTATAAATAAATACAAATATTATATAAATCATTATATATTGTAAATGAATATTTTATTACTGATTAAGAACATTTTTGTTTAATCCTTATTATAATAACATTTTATAAGCACATCTATTTATCAGAGAAACTATTTTAATAAAGTTTGCAATAATAATTATTTTACAAGTACATTTCAATGGTCACATAGTGAACATATATTCATCGTGTTTAATAATTATTTAATTGTTTTACTTGTATTCTTGGAATATAAAAGTTATAATATTTACCTCATTTCAAAAACAATTGTTATGGTGTTGGCAGCATAAAAGATTCTTTTACTGTCTTTTATGTTATTTTAAGATTGTTTACTCAAATCTGCATCAGAAAATATAGTATTTCTGTGTTTTACAGTCAGTAGAATTGAAATAATTACATTTTAATAATTATAAAGTATTTAAATGTTTTCCAAGTAATTAATTATATATTACTTCATTATTTGAGTATTCAATTTTTATGTAATTTCATTTCTACTGTCTTAAAATACTAAGGTACTAAAATAAACTAAAAGAAATGTCAAATGTTCCATCAGATGTTGGTTAAGAACTTTAAGTATTACTATTAATATTTTTCAATGCATTATATTCTGAATTTGAACCATGAGATCAAGATTTCCTAAACCTGTAAAAGAATCTATATTTGGGATATATATCTTTTAAAACATGAGATTAAGATATTCTAAACTTGTAAAAGAACTCATGTTTAAGATTAAGATATTTTTAAATATAAGATGTGATATTTCAAACTTGCAAAAAAACTGTTTAAAAATAGATACAATATTTCTAGAAGATAAAAAAAGGATATTCAAGAGTGAAAAGAACTTATATTTGAGATAAGATATTTTGAGAACTAAAAAAAGTTTTTTTTTTTTTTTAATTATAACATAACCATGTATTTTATCATGGTATTTTGCCATGATATTATCTGCAAGAGTACTCATCCTCTGGGGTAGTTTTAAAATCCATATTGTTATGTGTTAGGTTACAATATATATATATATATTGTAATGATCCGGGGAATGTTACTTAACGTAAACTGCACTACAGGGCGCCATCTAGGCATTTGAACCTAGAAAAAATTTATAGAGTAGGCAGATACATAAGTAAAAAAAAAATTTTTTTTTTTTTTTTAAATTTTGATTCCGGTCATTAGCCCATGTCACTAGCTCAGTGGAATAGCAGAGATTTAATAAGATAATCTAAGAGTATATATAAAAAAAGAATAAAATAAGCCACTGCCAGTAATTAGCATACAAACATTTATTTATGCACATATATATAAGATTTAAAATTATTTTAGTATTAGTTTTACATTTCAAAATTTAACATTATTTTTAACTTTGATTTTTGACTTTAATTTACATTTAATTACTATTATATTCTAATTTTACATTTTAATTAAGTTTGCACAGATAAATTTATGAAAGCTTGTTTATAATGTTGAATATAGATCGGTTACATAGATTTCATGGTCAAAAACATTTCAAAGTAAACATAAACGATCAAAATACAAAATTATTGATTACTGACAATTGCAGAGGGAAATTTATACCTAACCCAATAGTATTCACCATAAGATACTTGCATTGTCACCAATAACTTAAAAGACATCCGAATAAATACATTTTAGATACTCACCGTAAGGTATCATTATTTATCGAATGTCTATATATTTTGATCAAATATGAAAACCCAAAACATACTTAACCGATAACCAATCCATGCAAGCGTCTATAAACAACTTAAATTTAATGCATTTTTATTTAGGGTCAAGCATGAGTAGACCACATAGATTTGCATTTGAAAAAAAAATATTCTGTCCCTATTTAACCTTAGGCTAAAATTTGCAGTCAAACTGGCATCAATCCATCTGATACATCAATGTATTCAATGTAATACGGAATACGGCAGCACCAAAAAGATTAAGAGAAGATATTGACTCTCATTAGACAGGAATATTACTTCTATCTAATGAGAAGAACAATAAAAAAAAAACTCCAAAGAAAGGAACTGCGCTCTGCGTCTTATAATTCCTTCCATAGGCAAAACGGGAGAGTGCGGCGTATGAAGCGATTCTGCCAGTAGCGAATCTCCGACTACATCTACTAACTACATCAATATATCCAATCCATTGACCCAATCTAACAACGACACAAATAACCTAAGATTACCCTCCCCTAATATAACTTTACAAATCTATACAGCCATTCACGCCCGACTTAAGTTTAACATTTATATAATTAATTTAACGAAAAACAAAAAAAATCATGATAAAAACTTAAAGAATAAAAAATAAATAAATGGAAATGATTTTACATAAATAAGAAAAAAATACATTAAATAACACTATTAATAAAGAATTTAGTTTGGTCAGATAGGATTCTATTTGTAACAATTAAATACTAGGAAAGTTTAAAATTTAAAGTTCTTAGTGTTTTCAAATTAATATTGTTCGTATATATCTTAGAAAGTTCTTACGGTTTTAGAAATGTTCATCTTTTACAGTTGCTTGCCGTTTGAAATCCAGCGTTAAATTTCCCGATGATCCTGTGGTCCTCTGAATATAAGAAAAGCAATGTTTCATTTTTCCATTTTATAACAACTGAAGGGATTGAACGTGCGTCCTTCAATCTCTTCTCCCGCACCTCCACACTAACATCTATCTGTCACATCATAATAATCATAATAACTAATAATTTTCAACCATGTCCTTTTATATTCATTTGAAGGATTGCATTTACATTACGTCATCGATGCGATGATCCTTTTCGTTGAGGTCCGATTTCCCAATGGATTTATTTCATTTGCTAAAAGTTTCTATTGTTTTCCTATCTGACCAGTGTTTTTACATTTAAATGCCCAAAGCTGGTTTACACTTGACTAATTAAATTTATCATTTCCATTTCTGATTAATTAACCTGTTTTTCAAATCAAAGATATATTTAAAGATAAATTTAAAGATATAATTTTATTTCCAAATCTTTTTTAAAATTTAGTTTTAAAATCCTTTTTCTTTAATAAAGTTTTATTTTAATAATTTTTCATTATCTGTGCGATTTAATATATACAAGTTTAAGATATTTAATTTCAATTTTTAATTCTTAAAGAAAATTTTTAAATGCGAACTTTTTAATTTACTTTTATGTTTAATAAGTAAAAAAAAAAACAATGTAACGAATGTCTGTGCTCGTTACATATCAGTAAAGTTGCTTAAAAAAATGATCAAAAAAAAATTTTTACTTAGGGTTAGTAATTACGGCACACGATTGACGAAGACGTTTACAAAACATCCGGTTAATAATTTTACAAAAAGACTATATACAAAAAGAAAAATGTTTACTATCGCTTACCTAAGGACCATTTACGTTTACACCTCCTCCCCCCGAGAATTCTATTTTATTTTATACATTTTATTTTTACTCACGGCATGACAAGCAAATTATTTAAATTATTTAGGAAGGTTGCATTGAAGTAAATATAATTTGAAAGATAATGGGTTTATGCGTGTATATTTGCAGCACAATTACAAATACCACCAACTTATTTATGACTGATTAAAATGCTTAAATAGGATTACACTGAAGTAAATTTCCAACGGTACTCTCCGTAAGGTACCACATTTACCATCATAAACTTGCGTGGCTGTGCGCTCCTATACACATTAAAGCATAATTTATATTAACAACAAAATATCAATCGCAACCTTTTGACTTTCTTTTTAACGAACTACAGTTTAAAATTATTTATACTTTCTAGTTTTTAATATATGTGCTATTTCATTCTGGCAGTGCTTTTATAAGATTTAAAGTATACGACTATATGTAAACAGATAAAAATATTTAATTTTGATAAAATTTGCTCAGGGTATATGTGGTTTATTAAAGATCGGCCCCACGTTGGGTGCCAGCTGTAACGATACGGGGAATGTTACTTAACGTAAACTGCACTACAGGGCGCCATCTAGGTATTTGAACCTAGAAAAATTTATAGAGTAGGCAGATACGTAAGTCAAAAAAAAATATTTTTTTTAAATTTTGTTTCCGGTCGTTAGCCCATGTCACTAGCTCAGTGGAATAGCAGAGATTTAATAAGATAATCTAAGAGTATATATAAAAAAAGAATAAAATAAGCCACTGCCAGTAATTAGCATACAAACATTTATTTATGCACTTATATATAAGATTTAAAATTATTTTAGTATTAGTTTTACATTTCAAAATTTAACATTATTTTTAACTTTGATTTTTGACTTTAATTTACATTTAATTACTATTATATTCTAATTTTACATTTTAATTAAGTTCGCACAGATAAATTTATGAAAGCTTGTTTATAATGTTGAATATAGATCGGTTACATAGATTTCACGGTCAAAAACATTTCAAAGTAAACATAAACGATCAAAATACAAAATTATTGATTACTGACAATTGCGGAGGGAAATTTATATGTAACCCAATAGTATTCACCATAGGATACTTGCATTGTCACCAATAACTTAAAAGACATCCGAATAAATACATTTTAGATACTCACCGTAAGGTATCATTATTTATCGAATGTCTATATATTTTGATCAAATATGAAAACCCAAAACATACTTAACCGATAACCAATCCATGCAAGCGTCTATAAACAACTTAAATTTAATGCATTTTTATTTAGGGTCAAGCATGAATAGACCACATAGATTTGCATTTCAAAATAAAATATTCTGTCCCTATTTAACCTTAGGCTAAAATTCGCAGTCAAACTGGCATCAATCCATCTGATACATCGATGTATTCAATGTAATACGGAATACGGCAGCACCAAAAAGATTAAGAGAAGATATTGACTCTCATTAGACAGGAATATTACTTCTATCTAACGAGAAGAACAATAAAAAAAAAACTCCATAGAAAGGAACTGCGCTCTGTGTCTTATAATTCCTTCCATAGGCAAAACGGGAGAGTGCGGCGTATGAAGCGATTCTGCCAGTAGCGAATCTCTGACGACATCTACTAACTACATCAATATATCCAATCCATTGACCCAATCTAACAATGACACAAATAACCTAAGATTACCCTCCCCTAATATAACTTTATAAATCTATACAGCCATTCACGCCCGACTTAAGTTTAACATTTATATAATTAATTTAACGAAAAACAAAAAAAATCATAATAAAAACCTAAAGAATAAAAAATAAATAAATGAAAATGATTTTACATAAATAAGAAAAAAAATACATTAAATAACACTATTAATAAAGAATTTAGTTTGGTCAGATAGGATTCTATTTGTAACAATTAAATACTAGGAAAGTTTAAAATTTAAAGTTCTTAGTGTTTTCAAATTAATATTGTTTGTATATATCTTAGAAAGTTCTTACGGATTTAGAAATGTTCATTTTTTACAGTTGCTTGCCGTTTGAAATCCAACATTAAAATATATATATATAATACAAAACTATAAAACAGTATAATACTAAATAAAAATCCAAACCATACTCAAATTCTTACACGACCATGGTTTCATCTATTAAACAAATATACCTTCTCAAGTGAAAATCAAACTAAAGAAACAATATATATATATATATATATATATATATATATATATATATATATATATATATATATATATATATATATATATATATATATATATATATATATATATATATATTGTGCCCTTTTATATGGGTCACCATTTAAGTTTTGTGCTAATTTAGTAGAAAATTTTAAATTTAAGAAGTATTTTAAATGTGTGATGTTGACTTTGCTTGTGGTAATGTTACCATAAGTTTAATTAGAGTAATCTATGAGTATTTGGTGTGTGAATTGTGTTGGTATTGAGAAGATACTTAAATGATGATGATGATGATGTAATACTGCATAAATAAATTTAATAACAAATGTTTAAAGCTAAAGTATTTAAAAGACAAATTGAAATTAGACAAAAATATTTGTTTGATTTGAAATATATATTAAAAGTGAATAAAAATATTTTAAATTATAAGTACTTAAATTGAGATTAATATTTGATTTTAATCATATCAAATAATTATTTTAAAATCTATTATAATATCTTAAATATTTAAAAATATTTATTTTAAAAAAAACAATTGTTAAGTTTATTTTTAGACTATGAAGCGTTCTTGTTTTATAAAGAACAGATGTTATACACACATGCGTGGAAGTTGTCTAATGAAGTTGCATAATCATTTTAAAAATCATGTTATAAATTTATAAATAATAAGTGAGTTATCACGAGATAAAAATAAAGATATTAATGTAAAATATTAGATCTGATTTTTAAAAATATTGTCTTAAAAATGTAACGTATTTAAAAAAGATTTAATTTATTTTAAATGATCTTATAAAAGTTAAGATTTAAATCAAATGAGAAATAATATTTCAAAAGAATGTTTAATAGATTTAAATAAACGATAAATATTGTTTTAAAAGAATTTGATAAAATATTAAATATTAAATAAGTCATTATTATTTATTTTTAATATTGTGTTGGTAAATATGTAAATAAGAAATTTTGATTGTTTAAACCTACCAATCAGATAAGGAGTTTCTGGCAGTATATAAGCTGGATTCAATTGTTGAGGGGGTCTCTCTACAATAAAACTTCTAAGTCGTTTGTGCTATTGAGAAAATAGCTAAGTAAATTTATAAACGCTCTTAAAATCAGTTTTAAAATCATAAGAGTGTTATTGTATATAATTTTATAATTTTAAATGATAAGTATGCAGGAGTAACTTAATAATTCCCTATTATCTTCTCAATATCGAAACTCAATTTACGTACAAATAATCATGGAAACCTCACACATCGGAGAAATATATCAGAAACTTTATGCTATAGAAGTAACAGACGCTGGATTAGTACAGAAAACTATAAGATGGAGAAAAGTAGTATTTTGGACTATAAATAGTTTTCAAAAGTTAAATTACTATTGTCTATTACTAATAGATATTTTAAAGAAATATAAATATTTCTGTAAAAGAAAGTATTTTGACAAATTATAGAAGTAAAATATGTATCTTAAGGAAAGATATAAGAAGCAGTAGTAATTTTAAATAAATACTTGCCTTGTTAAGTCTTTATGCTTAAAAGACTAGAGATTGATAATTTGAAAAAGGCAAATATATTATAAGTGTAAGTATTTTAAAAATCGTAATATAATAAAATTATTTTATTAAAGTTATCTAAACGCAGGTCGTTATAGATGGAGAAATTAATTCTTACCTGAATATATTATTTATAAATGCGCAAAATAATACGTGGACGTCCAGGCCAAACCAGATTAGGCCAAGCTAAGTTAATGAAAATAATTAAAGGAGAATAATTCAACAATTATAAATTAATTTAGAAATATTAACTTTTGAACAATATTTTATGAAGATCTGGACTCAGAAACAGAATTTATAAACTATTTTAATTTTATTTGTTTTCTTATTGGAACTTTTTTTTTTTTTAAAAAAGAACGTTATCATTTTTATTATAAACTTTCAAGAAACACGTGATACAACAGAACAGGAAATAGTGTTTTATTGACTTTATACGGAGGATATTTCTTAGAACTTTTATGGTAGAACAAAAATCAACGCTGGACTATGTAATATGATTTTTTTATTTTATTTATTTAACATAAAATTTAAATATTATTAAACTCTTAAAAAGTAGGTTAGGTACATTTATTAAATAGTAACTTAAAAATAATATAATAATTAATTACATAAACTTATTTTTATAATTAATATAACACGGAATATTCTAATGAATGTTATGAGTGAAAAGGTGAATGATTTTTATTTTATGAAGCTGCAAATTCCGAAGAATATTGGATAGCAGAATGGACATTATTATTGTTATGGTAAAAAAATATTGTATAATTTTTTTTAAAAAAATGAATTTAATATGTTTTTCTTTAGATCAACTGAATATTATGTTGTTGTAGAATGAATGGATAAATATATTATGAAAACACATATATTATATTGACAACAAACTTTATTAAAATATGCATAATTTTTAATTTATAATATAAACATGACATAACATTACGTAAAAAGTTTAGAAATAATTATATGATTCTTTCGTAAATAATTTTGATATTTTTATTTATGCTTAGTATTAAAATGATGTTTATTATTTATCTTAATAATTATTTCATTTTTGCAAGTCAGAAAAGGATTTTAAAAGTCTATATTTTTGTGTATTTTGTTTATTGAATAAGTTAAGTTACGTTATGAATAGAAGCCTATATTTAGATTGAAAAGTTTACTAAGTATAGACAATATAGTATGAGTAATTTGGATAATGAATATTTTATTTGAAGTTGATATTTGTTTCCGGAAAATGTTTTAAATAAGTTTAGGATATGTTATAGATAGAAATTTATTAGAAAAGTTAGTAAAGCACATAGGGTAAAATAATGATTTTATACAGAAAGGAATCATAAAATTTATCTAATGTAATGTTTTATGAATTTAAAATTGATAAATGATTTAAATATTAATGTTTGAATAATACAGATATAGAATGCATATTTTATAAAACATATAACAAGAATTACATTAGGTGGAATATAATTATAACCAATCATTTGTTTTACATTATAAAAAGATATTGATTTTATATAAAGCTCTTAGGCAATGCTAATAACAAAGTGAATACATGATAATACATTATAAATGATATTTAATTAATGTAGTTATTTAATAGGTAGAACTACATTATGTACACATGCTACATAATTAGTCTTGACATATTGTTATTTGTAGTAATTAAAGTACAACTATTTATTTAAAAAATCTAAGTGTAAGAAAAACACACTATAATCATATTAATATAGCATTTGAAGGAATGTGTAATCCCTTATTAAGTACATAAGTTAATAACAGTGTAAGCCTCTTATATTTGTATTCCTATT
The DNA here is from genome assembly GCA_028023455.1 of Epiperipatus broadwayi. Classification (NCBI taxonomy): domain Eukaryota; kingdom Metazoa; phylum Onychophora; class Udeonychophora; order Euonychophora; family Peripatidae; genus Epiperipatus; species Epiperipatus broadwayi. The sequence continues at coordinate 969,318 of JAQFVV010006335.1, forward strand.
TTTATTTTATTTGTTGTCATAAGTTATAAACTGTAAATAGTGTAAATAAATTTTATTTGAAGTTATTGTAAATAAATTTGTTAATTTGTTTTTAAAAGTGTGTCGAGTTTCATTATTTTCACCACAGTATTTTGACATCAGATGATTTGAAATAAACATAATATTTGCACAAAATTGAATTTGTTATTATTACTTAGAATTGAATACCATATTTGCTTAACATTATTTTATAAGAATTGATTGACATGAACATAAGTATTACAATGGTCATAAGATGATTATAATGCACATTATAAGAATACAATATTGTTTATTGCCACAGATTATTAAGTCTAAGATTTTAATCTATTTTAAAATGAAGATACCATATGAAGTAAAAGATTTACATATAATTATTTATTTATTTAGTGATTAATTATATCATAGAAATAGATGAGATTAAATTACACTTTAAGATTATTATTTATTATTATTATTAAAATAAGTTAGGTGTATTTAAGTTTGATATAAAATCCCACATCATACTTATTTACATGAATTATTATTATCTTAAAACTTAGAAGAACCTGAGATTATTTAATTATATTTTAAGTTAAAAGTTAGGAATTATTTTAGTATTATTAAAGATATTTATTTCATTTAAAAGCCATAAGAGTGCTATAGATGTAGTGGTAAAGTGATAGGGTAGTGATAGTACTCTTATGCCATTGAGATAGTATCTTGGAAGATATTGACTCAGTGTAAATCTGCTTATTACTTTGTAACTTTACTTCGCAGTCTCATAATTTTATAAATACTTATTTAATTCATATAATCTAGAACTATATTGATTTTGATGATTGATAATAAATTTAATTAAGATATGATAATATAAAAATATATTAAAGATAGATATGCAAATTTTAATTAAACATAATAAAGTAACTGAGCTAGTTGTATTTTAAACTATTTTATATATCAAGAAGTAAGGGTACAATATATATATATATATATATATATATATATATATATATATATATATATATATATATATATATATATATATATATATATATACAAAACAAACAAACCTTCCCATAATTCATTTCAAAAAACAACTTTCCTTTATATCAAAACATGTCTTCATAAGATTGATAGCCTCAGCCTCAGATTTAAGAATGTTTATTATTAAAGTTTCCTTTACTCTTCTCTTTAATTCATTCTTTTCATAAAAAATAACCATTGCATATTCAATTCATGAATATATAAAGCTGAGTTATGGTAAAACTTCTTCATTATGAGACTATCAATCTTATGAAGACATCTTTTAATATAAAGGGAAGTTGGTTTTTAAAATTAATTATGGGAAGATTTGTTTGTTTTGTATATATATGTTGCTTTGTTAGCTTGATTTTCACTTGAGAAGGTCGATTTTTTTAGTAGATAAAACAATATTGTGTAAGGATTTTTGTAAAAATTTGGATTTTTATCTTTGTATTGTTTTATTGTTTTGTATTTTATTTATTACTATCATAGTGGTAGGCAGTTTTCAATTATATATATATATATATATATATATATATAATTATATATTGAAAACTACCTACCTATATATATATATATATATATATATATATATATATAGGTAGGTAGGTAGTCAAGTGTGAACAGCAAATTTATAGTAAAATGGAATCAACTTTTTTAATTAGTTTAATTATAATTAAAATAAAAAGATTTGGAAGAAAAGACCATGTGAATAAGAATAGATTAGTAAAAAGTAGTTTTTAAGTTAATTATGTGGAAACGACAACAAATACATTGGGAAATAAAAGATTTTATAATATGCAAAGATAATAGATTTTTCCCCCATGTTTTTATATGAAAAATGAACATTTTACAGGTATATAATTACAGGGGGAGATGATAAATTGATTAGGATAAAAATAGAATTATATATATGTATATATATATATGTATATAATGTTTGCACGGTTATATGATGTAGATAAAAAATATTTTTGGGTACGAACCGTGTATTATTATGCATTACAATCCGATATTTCGATGGACTAGCAACAGCCATTATCAAGGTTAACTTTTGAAAAAACAATCATTAGATCTCAAAGAATAATGTGACTCAGTGCAAGATGAGAAGTGAGATTCAATTCGAACTACTTCAAGTTGAATCTCACTTCTCATCTCACGTTGAGTCACATTATTCTTTGAGATCAAAGATTGTTCTTTTAAAAGTTAATCTTGGTAATGGCGGTTACTAGTCCATCGTAATATCGGATTGTAATGCATAATAATACATGGTTCGTACCCAAATATATATATATGAAAACATGTATGATATAAATGTTGGTTAAGTAGAGATGAAAGGAGAAGTATTGAACATTGGAGTCATTATAAATTGTATGGAATGTTGGAAAAAAATAAAAGTAAAAAGAGTTGAAGAAGTTGAGGTTTTATGACTTTTTTAATACTTAGATCTAAAATATCAGGCTAGTGGAACAAATGAAACAGTTTTTTTATTAAATTAGACATAACTGTGAAAAGATATGAACTATGATTGCATAAGTAATAGGTTAATAAAAAATACAAATTAGATTTTTTTATTATAAGATATGAGTTTTAGGAGAAATAAATACTGTGTTTAGTTTATTACCATGATTTCGTAAACTATGTATAGTATCTTCTATCTTGTTTATTCATTTTACATTTTATCATCTTTCTTATAGAATAATATATATGATTCATTATATATTATATATATATATACTTATGATATCATCTGTTATATTATATTCAATCGTTTATAATTATAACTATCTTGTTTTTATTTAGACTATTAATTTAAAGTGAGTGAAAATTGTTTTTAGAAATGAAAATATAACATTTTTTTTATACAATCATAAGAATTATAACTACAATTTGAAAACTGATAATTTGATGATTATTTTTTAAAATAATTTTCAAATATATGATAAATCATCCATTAAAATTAATTGCTATTGTTCAAGTTGGTTAGAAGATGTTCCATTTTAAATTTAGCTAGTTAGGTTTCATACTTAAATGACAACATTGATTTGTTAAAGTTACATTTCTAGAAAAGAATATTTTTTTTATTTAATGCTCTTTTTATATATAAATTTGTCAAATATGTATCAAATAAATTATTATAAAAAATCAATCTTTCTACCCTTCTATAATGTATTATTATTACTTGATAACGAGCAGTGTGAAAAATAATGAATGAATAATATAGGAAAGAAAACTTTTAATCCTGTTTCATTTCGTAAACACTTCATCTATTTATAGATGTTTATGTCAACTAGTATTACACAATATTCAGTAGTGATAAATCGGACTATAATTACTCACAGTGTCTTCACTTATTATTTTGGGGTTTTAGATATGGCAGCAGAAAGGGCTACAGTTAAATTTAATGTAATGAGTTAATGTCTTTACGATTTTACACTGTTTGACTACATTGTAATCTTTTAATTCCTTGGATTTAAAAAGTGTAAGTGTAGCCTTAGTCACTAAAATATTAATTTTAACTGTCTTTTTTTTCCATGTGTCAAAGCATTGGCCGAGAAGTGAACCCACAAACCCGGGACAACTGCTTATAAGGCGGTTGTACTGACCCCTCGACCACCAACGCTTGACATTTTAAGTATCTTTATGACTATTTTTAATAAATTGTCCAACTTTAATGTGAATTCTTAATCTTATAGTAAAAAAGATTTATAGTAAAAATGATTTTCAGAATTTTTTTTCTATGCTCCAATAATTTTATTGATGGGTTGGTTATGGAAATCAAAATTTACCATTTTAATTTTCAGATTAAATATGAATCCTGAAAACTTGTTGTCTTGTTTGCCAATATTTAACAATATGTTTAGTATTTTAATACATTCCATTTAGATTGTGTGCCTTTTTTTAGTATTGATGCAGATGTCAATTTATTTTCAATATATATATTTTTAATTTTTATATTATTTTCTGGTACACATTAAAAAAAATCAAATTTTGTTTTCACTCTTTTTATTTCCTCTTTTTCATAGATAACGCTATTTTTTTTGTTTGATTTTTAGTAATACTTCGTTTGTCTATTAGTAACTATAAACAACATCAAAATAGTAAAATAATTAACGTTTATATAGGTAGAGAATATGTTTATTGAAATGAGTTGTATTTAATTTGTTTAATAAATTTAAAGTATTATTTTTAAAAATTCGGGAGTATTTGCGATTTGACATTATTAAATGGTATTGAACAATGTATGTTTTTAATTGATTTTATAATAAAATATTATAATTAATAATTTTACGAATGTCATAAATGTTTAATAATGTACAATTACATTATAAATCAAACAATAATTTGTTATATTGCATGTTTGATTCCATTGCATGTATAAGACATCATATTATCTTTTGCTTACATAATATAAAACATTTATGTTTCCTCGTTGGTTTGGTTTAACTGATAAAATGCTATGAAACATAAATGATATTAATATATTTTATTTAGTCTGAATAATATTATTAGATAAATACTATATTTTAACTTAATTTAAACTGCAGTTTGGAAACTTTTTCATTTTAATTAGTTCAGTAGTAAAAACTGTGCACATGTTTGTTTGCTTAGATTTGTATCAAAATTATTTTTATATTTCATTGTATAATATGAACTACTTTTTTATATTGACAGTTTATGTCTAAAGTAAGCTGAATAGGATTATTTTTAACAATAACAAATAGTTATTTATAAAGTTAGTTATTATTTTCCTATTGTTTCATACATTGAGCATATAAACTCAGGACATGCTGTATTTTAACCCACCCTCCCCAGAATACACAATGTATATCAGATAATAATTCATACTTTGTTTCCATTATAATACATATTATTTCCTGCATTGTTCTTTAGTGAACAGTACTGTCAATATAAACATAAGATTCAAATGCATTTTCATATGTATAGTATAGATATGCAAATTGACATTATAATAGAAGCAATTGTTCAAAAAATAATATTGTAGTTATTAATACATATATATTTACTATGAGTGCTTAGTCATTCATATTTGGTCAAAACAAAATAGTAAAAATAACTTATGATACCATGGTTTTATTAAAAAAAAAAAAATTGACAGCAAGATATCACACTTTGATATAATGCTGTTGATGTAACAAAATAATTCAGTTTCCTTGTTATTAAATACTGGTCTTTTCAATAATTTTGCTTTAAATTCCTATTACGATTTAGGAATCTACATTGCTGTTCTTTTCAGATTCTTAGCTATATTTTGTTTTCTGATGCAATACAAAAGTATTCACTTTTCTATCATTACTAAATTGGTAACTATTATTTTATTGCCTAAAGAAAATCCTTAATAATTGTTTTAAATTTTTTAGCTAATCTGTCTTCTATTTTGGAAAACATTTTATTATATGATAAACTGTGCCACATCAAACTTTCGAAGGGGAAAAAAAATAAAAATGAAATGTAAACACTTTCAATGGAAACTGAAAAAATGTGATTAATAAAAAAATTATTCTAAATTGTGTGTTGGATTTAGCAAGAGCAAACCAAAATAAAAAGTGCCTACTGCCATATTGCAACACAGATTCACAAAATGAATTAAATTTATGTACTTTAATGTTTTTATTTTTTTGTTTATTTATATTTTTTTGGATACTGTATAAATAAAATAGTGCATTTTTATATATCTCATAAGCCCAACTTCACTATACTGAAATTATATTCAGGAAAGAAGATAAACAAAAAAAAGAAAATAAATAATTCAATTAATATATATTAAACAAAAATTGACCATAATGATGTTTCCAATAACAAGAACTTAAAATAGTTAGTTCCAGTGTGAATCTGATGATATTAGTAATTATTTGAATTTTTGTTTTCCTAGTGATATAATTATGTCACTTTTATTTAAAAACTCAATTATTTCTATATTTTCCATATAATTCTTCTTTTGGAAACTTTAAATTTATAATAAGATAAACTAAAATTTAGAATAATTTTTTTAGAAATATATATATATATATATATATTTCTAAAAAAATATATATATATATCTATATATATATATTATATATATATATATATATATATATATAAGATACATGTGAAAAAGTCCTAATATATAGTTTAAATCATTTTGCAGTTTAAAAGTTGTAAATATAAATACAGAAAATAAAGAGATTATTTGAAAAAGAAATAATAATATAAAGGAAGACTTTGGTGAGATTAATTTTGCATTATCATAATATTCAATTATCTAGTTAATCTACAAGATAAAAATTAAGATATCTTTATATAAAAAATATGCATATTATGCATCTGAATAACTAAAATATTCATTATGTTTAAGATTATATTAATTAGCACATAATTATTATTGACAATTATAAAATATTCTCATTCAGTTCTATTAGCATATTATTTAGTATTTGACATGTATAATTCTGAATTTTCAAACCTAATTTTTTTTTTCATATGTCAAATGCGTTGATTGGGAAACGAACCTGGGCCAGCTGCTTTGAAGGCAACTATGCAAACCACTAGGCCACCAACGCTTGACAAACATGTTTTTAGGTGTCAAATATTAAATAAACTATCCATTTCATTTTTGTTGACCAAATATTTTTTTTTATTAATTCGATCTCACGAGTGCTAAAAGAAATTATAAGAAGTTATTGAGAAAGTAGGGAAAAGATAAGCCATTAGCAAATATTGTGCGATTACAAATAGTTAAGATTCAATTTAAATTTAAGTTTTTTTCATAGCAATTTTACAATTTTTCAAACATAAATATGTTTATAAATAAGCTATATAATGTATATTATGAAACAAATATATTTATAATCACCTTCAGATGTTTGTAATTGAAGTTTCTTTCATAATCTGCAATATTGATTTTTTGTCAATTTATTTTAATAATTTATTTTATAAATCAATAATAAAATTATTAATTTTTGTATAACTTGCATTAGTATTAAGCCTTTCAGACATTTATAAAATGAAATTAAAAAAAATATTGAATTTCTATTAAAAATTTGACAGTTGTCTTAATTCTGTGGACAAACAATACAATTTTTATGTATATTTATATTGATTACTTTTTGTCCACATTTAATAGAAATATTAATATGTTATCAAAATAATACTTAAAGAAATAAAGGCTTTACAATTATTCTTTGAATAAAAATATGCTTCAGGTATATTTTATAGATTAAATAAGTTTGACAGTTTAATGCAGTAAGAAAAATGGTGAATTGAAGATTTCAAATTTTATTAATTACAACTGAGATTATGAAAAAATGTTAATTTTGGCAATTAAAATAACTATTGTGCCATCTACAACATTATTGCTGAAAATATCATTGCATGACAACTCATTATAAAATAAATAAATGACTAATTATTACATTACCTTATAATAATTTTATTTTTTGGCGACAATTAAAGTAGTTTTATTTTTTTTAGTACTGAAAATTTAAAATATACGTTTTTGATAATCTTGGTGTTTTCTCTCTCTCTCTCTATTTTAAAAATTATAATTTAAAATGTCATGTAAAAATAAAATTATATTTATTTGTAATGAGATCTGACTACATGGTAAAGTAAAATATTGGCTAGGAAACATTTTTTAGTTTAATTTTAATTACGGTTAAAACATTGTACATTGGATATCAGAAATAAATAAGCTTATGATTTATACATTATTCGATGTAATGTTAGAATTATGGGATGGGAATTATAATATCAATATATATATTGAAGCTGTAAATATTATTATACATATTTGCGCTCGACGTGTTGCTAATTAGATAACCATTAGCATGAGTTTGAACCCAAATTATCTATCTGGTTAGCACCTGCATCTAGCATTAGGTGAAATTTAAATATTTTATGGAAAATTAAATAGACATCTATTTTGATAAATTAGCAAGAGATTTGATTTTTAATTGCTCATTTAATTCATATATGTGTGTAGGACAAATCAAAAATATTAGGCATATTTAAAATAATTTTTACTATTAATTTATATGAAGCAAATAGATATTTACAAGTTCCCAGTCTCGCAATGTAATTATTAAATCTGGTGATTTTTGAGTTGGTGTGTCATTGTAAATTAATGTATAAAATTTTATAGCAACAAAATATTATTTAATTAAATTTCACTTGGCTAATTGATCGATCTTCCCATTACTATATATGGAAATGTGGGTCAATTTAAAATCTACAACCAAGTATATTGAGTTTGACATAATGGCTGGAAAAATTTAATCAAATTTAACATCTAAAAAAATGTAATGGAAACCAAAACAACATGTCCTGTTTTCAAGCTATGATGCAAGATAAATAAAATATTTTGTCTCAAGATACCAATAATAGCATTTTTTCAATTATAAATAGTTGAAATTTTGGCTATTATTATATTTTGTCTAAATTTATGTTAGAGTGCTAACATAAGCCACACTAATTTATATTTATGGACTAAATCATGTTGGGGTAAAATAAATGACTGGTTACTTTCCCATGCCTCTGGGACTCACATCCTCCCAGTCATGATGCCACAGCCTAAAACAACTAGGCTTAAATTAAGTGAACTGTTGGAAAATAATTCTTGCTTGAATGTGAACTTTGATTATTGACTGATGCCTGTTTCCTGCAAAATCAGTATATGATCATGATCCTCTGACACCTTTCTTTGCATCAAAAAATTGGCTAAGGTAAATGTCTGCATTGCCATCAACTAGTGAACTCTTTATTAACTTACCATTTTATTTTAAAACAATATTTGTATGCTTTCTGTTATATATTTCTTTGAAGCTATTCTGTAAAGTGTTAAATAATGTCTATACAATTGTATTTAAAGATGTATTACTTTCATTTGTTGTGACAATCTAGGTTGGAATCTTTTTTTTTAGTTGTTATTCTGACATTTCTTAATATGCCAAGTTGGTATTAAACCTAGCAAGTAAGTTTAAACTGTACTTCTTGTGGTTTTCTCCTATTGAATTCTTGGAAATGAAATTTTGCTTGAAAGTTAATTATCCTAAAAGCTCACTTGGCCTGATACCAATTAATTTATATACTACTGTTTACTATTTAAATGACAAGTGAAGTGTTAATGTCTGTACTCAGCTACCCTCACTAACTATAATTTAAATCCTTACATAATCATTGAAATATGTTTTGCCAATTTATTTAAGTAAAATCTACCAGAAATAGTTTAATATTCAAGGTATTATCAGCATGTGTGTGACCTGTGGTTTTATTCTAAATAAATTATATGGCAAATTGTATGTGTGCTGATCATTATAGAAATGTAGGGAGATATTTTAGAAGTGTGGGAGAAAGCAATCTATTCTTTTTATTTTTAGATTCTGACCCATTTTATATTTTATTAGGTATTGATTAAAAGTCCATGGATGGTTTGAGTTTATACCTTTCATTGCATTGGATATAATATTATATTAAACAGATATCAATTAGTTTATCACAGTTGTTAGTGACACAAATTATCCATATGTTAGGCATAATGAAGGTATCATTACAATAATTTAATTTATTGATTTTCTTGCTTTGACATAATCTTCAGAATGCTTTGATCCATTCATCGTTATCTCTCATAAGGTAGATTTTTTTATTTATTGGGGATCTATTTCATGCACATCTAATGGATGGGAAAATAGGGTAAACCATCCAACACTAGCCTGTGTCACTATTTTTCAAAGATATGTCCATGGCCATCATGCAGGCATATTCTTACTCTTGTGCAAATCTGATAGAGCCACCCAGAGTGTCTTAAGCAACATTATTCTCATAGGCAATTGTATATTATAGCATAATACTACCTTTATTATTTTATTGATTAACCTGCAATACTATCTGCAAGACATAATTGTATGCTTTTAACCATCCATTCTATTTAGTTATTTAGGTCTGATTATGTAATTACAGGACTGTTTTAGGGTGAACTGTCTTGCTCTCACCCATTTGGGGTAGTCTCCCAAGTCTAGTTGTAATGTGGTCACACATACTCTTAAAATCACACAACATCAATTATTATTTATAAGAACAATGTTGTAATAAAATATGTTATATATAAATTTATGATATTTTGATGAGGGTTAAGCTATAATTGACTATTGTGTATATGATTATGTTATTCCATAACAATTGGCATATTAACTGCATCAACCACATTTCATGTACTAACCATGCAATAATATATTAAACCCAATATTTGTATCTAATTGTATATTTTCCAAATGATCTGTTTAAGTAATTTGCTGAATCACAAAATTGCAGATTAGAACATAAACAGACTTGTAATAATGATTGTATAGACATTCCTCCCACATGCAGATATGTTTTTGTTTATAATTATCAATCTATCATATTTAATTGTTAAATAAATCTATGTTATATTATTTATATATTATATATAGAGCCCACAAAACAAGTTCTTAAAAAGCTTTGAGAATATCCTTAACTCCAGATTGGTTTCTGCATCTAGCGTCATCAGTTCCAGTCTGGGGTTGAGGATATTTTCAAAGCTTGTTAAGAGCTTGTTTTGTGAGCTCTATTTATAACATTTGTAAATACAAGCTTTATTAAATTTAGGTCATGTGACATCTGACTTGATTTTTTTATCATTTTATTTATCTATTATAGTATTTTGCTATCCTTTGCCCGAATCTCTAGCATTAATTATTTGATTTAATTATATTATATTCCCCCAGTTAAAAAAATCTCATTAATTATTATCAGTTAGATTCTTGTTTGTTACACATTGCTCAGGATATGGTTATTGCTATGATTGTTAATTAACATCAAGCAATAATTTGTACCGTTGTTTAATTCATTGATAAGTCAAGAACTACTTTCCTTCTCTCTCTCTCTTCTCTTCTCTCTCTCTCTCTCTCTCTTCTCTCTCTCTCTCTTCTCTCTCTCCTCTCTCTCTCCTCCTCCTCTCTCTCTCTCTCTCTCTCCTCTCTCCCCCCCCCTTCTTCTTCTCTCTCTCTTCTCTCTCTCTCTCTCTCTCTCTCTCTCTCTCTCTCTTCTCTCTCTCTCTCTCTCTCTCTCTCTCTCTCTCCTCTCTTCTTCTTCTTATTATTATTATTATTATTATTATTATTATTATTATTATTATTATTATTATTATTATTATTATTATTATTATTATTATTATTATTATTATTATTATTATTATTATTATTATTATTATTATTATTATTATTATTATTATTATTATTATTATTATTATTATTATTATTATTATTATTATTATTATTATTATTATTATTATTATTAAGTGAATGATGAAGAATTTATTAATTAATAATTATCCAACTATTGCTCAATAATTTATTCTTCTTTGTAATGGCCAAATCATATTTATAGTTGAAGCATTCTGCAATTGTTATATTTCTTTGTGATTATTTGTCAGTCACTTTAGTATCATTGATTTTTAAGTCTCTTTGCTCTTCCTATTATCATTGCCAGGAGTGGAGTAATGGAATACTTGTTAGTACCCTCAAAAGCATTGTTCATATAGTGATATACTTTGGAGCATAGGTAAGTAGGTCAGTGTTTAATATTGTTCTAGACCTGTGTATCTCACAAATGCTTTTGCTATACTTTTGCTTGGATTCTAGGTCTTGTTGAATCAACACACAATTTTGACGGGTACAGATTTTTTTTCTTCCAGACTTGGAACCCAATATGTGATGTCTAGATAATACATCCACATACATGAGTAATGAGCCTGAATTTATATCATGTATTGTGTATATTGTATAGCTGTGCAGCAAGATTTTCTTTTTTACAGACTTAGCAAGCCAACTTTAACAAAATATTGTTTCTAATGTGTTGGGTGATTGATGTTTGGGAATCTCATCATTGATTTACACCAATGAACCTGTTGTACTATGTTACCTTTCTCCATAGTTGCTGACTAACATTAATGTTTAATTTGATATGAAACTATAATGTTTAAAACTACTAAAAACAAAATCACAAAATTTCATAATACAATAAACAATAATGTACCCGCACCAATCTACCAAGAATAACAATCCCCTACATTTCCAAAATATCTAAAAAACTATAAAAAGTGTTAAGTGATAAATTTAACATAGCATTTAGAACTCTGCCTAATTCAAATAGATTTATTAACAACTCTAATGACCACATTGATCGATCACTCACCCCACATGTGGTCTACTCCATTGCCTGCTCTTAGACTAGATGCCATGCCATTTACTATGGTGAAACTGAAGCTACAATCCACACTAGACTGGCTCAACACCTTTACACATATAACAGCTCAAAGAACAGCAACACATCCCCTGTAATTTTTGGAGCATGCTAAGCAATCTGGACACAACTTCACACCTGCCAATCCCATAATATTATGCTCAGAATCAAATGATCACAAACCAAAAATAAAGGAGGAATTTTACATTAATGGAAACATCCATGCTATCAATAGAAAAAAACACTTGCTTCAAGAACTCATAGAAATGGGCTACGTAACACTAGATTATTGAAATATTTACATATATTTTACTATACATTTTATGAGGGCTATGAATATGAGGCATGGATCCTTGAAAACATTAAGCCTATAAACTTTAATATTAATTTATATATTCTTCATTAAACAATTATAAATAAGTGTTTTTTTGTTTATATAATGTTTAATTTAATTTGAAACTTACCTAAGCTATTTAAAATAATTCTAGGTTGAGCTCAATAGAAAATGATTTTACATTATTATATTGATTATTTAAAAATCAAATACCATGTTTTTCAACCATAGATAAAATTTTTGTTTGTAACATTAATGGTTTAAAAATGAATACCCTCTTTTCTATCTATAGAATGAAATTTTTATGTTAATCAACTACCATATCTTAGAGCCATGGGTTAATTTTTTTAGTAAATGCTTTAAAGTCAGTCAAGTATTGGTGGTTAAGAGGTCAGTGACAGTTGCTTTACAAGCAGTTGTCCCAGGTTAGCATGTTCACTTCCCAGCTGATGCTATGACACATGAGAAAATATGTTAAAGTCAAGCACTTTATTTTAAAGCATAATTTAAAATTTTGTTATAATATTAGTTGTGTAAAATGGAACACCCTGTTTTCCAACAATAAATTAAAATTTTTTGAAAGACTGATTAAATAAAAATTGGAAACTTTGTTGCATAATGATAAACTGAAAATCATAGAGTATTTTTTTTTTGTTTTGAGTAACTATTTTGAAATTTGAGATCCTGTTTAAATTTTAAAAGTTTGTTTAGGGTTAATTATTTAAATTTAGAAAATTATTTTACAGCCATAAGTGTAAAATTGCTTTGTTTTGTTGTAACATCTTGTTTTACAACTGTAAATTTGAAATTTTGTTTGGAATTAAATAGTTTAAAATTAAAGCCTCTGTGCTACCACCATAGGTTATAAGTTTTTTTGGTTATCCAATATAAATGAAATTATAATAGGATTTACCCTATGTTTTGTTTTATTTTATATACATATGTCATTGACTAAGAATATTTTGTAAATGGGCTAGTCAAATCAATATTATATTGTAAAATCTTGATAACATGGTGCCCTGTGTTTGAAATAAATAACCATTCACTTTTATACATTTTATTATCATTTTTGAAAATATATTGATAGTACTTGGCAACAAATTTTGTTTAACATAGGATTCAGAAGTGGAAAGGCAATATAAGGGATGAATTATATATGTTGAATAATTGGAATAATGAATTTTCTTTTAATGTATTGAAGGTGTGAGGGAATGACCAAGATGGGCAATCCAGAAATGAGGCTTTGGTATATCACTGGGAATTACTGTAGTTGAGTATCAATTACACTGACTCATATAAACAAGTAGAGATTTAATTATAGTTTCATGAAATAATAGATTGGAAGATCATGCAGAAATGAACAGAGAAAGAAAGTAGTGGGGAGATAAGTCAACAGAGAGTGGGAAGTAAATTACCCCAGTATAAAACAGGCATAAAATTATATGGATTTCAGAGTTCTTGAAATTAAAAAATATTTGCAATTAGTCAGCAATATTTAAAAAGAGGTTCGAATATAGCCAATATGAACTATGGATAATATCCAAGAAGTTGTAAATGAATGGGATTATACCAGCATCTCCTCAGAAGATGATAGTCTAGAAGAACTAATTTCAGAGATCACTATGAAGGATTCTTTTAAACTTTTTCCAAGATGTTAAACAGGATCAATTACCTCCATAGAGATGAAATCTAATGGCCATACTACAGAGCATCATGAGAGATTCAAGAGAAATGGATACTAGATTTCTAGATTCAAACCAGAGAAATGCAGAAAGGAGATTGCAGGGGAATTCAGAAAGGGAACACAAAGGATTGAGATGTTGGTAGAAGAGAAGTAGGGATAATCTACAAACCCATTAAAAAGCTGAGAGGGGTGTGTGAACACATTAATGATTGGCATATAGGTGCAAATCAGAAAATGGGGAGCTATATGAGGAACATGAAAGGATCAAAATAATATGTGGAAGATACATGAAAAAATGGAGTTGAAGGTCCAATACAAAGGATGGCACAAGAAGAAGCAGCTAGTGAAACAAAGACCTTAAATCAGGATCTCAAAAATCTCTAGACAAGCTCAGGTTTGGAGAATGCTAGGCTCCTGGAAGTAAAGCAAAAAATAACCTATCCATCAGTAGACAGGAACAAGGATGTGCATCCCAGATTGGGAAGGAAGTCCAGGACTAAATACAGAACCTTCACATCAATGATGACCAACATTGGAAAACTCTCATAAACTCTCCAGTGGTATGGGCTCTTACAGATTCTCTTATAAATGATGCTAACCCACCCAATACACATACCCATAAAGGAGAATCAGCAGATTCAGTAACTCAGCCAAAATAGCTAAGTTTATACAAATAAGTGTGTTCAGAGCACAACCTTGGATAATCCCCAAGCCCACTTGGATAGTTTAAAGGAATTATTTTATTTTATAGGGCAAATGATGGAGATCAACTTGCCATTGCAAAACATTATTTAAAGGGACCTACAAGGAATTGGGGAGGAATCTATTCAAGACATCCTTAAGACTTTTGGGGCATATGATACTGCATTATTTGGTGAGTTACTGAAATAAAGAACATTTGAATAGGATATTTTACTGCATCCTACATAAAAAATATAGTGAAAAGGGATCTCGCACTATATTTTTCATAAGATATGTTGCTCAATTCAGGTTGCTAACAGTATTCCCTTTCTCTGAAGCACACAGAACAGTGCCTTCATTTAAGCATTACCAATATCTATTTGTAACATTTGACACATTTTTTAAATATATCTGCACTTATCCAGTATGTAAAGCTGACTCTCAGAACACTTTCAGAGTCTTACAGAATAGACAAATTTAAGAAGGTGGGAAAACCAGCAGTCATTTAGTCAAACCATGGATCCACCTTTACTTCTAAAAATAGAAAGCATGGATATTGAGACAGGGAACTAAATACATCCTCATATCAGTTAGAAATCCTCAATTCAACCCTTGTGAGAGAGTTATGGAGATAAACATTTATATAGGACGTATATACCAAAAGGGTGGGAAAATCACGATGAAAATAGGTCTACTTTATTAATGATACTATGAATGATACTACAGGGTTTACACCATTGCAACTCCACTTTGGGAAGCCATGACCCACTTTAGTTAGGATTCCAATGTAAATGGACCTGGAATTCATCAATGAAGAAAAAGCCCAAGATAAGATATGACTATGGTTGGCAAAAATGACAAACTCAGTGAGAACATGCAAATACCTATACATACACTTTTCAGTTGGGAGACCAAATAGTATGAGTATCTAGAGTCAGTAATGTTAATAATAAAGAGTTTAAGAAAATCTCATTATATAAAAGGTTTTACCACATATGAATGAAATGTGAAAATAATGCATTTCTTCTAGCTGACAATGGAATAGCAAAGGAAATTTTATTGCATGAAATTCAAAATCATGGGAAAAATTATGAAAAAAATTTAAGAAACCTTTGGAATAACTTCAGGAATTGAATTCAGATAAGGAATAAAAGTTGTTGTCATACTGTTATTGTTTTCTTAGAATTATTTATATGTTAATATGATTAGTCATACATGATAAGAATAGATAAATTAATTTAGCATGTATTGAGAGCTTAAGTAATTTAATGATTTTAATATTGCTATATCTTGTATAATATCATATGAGTTGTCCATCAATTAATCCTCAGTCATTATTTTGCCACTGGAAAATACAATAAGAGGTTTTTATCATTCCCTGTCCTCTAGGGATATGGAGCTATAAATATTGTTATACATATTTGTGCTTCACCTGTTGCTAATTAGATAATAATTAGAAAGGTTTGAACACCATCATCTTACAATAGGTTATAGTATTAATATATATTATAGCCATATATATATATATATATATATATTAATATATATTGTAGCCAAGTAATTTCACACTTGTTCCAATTGCTTATCTTAGCTTAACCATTTTACATAGTTATTTAATTTTAAAAAAAAATAGTCATGTTTTTATAAGTGTCATACATAAGCATAATAGCTTATGTTGCTTTTAATAATTCAATTCATTAATAAAATAGTATTATAATAAAATGTGTGCCAGAAAATAGTATTTTATTGGTATAGTATATAATTATAAGACAGAAGAGAGTAGAGAATGTAAAATTAACTTAAAATTGGCTTTTATAATTTTTTAGAAAATATATAGGTTGTAATAGATCAGAATTGGGTTCATAAAAGTAATTGTAATATTTAATATCTTTGAATATTTTGTTTTATGGTTGTAATACATTACAATTAGCTATTTAAAAAGTAATTGATAGATTAACTTAAAGTTTAGAATATCATTTCCTTGTTGTGTGTGTGTGAATGCAGGGAAACTATGTTTTATAATTAACTAAATAGATTTATTTCAAGTAATTTGAACTTCTGTTTTTAAAAAAAGGAAATATAAATAAACAAATAATTATAATATTGGTTAAAGTTATTTAATGAATAAAATTAATTTAAATAAATATCTTAAGATGGTTCAATCAGCCAAAGTATGAATAATGTGATTATTTCTTTTTTATAATATATTTTTATATGAAAATATTATTTCTTTTCCAATTTAATTTTATTCAGTCATGTGTCATTTTCGAAATATAACTAGTCTAAAATTATATCATCAATTGATTTACATATTTTTTGTTCTCTTCTGGTCTTCTAGCTGGAATCCTGGAGACAAGATAAAGTTTTCAAAGTAGTATTTTTTTTATAATTTTATTATTTTTCTTAAAAGTATTTAATTTAAACTTAAACATTAACAAGTCAACAATGAAGCTTGAGTAACACTTTATGTCACCCAGTTTTTGATAACTGAATTATAATAAGCTTTCTAAATTACTGTAACAATGCTTTGAGTGAGTTTTATCATTATTACTAACTATTTGAATAAAATTAACTATGGAATAAGCTTCAACATCAAGCAGTTGTTGTATTTATTTGTGAATTTTATAAATTCCCAGATCTTATTTTTCTTAGTTATCTTGTAAATGACATAAACTTTAAAAGAAGAAAATTTAAAAAATGCACAAAATATTTAAGCTGCATATTTAGGGTTTTAAAAAATGCATTGTTGTGTTGACTATTCAATGTCTAAGAATATTATTTGCCATTGGAGCTGTTTATAGAATAATTTTAAAACATATATAAATAATTAGACTGCTTTGGGTATAGAAAAAATAGAGTAATTTTAAATGTTTTCCTGTGCTGGAATCCTTCAATTCAAACTTTTGAAGAAAAATAATTGGCTATTACAAGAAATATACAATAATGACTTGTAAATCTATGCTATAGAGTTAATAAAAATTATTCTAAAGACATTTTGAGATGCCAAATTATTTATTATCTACTAATAAGATTACTTTGTGAATTTTGTTGGAAAAAAAAATTAAGGAATAACTGGGAAATATCCCATTATTTTATGCAAATAAATTTAAAAATTCCCTAAATATATATGTTTAAGGAAAAGAAAAGGAATAAAAATGTTAAAATGAAGCTATATAATTATTGAAATAAAACCAAGGAATCCCAAAGAAGTGTTTTATCAGTTGAATAAGTTATTTTATTTGTCATTTCCATAGTCACCATCTCATTGTTGTTTTATATTTATTTATGTGTTGTCGATATAAAAAAATGCATTTAGAACTAAGAACTAAATTAGATTTAAGAACATTTTATATGTTTTGTTTTTGAAATTATTTTGCCATGTGTGAGATAATAGTTTTGACTAGAAGCTTCACAGTAAGAATTAAAGTTATGTGTGCTTAACAGACAGCTTAGTGCACTCACTTATGAATTATTATTTTTTTTATTGGACAATATATTATGCAATATTTTCTTTGTAATTCAAAAATAATTCAAAAACTTTGCGTGAAAAATCTACTTGTAAAATAATATAGGCACTATTGCACCTGAATGCAAAGCTATTTTACACTTAAAACAAAATAAATTAAACTATTCTGTGAGCGCTTTCAAGAGACATGCTCTCATCATCAAAGTTCCAAGTGAATTAATGATATGCAAATTATGCAAAGTTTAAGATTAATTGCTCCATTTTTTTGAGATCATGAAGCATGTGTCCTTGTGGTTGATGGTGTTGCAATCCATCACTATGTAGCAGGCCTCCTTCACTTTTCTTTTTAAATCATGCTTCTCTTTGTAGACCAGGCTGACATCTTGAGGTTCACACTGGTGTCCTGTTATTTTTTGATGAATTGCAAAAATTGAATAACGTGATGGATCTGACTGAGCTTTAATATATGCATATTCATGTTATGTTTAATGTAATACTATTTCATATTATAAGTGTGCCAAGTAATTAATTTATGTAATTTTAATTCTGATTGGTTTATCAGAATGTGTAAATATTGTACACATTATCAGGTAATATTCTTTATATATTGTGCCAAGTAATTAATTTATGTAATTTTAATTCTGATTGTTTTATCAGAATGTGTAAATATTGTACACATTATCAGGTAATATTCTTTATATATTTGGCATGTGCTTGATAAGCTAAATTATATGTTATTTATTTTTGAGTCAGTTGAGATTTTATCTCTTACTATAATTATTTTAAATGTATGATAGTTTACTTAGTTATGGGCTAAACAGCCAAATAACTAATTGTCAGAAGTTTTTCTTTTACATTTTTGCATAAACTCAATAAAAAATATAACCATTAGTATTTTTTATGCATTGGTAATTATTATTTTTACACTTTATTCACACTATTATTCATGTACACTGGTTAACATAGTTTTAATATTTAATATTCTATACACATGTGGATTGAAACTTTGTACCAAAAAACTCATATGCTATTACATTTTCTTTATTGATTTTTCAGTTGGTTGACTTAAATATCAATGATGGTTCAGATATTGTTTATTGTTAGTATGATTAAAATTTTGAATGACTTTAGTTAATTATAATGATGTTTGGGTCTTGTCATTGTTGGTTATAGTATAGCTTATATTCATTATTGTGATTGATGGAGTGGATAGGTTCCCTATCTTTATTATATTCTATTCCATAAGGTGATAGTGCTTATTTCCAGGGATTATTATTGCATCTTTATAAGGTACCTGGAGAATATCCTATGTCTTTTGGTGTGTCTTTCCATGTTTCCCTAATGTGCTGCAACAAAGGTCCAGACATCTTTTTGCCTCAGAAGTAGCTGTTTGAAAGCCACCATTCTTATTATATATTTATTGATTTATGCTAATTTGCTCTGCAGGGCCTGGATTTAGCCTATCACTCATGGTGTATTTAAAGCAAGATTTCCACCATAGGAGGTAGTGTTGTATTGTGTTTTGGATATGTAATAACAAGATAAGCTAGTTTGGAGGATTTAGTTTTTTCAGGTTGCACTCAGTTATTTTAGTGCTTAAAGGTGTAACAATGTCTATATTGTGCTATTATGATACTATAATCATTCACAAACCAACCATCAACAGTTAGTAATTTTAAATGTTTAACTTCTAAGCATATGGTTGGTAGATGCAATCCACACATGCTACATAGATGCTGTGATCATCCATAACTTCTCCAGTGGATGTGTAAGTCATTTAATTTTAACATTTTGTGCAATTTATATTATGTATAGAGCAATCTCTTAATTTTATATGTGTAAATGACTTCTGATGAGTGTCCCATATATTAAATTCATTTATTTGGTTATTTGTTAGTTTCAAATCCTCAACAATAGAAGAGTCTTTATTTGTAATTTGAGAGTTATTTTAGATATGCCAGCTATTGCTTACATGTAGTCAGCTAATAATATCAAGCATTAGCAAATCAGTCAGTTAATCCTGGTCATCAATTTTTATAATGCTTTAATTTAGAGTAAATAAATAAAGTGAAATGATATGTTAATAAGCTAATGATTAATCCCATGTAAACATATAAATTTATAATATCCAAAATTGTTTAAGGAATTGCTTATATTGAAGATGTATAAGAATTAACTAGTGGTAACTCTCCATGTAACTAAATTGTTATGTAGGGTGATTTATGTAAAATTGTTTATTTATTTTCTAAGAAGCCTTAGCATTTATTTGTAAGACCCAAAAGAATTTTAAATACCTTTAGTCAAATGACTATATTTGTTAACAGCCCTATCTTGGCAATGTTTCTAAGTTTGTGTAAATTTTGTTTAATTGTATTATATTGTAAATAAACTCACTAAATATTTATTTAAAATAAATTTAGTTCTGCTTATTTTTACATGCTATTGTCTTGGGTTCATAATGTTAATTATTTCATTTAATTTATGTCATAGATAATACTTTCATATCCACAGAAATAAGATAAAGTGATGCATATTGTTGTGATTTCTGGATGAATCACTGTAATATATAATTTATCATTTCCAGATACCTTAATAATAGTTTGTTTAAGAAGTATTTTAAAATTATGTTATCTTCTCACATAGAAGTTTATCTTCTATGAAGTGAAAAATGGTTTGACATCTCAGAAAATTATCCATACTATTTAGTCTCTACACTATTGTATTATTGTAACATCAAGGTATAGTTTACATTTAGTTGCTTATAAAAGTTGCCTGTGGGAAAGTGGTATGACATAGAAAGCACCCTTGTCTTTCTTCCATCTTGAGTGATGTCCTGGAAATAAGGCTGTAATTAATATAAATTTGAATAATTTAATTATGTAATTAAATATTTAATTAATTACCCTTTTTATAATTTTGATAAATATTGTTATTTTGTTGTAGGATGTGGTCACATCCAGTAAAACCAGTTAAACATTTACCTTCTATAGCCAGCAATGATTTCATTCACTTATCCATTCACCTATTTATTTCCCTAATAGATAACTTCATATTAGTTCATTTCACAAGAGTTACAGTAGGAATCCTGAGATCATTGACTCTTGTTGTTTTGTGCAGTGATTTACATAATTTTCTATATCACAACAGTCAGAATTGCTTGTGTAGAATTAGAATTTCTTATTTATTCCCTGTGCTAGAAAAAAAAAACACATCTTGTTGTATTTATTTAATTTAATTTATTGCAAATCAGGCTATCAGAAGCTATAATAAGGGTATTGTTTATTCAAAAGTATGAGATAAGAAATGTTAGCAGGATATATATATATATATATATATATATATATATATATATATATATATATATATATATATATATATATATATTACTCAAAAACATGTAGCCAGGGAATGTGATTTTATGAAGGTTGGGTCTTATAAATATTTGAAAAGTAGAAATTTTCCTTAGTAATTTATTTTAAATTATTATTATGCTCTATTTATTTGGCAGTATTGCATGCTTTTTCCTCCAACTTGTTATAGATCTCTGTGTACCACCATCTTTGTAAATTTTATTGTAACCCCACTATATCTAGCTGAGTAGTCTCTCATTATGATTTAATTATTTATTTTATTTTCACATCTCCTCATCTCTCCTTTTCTTTCCTCTCTCTTGATATCTCACTATCTCATTCTCTCATCTCTTTCCTTCACTTTCCTGGCTTTCCTCTATCTTGTATTCTCATTCTTTCATCTTCTCCCTCTCTTCTCTCACATTTTGATTTCTCTCTTCCCTCTCTCTCTCCCTCTTCTTTTTATCCAATCTTTATGTTTATCTCCCTAGTGGGCTCTGAACAAATGTCCACGTTACTATTTTATACATTCACAAGGGCTTGGTTGTTTGTTCCTAATAAAAGTAAGCACCTGAAGTAAGCACATGTTTTATCTGTTATTCCTGTTCCCATTGAGTCCATTTTTTAGATAGGAAAGGGGTACCATGATCATTTAAAGATTGTTCCTGTTTTTTTTTATCTTTTCATAATGAAGAATGTCTAATACTTAAATAGTGAATTTAGTATTAGCTTGAGGTATAGGTTAAGCAGCCCTGATTTTTGTGAAAAAATCATAGGTTATGAACAAATATTTTTGTTTATTGAAAGGTGGCAATGGACCATTAAAGTCCATGGCTATGATCTCATTTGCTCTTTTGAGGATGATATTGTTAAGTGAACCCATATAATTTCTGTTTACTGGCTTGGCTTTTAAGCATATGTGGTAGTTTCAAATTTCTTTTACAATGCCATGATACATTCTAAGTCAGGAAACCCAATTTTCATTAATTGTTGAGATTTGTGGGCCCCATTGTGAGTGCTTTTTTATTTTTTATATTACTATCCTCCATTCACTTTTGTCATTATTTAGCTTATATTTTAAGGGCTGATTATCTAATTTATAATTTTTCAGATCATTGGCTTTGTACAGATTTTTACTTTTTTTAAGGTTTTAATGAATTTATTTCAATTAGGATCTAGAGTTCGAAGTTGTTTCATGTTTAAAATGGAGGCATTATCCACAATTAAATGTTGCTGTTCTGACTGACATGGATTTTGACTCAATATATCTGCTAAATTGTTTTCAGATCCTTTATAGTATCTGATTATATAATCAACTCCTTGTATAACATCAAACTCAATCTAACAAGATGACTGTTGGCAATTCAATACTTTTATGATCAGTGATCACTATCATATTTGATCTGAAAAGCAATTGTCAACATTTCTGAAAAGCCCCACACAATAGCTAGAGCTCCTTTTCTGTAACCATATAATTTATTCATGGACTCTTCTAAAAATAGTGTTAAAGTTGAGGATTCTGGTTGGTCATCCTCCTAGATTTGGGATAGAGTCTCCCCTAATCTATAACAACTACTATCTGTTTATAAGATAAATGGTGTCATAAAATCAAGAAAAGCTAGCATTACTTGTCCTAAAAATCCTGTTTTAATTGTAGAAAATGTGACATATTGATCTAGTCCAGTTCCATCTTTCATCTTTTCTAATGAATTTTAATAAAGGTTCTATGTTGTCAGAAAATTTGGGATAAAAACGATTGTAAAAATATCACACCTCTAAAAATGATCTGATCTGTTGTTTTGTTTTTTTGTGTAGAGAAATTCTGTATCACACTGACATTATCTAAATGAGGTTTCACACCTTTACAACCAATGATATGACCAAAGAAGACCACTTCTTACATAAAAGTGTACTATTCTTGAAATTGATTTTTATACCTTTGTTAAAGCATTCTTTAATGAATAACCTTAAATGTTGAAAATATTTTTCAATTGTATGAGATGCAATGATGATATCATCTAGATAGTTTATTGCAATCTGTTTGATTTCAGAAAAAAAGGGTTTTATCCATGTATCTTCATAAACCAGCTCCACTATTAATCAACCCAAATGACATCCTATTAAATTGATATGAATCCCTCATATCTAAATGCAGTGAACTGGCAGTCATCTGGGTGAAGTTGAATTTGCTAATAACTTGAAATTAAATCAAAATTGGAAAATACTTTTTTATTATCAAATTTCATGAATAGTTTGTGTAAGAGATCTGATGAATGAACTTAATCAAATAAAGTTTGATATCTGTATTCATTTCACAATATATGTAATATACAAATCAATATATATATATATATATATATTGTGCCCTTGTCTGTAGGTCATAGGTAGGGTAGAAAGGTCAATTATTAAAAAATTTTAAATTTTAAGTTATATTTGTAAGAGATATAAATAATAATGGGATAAGTAAATTTTATAGTACAATTTAAAGCTAAAAATACCTGGTAGGTAACAGTATAATAAATTATTTTAAAAGAAAACAGTTAAATAAAACTTAATCATATCATTGCTTATGGTTGTGAAAGCTGGCCATATAAAATAATACAGCTATAGATAGTTAAAAGTATGTCAATTATTTAGTATAATATTTAAAAAAACTAATAAATTAAATAAATGAAATGTAATGTTATAATTGTATTTAAAAAATCAAATTTAATAGAGTATAATTTATTAATAAACTGTGGGATGGTGAGAATTATATTTAGTTCTACATTTTAAAATTATTTTCTAAATTTTTTATAAAATATATCAGTTTTGGTAATTTAAACCGAGACGTAAATAAAAATTCATTTTGATAAAAGTTAGTAAACACGTGACCGTATATTAAATACCTTCACGCACACTCTTGGTAAAATAATAATAAACTGTGTGAATTTAAAACTAGATATAATTGCCATCGATCATTAAAATGAAAGTTAAAAATATTAAATATTGTTTTAATAATTATTTTAAAACTTAGATGATTTTTTTTATATAAAACTATAATTGAATTTAAAAATATTGGTATAAATAATTCCAGACATTACGTCATCAATTCTTAATTTTGAAACATTCATTCTGTTATCAAAATAAAATGAATAAATTGTTCGCGCTAAAATAAATATTAACCAATCAAAGGATGTAAAATTAAGAGACAAAAATCTAAGAATTATACAGAGCGGGAGAAGTAATGTGAAAGTGAAAGAGAAAGTAACACATTTGATAGCTGGTAACATCGTAGCTGAAAGTAATATAAATCTATAATTTCGTATTATTCTAAAAGTTATACTGTAACATATAATATATTTTTGACTGCAAAGACATGAATTTCTAATTTTATAAGTGATCTTACCAGGAAATTTTATTCAAATTTAACCAGAAAGCCTACAGTAACATGGAAGTACAAGAAAAAATATTTAAAGTGATTGCTGAAAGAAAAATAATTGGAAATCATCTTAATGCCACCTTAGTTGTGCTCAACCTGAAATTTAATCTTATAACTGAAAGGAATACAATTGGGACGATATGTGAAAATCTGAAAAAGAAGCTGCGGGTCGTCAAGAAAAAATTATGACAATGAATTTACAGAGCTATCTTAAAACTAAGTTATACTTCTCTATGAACAAAATTTTAATATGCGTTCTAGTACCAAGAAAAATAATAATGGAGAAAGAATGTTTATTTTAAAAAGAAAACATTATTAAAAGATATAGTTCCAGAATTGTGAGATAAAGGAAAGTAAAAAGATTAAAGTGCTATAAGTATTTTATTGAGAGGAGCCGAAAAACTTTATATAAAAGCAATGAGAAAATATTACAAAGAATTTAATGAAAAAAATATTTGATCAAAGAAATATATAATTAAATGACTAAATAGAAATGGATCCATGG
The DNA here is from genome assembly GCA_028023455.1 of Epiperipatus broadwayi. Lineage (NCBI taxonomy): Eukaryota > Metazoa > Onychophora > Udeonychophora > Euonychophora > Peripatidae > Epiperipatus > Epiperipatus broadwayi. Next base: position 995,041 of record JAQFVV010006335.1, read on the forward strand.
AAAACGGAAAAATTTACTAAATCTTTAAATAAAATATCTACAAGATGCATCGGGGGAAACCAGACGCGCGGGAAAAAGCTAGCAGACTATGTTAAGGAGATATCAAGAATTAATAAGTGTATAAAATATAGAGAAAACTAAGGATCATCGTCGATGAAGATTATTAAACAGAGTTATTTTTTTTAATAGAACATTAAGTGACTGAATGAAAAATAAAGTATATATTTTTTTTTTAGCTTTACGATGAACAATTTTCAAGCAAGTTCGACAAAGCAGTATCGTAAATATAATTTAAAATTTTTATTTGATTGTATTTAAAATATAAAAATTCTATATTAGCTTAGGGAAACATATAAACATGAATTTAAGAATAATGAGATTTTAAATATAATAGCTTAATAGAATGATAGAAATATTATTATAAAAATAAAATGTATGTATGGAAGTTTTAAATATCTACAAGAAGTAATGGAATGGTGAAGCCTTCAGAATACGATCAAGAAGATAGAGATCGTTTTGGTAATTGTGATATTATTGATAATGCATAATGTATTTTTTTTTAGGTCATCTATTAATGAAGAATGATGTATGAAAGTTTTTAAATTATAAGTACACATTTTATCCAACATTAAAACATATATTTGAGATAGTAGTAATTTTAAATGTGCATGCAATAAGTTGTTTTAAAAATATAATTAATAATAAGTATCATAATAATTATGTGATTCTTTTGAACTTTTATGTTGCAAAATATTTAGATAATTTTAAAATAGTTGGTATATTATAAATATACGAGATAAGTAGTAAAAGATTTTCTTAAGAATAGCTGTATAGTTTGAACTAAAAATGAATTTTATTATTGTTAGAAATGTAGACAGAAATTTGTCGATGTACTGCATAGATAAATCTAGAGAAATAAAATCGGATAGTGACTTGGTAGTACTGGTGTAGAGGAAACCAAGATGATGTTTTTTGCCAAGAAATAAGAAAAATCAAATATTTGGATCATAGTATTTTGTGTGATTTCAGTATAGCTAACTAAGTCCTATCACTGAACACATATATTTTTGGACAGTGTTTTTTACGTATTTTTGAAACTTTTTGATGTTTTATAAAGCTGAAAGAATAGCTTTAGCATCACTCCTATAGTAGAGGTGGATAGACAGATAAAGGTCACTCCTCTATGGTGTTCTTTAAATTCACTGTGCCATCATTGTCAAGTTTTATGACGGATAATATTCTAGTTGTTTTGATCCTGCGCATCTATTTTCGCTATCCTTGTTTCATGAATATACATCGTCAGAAAGATATTTTTATAGAAATGATACATAAAATAGAAATGAGGCTAGGTTGTCGTTATGTAAGAATAGTTTATTTACTAGAATGAGTTAGAATTGTTATTTTAAAAGTGAAAGTATAAATGTCATAAAGAGATGAAGAATCATATGATATAGTTTTAAAAAGTAATTCTGAAATGAATATAAGATTTTAAAGGAAAAATCTAAACAAAGTTTTTAAAGTAATAATAAATTTTTAATATTTTATATGATATTTAAAAAATAGAGATTGCATGTTGGTTGAAAATGATTCAATAATGTGTAACAGATATATGTATTTGTGCATGGTGTGTTAATGATTGGAATTACCATACGAAGCAAAGGCTTGGATAAGTATTTGATTAATAATTATTGTATAGTCAATAATAAAACGGAACATCAAAATGTCAAGAAGGGTTTGAATCTTTAGGATTCCATACGAATAACATAAAATAGAATTTTATGATTTTGTATAATTTTTACTACGAAGGTAAAATTTTTTGTAAAAATATAATTTTAAAATTAATTGAGATATAAAGTATTAAGGATAATTATTGATAGATACATTTTTTGTAACAAGCTAAATTAAAAACAGATATCTAATGATAATGATACTGTATAAGAGTTAAAAATAAAATAAGTAGAAATTTAATGTTAAGAGATAAACTAGTAAAGTAATTTTGTAACAGGAAAGTAGGGATATCCGATGTAAATAATGTAAATATTGTTATTTGTATAATTATTAATAAACTATGTTGTAAATTTATTTGTAAGCTTCGTGTCTTAGTTATTGTTTCCCCACATAGAATGCATGATATCGCAATACACATTTATAATTGCAATAAACATATAATTTTGCACAAAGTAGATAAACATAAAAGTGTTATAATAAATTTTGAAAATTTATTTGTATGATAAAATTAAAGGATTATAATTATATCGTTTATTGGTCATAAGTTGGTTGCCACAATATTAAAATAAATTATATGCTAATATTACAACACGTATTTTGATTGTCAGATTATTAAATACTACTACGAACGTAATATTTATTTATTTATTTCATTTAAGAAGAAATAGGATTACATTATACTATTATTATCATTATTCTTATTTATTATTGTTAGTTGTTACGTAGTGAATTTATGACATAAAATTCCCTTCTCATAGTTTACTACCGTAATTTAAATCAGTTTAAATGCAATTTATGAACCTGAGATTTATTTGATTTGATTTTATTTCATTTATTTACTTAAATTATTTAATTGAGCTAGATTATTATTACAAAGAATAATAAGATATGATTATTATCTTAATCGTAATGCAAAGAGCTTGGGAAGTCATAGGAATACCATAAGTTGATTATTTAGTCTAGTGTTCTTATGCCATTGGGATAGTATCATGTGGATATATCTCAATGTAGTCTGTCTCGCTCCCAGTGTCGTCGCTCCAAGTCTCATGAAAATTATAAATTTTTAATAATATAACTGTATTTAATTCAAAACAAAACAACACTCTCCATATAGTAGTGCCATATAGTATGAGATAGTGATCATGTGATGTTTAGTGATAACTGTATTTATATTTTAAAGTTTAGAGCTAGTAGTAATCTTTTTAATAAATTAATTTCATTCATTTTGTTAAGCAGAAATAGAGAGAGAACCCGGAATTTAAGTATATATATCAATTTTATGGAGAGAGGCGACGGGGGAGGAGGGTACAATATATATATATATATATATATCAAAATACAGTACAATTTACATAAATTATATTATTTTTAGAAGTACTTTTGACTATGCATTTTGTAGTCTTTATCAACTATATAACATTGCATAATCAAAATGAGACAACATTTAACAATGCCCATAGTTCAATTCAGATTTCCCACAATTCTGTTATTTTAACATTTGATGACTGGCGATTCATTAACATTTGACAATTTCTTGAAATCAACATAGCCCCTTTTATTTTAGGTTTATTATGACAATGTTCAATTTGAATAATTTTCATATTTTTATAATGAAATTTAAATCCATATTAACAATATTTATTATGATCAAATATAACAGATGATAAAGGTTTATTTACATCTATTCCAGATTGTTTCTCTTTTTGAATTCTATTATATAAAAGCATATGCTCTTTTATTCTCTTCTCAAATGTACACTTAGATTCACCGATGTATTGTAAGCCACATCCACATATCAATCTATATATAATAGAATTTTGATTAAACTTTGAATTGTAGAGTTATTAAGTAATCTATTTATGTTATTTGTTGAGAAAAAAGCAATATGACACAACATTTTATTTTAGTGTTGATTTCTTTTAAATTTTTTAATAATATTAGTAATAGCATTTTTATAATAATCAATTTTCAACAAGTCATTAACAAATAAATGTACATATATAAATAAATAAATAAATAAATGTAAATAAATGTAATTTAGTAATAAAATTAAAAATGTACATTTATTTGTTAATGACTTGTTGAAAAATGGTTATTATAAAAATGCTATTATTAATATTATTAAAAAATGTAAAAGAAATCAATACTTTAATAAAATTAAAAATAAAAATATCAAAATGAAATGGATTTCAATGCCATTTATATTGGATGAGCAGGTGAATTTTATTAGGAGGATTTATAATTGTTTGTGTCATATTGCTTTTTTTTTAACAAATAACATAAATAGATTACTTAATAACTCTACAATTCAAAATTCAAAGTTTAATCAAAATTCTATTATATATAGATTGATATGTGGAAGTGGCTTACAATACATCGGTGAATCTAAGTGTACATTTGAGAAGAGAATAAAAGAGCATATGCTTTTATATAATAGAATTCAAAAAGAGAAACAATCTGGAATAGATGTAAATAAACCTTCATCATCTGTTATATTTGATCATAATAAATATTGTTAATATGGATTTAAATTTCATTATAAAAATATGAAAATTATTCAAATTGAACATTGTCATAATAAACCTAAAATAAAAGAGGCTATGAAATTTCAAGAAATTGTCAAATGTTAATGAATCACCAGTCATCAAATGTTAAGATAACAGAATTGTGGGAAATCTGAATTGAACTATGGGTATTGTTAAATGTCTCATTTTGATTATGCAATGTTATATAGTTGATAAAGACTACAAAATGTATAGTTGAAAGTACTTCTAAATTAATATAATTTATGTAAATTGTACTGTATTTTGATATATATATATATATATATATATATATATATATATATATATATATATATATATATATATATATATATATATATATATATATATATTAAGTTCATTCATCAGATCTTTTGTATGTCATGATATCCATTTGAGAAGCTAGGTTTAACTATTGTTTAGATGTATTTATTTTGGCTTTAAATTTTAGGTTGTGGTAACTGGTTTGTTAGTTTATGTGTCCTAACATTACCTAATTCTATCACTTAATAAGTAACATTAATATCATGGGCTTGAATTGGGATTGGGGATCCATCACAATATATATATATATATATATATATATATATATATATATATATATATATATATATATATATATATATATATATATATATATGTGTGCCCTTTTGTATGGGTCACCATCTAATTTTTGTGCTAATCTATTAAAAATTTTAAATTTAAGATATATTTGAATATGTGATGTTAATTTTGCTTATGGTAATATTTCAAAAGGTTTAATTAAAGCAATCTATGAGTATTTGATATGTGAAATTGTGCTGATATAAAGAGAGACATTTTAAATGATGATGATTATAATATATAGTTGGGAAAAAATGGCCATAATCAATACTGCATTAATATATTTAATAAATAGGTATTTAAAGCTAAAAGTGTTTAAAAGACAAGTAAGATTAAATGCATATATTTATTGTTGATAAAATAATATTATAAAAGAATATAAATATTTTAATTATTATAAGTACTTAAATAAAAGACTAATATTTGATTTTAATAATATTGGATAATTATTTTAAAATCTATTATAATATCTTATTTATTTAAAAAATATTTATTTTAAAAAAATGCAATTGTTAGTTTATTTTTAGACGATGACAAGCGTTTCTTGTATTGTAAAGAACAGATGTTTGTTAAATGTACACACACATGCATGGAAGTTATTTAGTAAAGTTGCAAAACTATTTTAAAAATCATGTTGTAAAATTTATAAATAATACGTGAGTTATCACGAGATAAAAATAAAGATATTCAATGTGAAATATTAAATCTGATTTTAAAATATTGCTTTAAAAATATAACGTATAAAAAGACTTAGTGTATTTTAAATAATTTTATAAAAGTTAAAATTAAAATCAAGTAGGTAAAAATATTTTTAAAAAATATTTTATGGATTTAAATAAATGATAAAGATTATTTTAAAATGCAATAATGTAATAAATATTAAATATTAAATAAGTCATTATTTATTTTTAATTTTGTGTTGTTGGTAAATATGTAAATAAGCCAGCAAAGTTGATTGTTTAATCTACCAATCAAATGGGAAGTTTCTTCCGGTATAAAAGCTCAGTTCAATTGTTAGGAGAGGACTTCGTGATTGATTTTTCAAGTTAATTGTGTTATTAAAAAATAGCTACGTAAATTTATAGACGCTCTTAAAATCAATTTTAAAATTACAAGAGTGTCATTATAAATAATTTATAAAAGTTTTAAATGATAGACATGCAGTGTTAACTTAATTTTTTCCCTATCAATCGTCTCTAATTAAGCTCAGTTTGCAAGCAAATAATCATGGAAACATCATATATAGTGAAAATATATCGGAAACTTTATACTAGAGATATGACAAACGCTGGATTAGTTCGGAAAATTACGAGATGGAGAAAAGTAGTATTTTGGACAGTATATAATTTTAAAAGCTAATTACTATTGACTATTAGAAAATAGATATTTTAAAGAATAAAATACTTCTTTATGAAGAAAGTATTTTTGCAAGCTATAAATTTAAAAATATATCTTAAGTAAAGATATTAAAAATGAAAGTAGTTTTATAAATACTTGCCTTGTTAAGTCTTTATGTTTAAAAGACTGAATATTGACAATTTTAAAAGGCAAATAAATTGAAAATATAATTAGCTAAAAGTCTTAATATAATAAAAATTATTATATTGAAATAATTTAAACGCTGGTCGTTTATAGATAAAGAAGCTTATTCTTACCTGGATATTTTGTTAAAAAATGCGCAAGTAATATGTGGACGTCCCAGTTAATTTAAAATAATTAAATGATAATTTTTTCATAAACTATAGACTAATTTAGAAATAATAACTTTAAATAATTTCGTTAAGGAACTGGATCCGGAGCTTATAAACTATTTTAATTTTATTTTATTTTCTTGTGGAGAACTTATTTTTTTTAAAAGAACGTTTTCATTTTTTTCATAAACTTTTAAAAAACACGTGATGGACCGGAAACAGGAAATGGTGTGCCAGTGAATATGTGCCTAGGATTAAAAAACTTTATGGTGAAAAGGAAACATCGCTGGATTTATGTAATATGAATTTTGTTTTATTTATCTAATATAAAAGTTAAATATTATTAATCTATTAAAAATAAGATAGGTACATTTCTTAAAATAATAACTAAAGTAATATAATAATTAATTGCATAAGTTTATCTTATAATTAATATAAAACGTAATATGTTAAAGAATGATTGTGAGTGTAAATGTGATTTATTCTATGAAGCTGTAATTCCGAAGAATATTGGAAGATGGACTGTACATTAAATCTTATTTATGGTAAAAATTGTATAATTATAATAATTTTAATATATTTGACATGTTTTTTTCTTTAGATCAACCAACTGAGATGTTATTGTTGGATGAATGTATAAATATTTTAAAAATACACACACATTATATTGGCAGTAACAGTTTTATTTAAATATGCATAATTTGAATTTATGATATAAATACGATACAACATTACATAAGAAGCTTAGAAATAATTATATGATTCTTTCGTAAATAAATTTTGATTTTTATTTTATTATTATTATGTTGGAGTATTAGAATTATATTTATTATTCATACAAGTAATTATTTTATTTCAAGTTAAGAAGAGATCTCAAAGTCTATATTTTATTTTTATTTTATTGGATAAATTAAGTTAAGTTTTATGTAGAAGTTTATGTTTGAATTAAAGGTTTACTGAATATTGATGATGTAGTATAAATAGTCTGGATAATTAGTATTTATTTAAAGTTGATGATTGTTTTTCCGGAAAGTTTAAATAAGTTTTAGAGGATATTTTGTAGAAAGAAAGTTATTTAAAAGGAGTAGAATAACACATAAAGTAAGGTAATAATTTTACATAGAAAAGAATCATAGAATTTATCTAATGTAATACTTTATGAATTTGAAATTGATTAATAATTTAAATATTATTATTTTTAACAGTACATATATGTAATGCATATTTGATAAAACATGTAACATGAATTGCAATAAGTGAAATATAAAATTATAATCAATTCTTTGTTATTACATTACAAGGATACATTAGTTTCTATATTATGCTATTAAAGTAATGCTGATAGTAAAGTAAACACATACTAGTACATGATGAAATGAATAACAGTAATACTTAAGTGATGTAGCAATTTAATTAATAAAGTTTAATTGTTTACATATGCTACATAAATATTATTTACATAAATTTTTCTGTGTAATAATTGAAGTTCACTGATATTTATTTAAAGTCTAAGTTTTGAAAACATACTTCAATGTTATTAGTACAGCATTTTTAAAGAATGTATAATTACTTATTAGGAGTATGAATTAATAACAGTGTAAACATATTGTATTATTATTTTCTTATTTTTATTTTCTTTGTTTTCATAATTTTGAACTGTAAATATTGTAAATAAATTCTTAGTTGAAGTTAATGTAAATAAATTTGTTTAATTTGTTTTAAAAGTGTGTCGAGTTCATTATTTTGCACCACAGCATTTGACAGCAGATAATTTGAAGAAACATAATATTTGCACAATGTGAATTTATTAATATTATTTTAGAAATAAATACAATATTTTCTTGATATCATTTTATAAGAATTGATTGACATTAACATATAATATCATTATGGTCATAAGGTTATTATAATGCACATTATAAGAGTACAATATTATTTATTGCCACAGATTAATAAATTATAAGATTTTGATCTATTCCAAAATTAAGATACTATATGAAAATAAAAGATATACACATGATTATTTATTTATTTAATGATTGATGATATAACAGAAATAGATAAGATTAAGTTATACCCTAAGATTAGTATTGAATATTATTATTATTAGAATAAGTTAGGTGTATTTAGGTTTGATATAAAATCCCATATCATACTTATTTACATGAGTTATCATTACTTTAAGATAATTAGAAGAACCTGAGATTATTTAATTATATTTTAAAAATTAAAAGTTAAGATTTATTTATTTTATTATTATTAAAGATAATTTATTTTATTTTAAAAGCCATAAGAATGCTGTAGAGGTAGTAGTAAGTTAATAAGGAGGTGACAGTATTCTTATGCCATTGAGACAATGTCTTGGAAGATATTGACTCAATGTAAATCTACTTATTGCTTTGTAACTTTACTTCACAGTCTCATGATTTTAATAAATACTTATTTAATTAGTACATACTATAGAAATATATTGATTTTGATAATTGATAATAAATTTAATTTGAATATGATAATATAAAAGTATATTAAAGATAGATATGCAAATTTTAATTAAGCATTATAATTTAATTGAGCTAGTTGTATTTCAAACTATATTATACATCGAGAAGTAAGGGTACAATATATATATATATATATATATATATATATATATATATATATATATATATATATATATATATATATATATATATATATATATATATATATATATATATATATATATATATATATATATATATATATACACTCTAATATTCTCATGGATAAAAGTTGAATTCATAATATTATTTCTGGGAACTTCCATAAAATAAAAATATAATAACTAAATAACTGACATTTTAATAGAATAAGTAGTACTTTCCTCTGATCTTCTTTCTCAGATTACAATAAAGATTAAATAATTTTGTCTATCATAATTGTGGCTGTTTTATTAAGAATCTATAAACCATTGCTTTTGCTAATTTGAATACTATTTCTCTTTGGTTGATTATATATTCATTTTGTGCAATAAACCCAATATCTTAGATTTTATTTTTTCTATTCCTTTTGTTTTCATACACTATTTTAATAATACGTTGATCAAAATCATGTCCATATTTTCTTTCATGGTTGTAAAATATAGAGCATTAGTCACACTGAAAGTATATTTGTTCTATTTAATTTTAATTAACATACTTAATCTCTATTATAATATTGTTAGATTATTAATAATGACAGAGAAGTAAAATATTTAATACATATTATCCATGTTATTATTTACTTAAGGCATTTAGTAAAAGTTTTCTCATATTGTTTTCTATTTTGTATACGCTAGACAGACATTAAAAACTTGGCCTTTTTGTTTATAATCTTGAGTAGCTAAATTTTAGATTAAAAAAAATATTGTAGCTATCAGATAGGATATAAGCAAATCTATTGCTTCTTATTGATAAAGGTCAATAACCAGTTACTGGACTTTCGGATTTTTATTTATTCTGCAATTTAATGTCTACAGTTAATTTTAATCAAATGCTTTATTATTAGAGAGTTTATAAGAAGCTTGGGTACTGAACTTAACAGATAAGAATACAATAGAATGCACTAAAGTAAAGAAAATAAAATGAATAACTGCTTCTAAAGAGATTTGTTCATGCAGAATAATAACACAACATTCATTTTGCTATTACACTAGAAATATCATTCTTTATAATGTGGTACTTTTTAAACTTTGAAATATATATTTTTGTGAAGTTGATATAATTATAAATGAAATATAAATGAGTTGTCAAGCGTTGTTGGCCGAGCGGTTAGCACAGCCGCCTTACAAGGAATTGTCCCGGAGTCCGCTTCCTGTCCGATGCTTTAACATATGAAAAAAAAAAAAATGAAAAAAAAATATAAATGAGTTCTTTTTTTCCAGTGATTCAATTATGTGTGCACAATCTGTTTTTAATAAACAGCAAAATTAAAATTTAATCTTATATTTTTCAATTACTAATTAATAAAGGATATTATTAATATTTATGTGGTAGTATTGATTGAATTGTCAGAATAAATATAAATAATTTAATACTATGATTACACTTTATTTTTTTTATTTATAGCTGTAAAATGGGGATTTTCTGTTAAAGGAATATATTAACCAAGCACTTCTAAAAGTTTTCTATTATTAACATATTTTAAATTGATTATATAAATATCTCCAAGTTAATAACCCTAATTAATTTGAACCTTATATTTTTATTCTTTAATTAACTTTACTTAGTTTTTTATTGTCATTTTTATAATATATAGAGTAAAAAGATGCTTTTAAATTAGCTAACATGTAATCTATAACATTTTATAAAAATAGATTTTTGTGATAAAATAAGACTATCATTTATTTTTTAATTTTGATTATATAATAATGATCATAAATTTAATATTTTTATGTCTCCAGATGTGCATAGATTTTAATACTATTTTATATTTAAACTTTATTCTTACAGTTTTGGCTTTCCTACAGTTATCATCTGATGTACAATATCCAAAAATATAATCATACAATTAATATATTTTATACACATATTTATACTAATGTTGATATTCATAAGAAAAGAAAGAAGAAGGAAGCTGTATAACTTCCATGACAACATATGTAATATTACTTGAATTTTATTATATATACAATTTTCTTTGAGTAATTTTTATAGCAATATGTTTGATAGGAAGTTTGACTCATTTTGAGATATTCATAACCAAAATCTTTCAATAGTACCCCACCCCCCACAGTTTCCATTTGAATTTGAATTACATAAAAACTTAAAGCATTTCAAATATTGTTTACATTAGTGCAATTTTTACACTTTGATATGAAAAAATGTGTTTACAAAAGTCTTAAAATATTTAAAAAGTATGTGTTGATGTGCTACAGAGGTCTTCACCATTTGATAGATCATTAACTGATCAGCAGAATAAGGAATCTTTTTAATACTTTTTTTTTTTCAAGGGTCATAGCATCGGCCGGGATGGGAACCCCCAACCTTAGCAACTGCTTGTAAGGCAGCTTTTTTAATACTTGTTACAGATTTTTATTTTATAGTGACAAAAAAGTTTTATTTTTAAATTGTTTTTCTTTTTTTACTTTGATATTCATTTGTGTGATATTAAAAATGAAATAGACTAATAATAGCCAAAAATCAAAATGTTACTAAAATTCTCTCATGATTATGATTCCATCTATTAGCAAATAGACTTTCTTAAGGGAAATTCAACCAGGTACAAAGAATGGATATATAAACTATAATATATTTCCATGACCAATCACATTTAACATCAAAAGATGTCTCTATGAGATTATCTTTGATGCCTCAGATTCTAAAAGATTTATCATCAGCTTTGTTTATTCATGAACTAAACACAAATCATAAAATATTATTTAACAATCCAGAGTTTATCTTTTAGGACAAAGAGGAGTTAAAAAGAAGAGTCAATCTTTTCCAATGGAAGGTTATTAATCTCACAAATCTATTCTTTGATGTTAAAGATGGTTAGCTGATGAATTGAATTATGGGAAGGCTATTTTGTTATATATATATATATATATATATATATATATATATGATCACTAGAGGGAGCTTTACCAATAGCTCACTATCAAGCTTTGTTTACATAAACACTGAGAGAAAAAGAATTCAATATCTCTTTCAAATTGTCTCCAACCTTTAAACCATGGTTTCGAGCTAGTTGGCTAGTTTACTGACATGAGACAATTAGCTGGAAACCATGGTTTAAAGGTTGGAGACAATTTGAAAGAGATATTGAATTCTATTTCTCTCAGTGTTTATGTAAACAAAGCTTGATAGTGGGCTACTATTGGTAATGCTTCATTTAGTGATCATAAAATGCAAGCTATAGCAAGTTATAAAATTTATAACATGTTTTGTTTATCATATATTGTTTGTATCTAGTTGAATTTAACTTGAGGTCTATTGTTAATAGATAAAATGATGGTCACAAAAAACTTTTACTAAAATTGTGATTTTTGGCTAGTATTATAATGTTATACAATTTACTATTTTATTTGTCATTATTAGTATAGCATTAAGCAGTATTTATTTTTTTTATATTAAAAATAATAATTGAATGGTTAATTTCACAAGATATTTGAGTACTAAAAGTGATCCAGTCGTACAATGATTCATAGACACTAAGCTTAAGAATTTGCCTTTTTACCATTAGCCCAAATTATGCAGGCCATACATCTCTGACAAAACTCAGATAAATAAGCTAGGTAACAAAGCACTAATACTACATGATCTCATTTAATCATCATTATCAGTGGTTTATCATAATATTTCTTTTAACAGTCATGCATGGCTATATTGACAGACCCTGGATCTTAAGCATGGACTGCAGTTCATCTTCATCCCCTTCTGTATTTAAACTTTCTAAGAACTATGGCTATAAAGCCATTCACCATTCAGTTTTTTATATATATATATATATATATATATATATATATATATATATATATATATATATATATATATATATATATATATATATATATATATATATAATTTATCCTTTTAATATAATTTCCTCTAATATCTCAATAATAGAGCTATTTTTAATTATTTTAAATAGTTATTCATTAGACTAAAGATTATTCACTTCATCATCATCAACACCAAACATTATCAATCTACTGCATGCAGGATGAAGATCTTTCCAAGTTCAATCCATCTTTTCTGATCTCTAGCCTTTTTTCTCTACATTAGCACCGCACACTTTCTTATTTCATCCATCCATCTCACTTGTGGTCTCTTGCTGGGTCTTTTGCAATATCTTGGAATCCAGTTAAAAATTTCAATTGTCCATCTATTGTTACCTCTTCTAAAAAAATATCCACTTGCTGAATAATATTTCTGGGGTGTAATTTTTACTACACTTCCTTTTAAGCAAGTGATGTAGTGAAAATTATAGTACAGCAATTTTATCCATTAAAGCTATATTTATTTGTAAATCTTACATATAAAATTTTGCATTGAATAAAGTTCAATTTTTAAATGTACTAAATGGTGTAATTTTAAATCGTTAATAGATTTCTTTTATTATTCCTATTTTTAGAAAAGTAAATTGGAGCGGCGAGAGTTGTTTTGTTGTTTCAAGCAATAGTAACTCAACTAAATGTCATTGTTTTAAAAGTGGAATGTTTGCTGTAATGCTTCAGTTCTTTCCTCAAGATGTAAGTACTTTTTAATTTTAAATAAATTTGTAAAATAAATTTGTTTATATAAGTTCCACAATAAAAAAAATATAAAAAAACGTCTATATAAATAAAACATAGAGTCAATAATAGTTTTATTAGAAGTGCCAGAATCTATGTATCCCCGAAACCAGTAATCCATTCTTGTAATATCCACGTGAAAAATATAAGCCTAAACTATGTTTTATTAAGCGTTATAAAAATATCAAAGAATAAATTAAATCATGCAGGTAATTCAGTATAAATTTTCAAAAGCACTAAACATAGAAGAGAAAAGTAGAGGAACAATTCAATTCCTGAATGAAGTATTTATTGGATAACAGGAACTACAGTTGGAATGACTTCTGGAATACATAATTTTGATTTGATTTTATAATTCGGAAATTTCACTTGTGATGGGTAAATTGAGAAACAAAAGCAAAGCTTAGAGAGAATCAAGTAGATTATTTAGGAACAGAATATATATATTTAAAGGAGTAATACTCATCATTTTAATAATAATCATCAGCTTACTTCTTAATTTTACTATTCATAGATATCCTTAATATTTTTGTCAAATGATAATTATTACATAAAAATGTAATAATTATAGATTCTCCCAAAGTGATTATAATAATAATAATAATAATAATAATAATAATAATAATAATAATAATAATAATAATAATAATAATAATAATAATAATAATAATAATAATAATAATAATAATAATAATAATAATAATAATAATAATAATAATAATAATAATAATAATAATAATAATAATAATAATAATAATAATAATAATAATAATAATAATAATAATAATAATAATAATAATAATAAGTGAATCATCTATTACTGAGGTAGTAGTAAAAAGGTAATGTATAAGTAGTTTGAGCATCCCTCGATCCTCAGAGACTGTCACTACCATTCATGGATGGCAATAAATATATATATATATATATATAATATTACAAATCGATGTTTGTATTTCTACATATAATATATGTAAATTTATAAACAAATATTTGAAAATACAGTTTTAGTAGTTTATAAAAATATATGTATAACCGTCACTTAGAAGCGCTTTCAACTAACTTGTAGTTTTTGTCAACTATCACTTTTTTAAAAAAAAAGTCAGCTTTCCCATAATTCCATGAAATCAATCTTCTCATAATTTTGTGATCTTAACATTTGCTGCTTGCCTATTAATTAAATCTTGCTTATATATATATATTAGCATCGCCTCTTTAATTTTCCTTTTATTATTATTTCTTTCAATTTCCAATATTTTTCCATTGTTATAATTAAAATAGAAACCATATATACATGATTTATTGGTCATAAAAGACAGAAGCTGATAAAGTATCATTATTTTTAAAATTTTGTCTTGTATTTTGAACCCTTTTAAATAATAATAAGTGCTCTTTTGTTCTTTTTTTCAATGTGCACCTCAATTCACCTATATAACTACTGCCACACCTACATGTCCATTTGTAAATGATACAATTTTTATTTATCAATAAAAATATAAAACTTTATTGTCCACCCAATTTAAAATCTGATGTCCATTAAAGTATTTGGTTTGGCTATCTTAATATATATCTGAGCACTTATAGCATATATGTGTAGAAATCATAATCTGGACCAAATGATGATTGCTGGTTTAGCATGAAATATGTATATTGGTGATTATTTATCTTTTCAACATATATGTGTTCAAGTGTATAAGTGTTATGAGATAGTGTGGAGAGTGGTGGGTCATGTGAAAGTCTGTGCTCATATACCTTATATATTACATATATAGATACAGGTATATAATAAGTCTGTTTCAGTTATTACATATTAGAGATGTGTGCCCATCTCTTGTATATGTACTAAATGGATTATGTACAGTACATGAGGGTTCAGATTGACCTTAGGTCAACATGGGTGTGACAAGAATCTCGACCTCAGGGTGGCAATTGAGCATTCCATCATCATATTTTCAATTGGAAGGATGGTTGAAGAGTTGGGGTGTGGAATAGATAGAAGCCTGTCCATTAAACTATGTGGTTTGGCTATCTTAATATATATCTGAGCACCTATAGCATATATGTGTAGAGATCATAATCTGGACCAACTGATGATTGCTGGTTTAGCATGAAATATGTATATTGGTGATTATTTATCTTTTCAACATATATGTGTTCAAGTGTATAAGTGTTATAAGATAGTGTGGAGAGTGGTGGGTCATGTGAAAGTCTGTGCTCATATACCCTATATATTACATATATAGACACAGGTATATAATAAGTCTGTGTTTCAGTTATTAATATGAAAAGGAAATATGCATATATGTTGAAATGGAAGATTTTTAATAAATATCTGTTACCAGTTTTTATTTTTGGATCTGAAACCTGGAAGTTTAACAAAAGAATGGTATAGATACTTTCAGACTACTCAAAGAAGTATGGATAAATGCATGTTGTGAGTAACAAGAAGAGATTAAAAGTGAAATACATGAGTGAGAAAAAAGCAATGTTTCTGACATCATTGAAAGAATTCAGAAATGGGAGTGGAGTTGGACTGGAAATTTCAGCTAAAAAAGATGATAATAAATGAACAGTTGAAACCTTAAACTGATTCCAAGAGAGTGTAGACCTAGAAAGAAAGCATATAAGGGATGGATAGATGAAATAAAGTGTGCTGATGTGGTGTAAAGAAGAAAGGTGGTGATCAGAAAAGATTAACTTGGAGAGACCTTAATTCTGCAGTGAATTGATAATGATTAAAAATGATATGTATTTAAAGACAATAAACGTCTAAAAATGTATATAAAGTTAAAATCAAAATATGACTATATATGTCTTACTAACTTGAAAAAAGTGAACTAAGCATTTAAAAATGTATCCAGAGTGAGAGGTTAGTCATAATTATGGGTTGTTGGGATGGTTAGGATATGATAGAGCTAAGTTAAAAGATGAACTGCAATAAAACATGAATGTATATATATATATATAAGTGTAATATTAAGTTTATTTAATAAAGTTAAATATAACTGAAAGGAGACCCTTTGATTCTTTTTGGAGGCCTTAAAGGAACCGAGCAGGGCAAGTTCTAATGTCCACTCCGTACGTTCTTGTCATTGCAGCCGTTATTACTATGTGATTATTCATATAGTATACGAACATGGATGGGCTACTAACCAACAAGCATTAGCCAGCATGGTGAGTTTATTGGCTTTTTACCTCTGAGTTTAAGATCAAGAAACACCATTGTCTTTCTTCTCAGTGCCTGATAAGGCAGAATGAATGTTTGTGTAAATGGTAAATATTTTTCCAATACATATATACAATTATGAAAGACAAAAATAAAGCATGGCCCTTATTCCCAGGAGGCTGTAAAGTCACCAAACAAAGCAGCGGTTGGTGGCTGAAGCAGAGGGTGCTAAGAATCCTCTGCTTGCGGACCCAGGCTGCCATTTGATGACTACTTTTTATTTAGGTACTTACAACTGCAGATCACTTTCAAGTGAAGGAGGATTGCAAGAATTAGAAGAACTGTCTTATATTAAATAGGACATTATTGGAATTTGTGAAGTTAGAAGAAAAGGTGAAGAAACAATTGATTTAAAAAGTGGACATATACTCTATTGTAAAGGCACACATATTGGAAATACAAGTGGAGAAGGATTCATTATAAATAAAAAGTGGAAGAACAATATTGTGGAGATTGATGGTGTATTGGAAAGAGTGGCAAGATTACTTATACAACTTAATAGCAGATAACAAATGCAGATAATTCAGGTTTATGCCCCAACAAGTTCTCATAGTGATGAAGTAGTAGAAGATTTTTATATGGATGTACAAAAGGCTTTTGATCAGAGTAAACAATATTTTAAAATTGTTATGGGAGACTTTAATGCTAGAATTGGTAAACAAATGAAAGATGAAAATGATGTAGGTAATTTTGGTTATGGTAATAGAAATGAGAGAAGACATAGACTTGTGGAGTTTGCAGAAAAAGAAAAACTTTATATTATGAAATCGTTTTTTGAGAAAAATGTTAAAAGGAAATGGACATGTTAGCATCCAAATGAAGGTACAGCAGAATTGGATTATATTTTGACTAACAGAAAAATATTTCAAGATTGTAATGTTCTTAATAAATTTAACACAGGAAGTGATCATTGATTAGTAAAGTGTAAGTTACGTGTTAAAGTAAAACTAGAGAGACAAAAATTATTAAGAAAAACAATATTTACAGTTGATATTCATAATCTTCAGAAACATTCTAATGAATTTAAATTAGTACAAATAGGTTTCAAGTATTAAAAGATTTTGAACATGATTCAGATTTGAATGTAATTAATGTGAAAATAATGGATACACTTTTAAAAACTGCAACAAAGATAGCTGGTAGAAAAAAGCAGCAATTGACTAATAAAATTTCTACTGAGACTAGAGAATTTATGAAGAAAAGAAGGAATATGAAGATATACAAAAATGATGTATTAAAAAGAATTGAATATCTCAAATTTTGTAAAATGGTGCACAAAAGAGTTGAAAATGATATAAGAAAGTATAAATAGCAAGGAAATCTGTAGAAGAAAATAAAAGTCTGAAGAATGTTAAACAACTTGGTATGAAATTTATATCTGCAATAAGAAAAAAAGATGGAATTATTACTAAAAAGAGAGATGACATCATGAAATTGGTAGAATATTTTTATCAAGAATTATATAGTAATAAAGAACAAGTACCTCCTATATCTATTACATCTTCCGAATTGCCCAGAATTTTAAATGAAGAAGTGAGACATGCAATTAAATGTATGTAGAAAGGAAAGGCTCCAGTAAATGATGGAATTATAATTGATATATTAAAAAAAGCAGGTGAAGAAATAGAAACAATTTTAGCAAATTTATACATCAAATGTCTAAATGATAAAGATGTACTGGAAGTTGTCTAAATGATAAAGATGTACTGGAAGATTGGAAGAATGCAGTAATAATACTAATATTTAAAAAAGGTGATAAAGAAGATATTAGAATTTACAGACCTCTCAGCCTTTTATCAGTTTTATATAAAATTTTTACCAAGATAATTACAACTCGTCTACAAAGAACTTTGGATTTCCACCAACCAAGAGAACAAGCTGGATTTAAAAGTGGTTTTAGTACAATAGATCATATCCAGGGATTGAGAGAAGTCATAGAAAGGACAAATGAATATGAGTTGTCATTATGTTTTGGATTTGTAGATTATGAAAAGGCATTCAATTCTATACACATTTCTTCAGTGATTAAAGCATTGGATCATCAAGATATAGATCCAGGATATTGTCATATTTTAAAGAATATTTATAAAAATGCAATAGCAACAATTAGATTACATAATGATACTGGAAAAATCAACATTGAGAAAGGTGTAAGACAAAGTGACTCCATATCTTCAAAACTTTTTACAGCAGTGCTGCAAGAAGTATTTTGTGCATTAACATGGGAAGCGAAAGGAGTGAAAGTAAATGGAGAGTATTTAAGTCATTTAGATTTCACAGATGATGTAGTTGTTTTTGCAAATAATGCTTCAGATCTGCAGGAAATGTTGCAGGAGTTAGCAGATGAAAGTAGAAAAGTAGGTCTAAAGATAAATGTTAAAAAGACTAAAGTAATGTTTAATCGATTTGCTCAAAATATGAAAATAAAGATTGAATTATGAAAAATTAGAAGAAGTTGACAGTTACAAATACTTTGGTCAGATTATTAATACAGATGGAATCATAATGGAGGAAATTAATCATAGAATTAAACTTGGTTGGAGTGCTTTTGATAGAAATAACTTGATACTAAAAAGAAATATGCCTATGTGTTTGAAAGGGATGGTTTTTAACAAATGTGTTTTACCAGTTCTTACTTATGGATCTGAGACTTGGAGACTTAATAGAAGAGCAACACAGAGACTTCAGACCACTCAAAGGAGTATGGAGAGATGTATGTTGGGAGTAACAAGAAGAGATCGAAAACACAATATATGGGTAAGGCAACAAACAAGTGTTACTGACCTTATTAAAAAAATTAAAAGATTGAAATGGAGTTGGGCTGGACATATTGCTAGAAGAGATGATAATAGATAGACAATTCAAATTTTAAACTGGATTCCAAGAGATTGTAAAATACCCAGAAAGAGACCACATGTGAGATGGATGGATGAAATAAGAAAATGTGCAGGGATGTTGTGGAGAAGAGAAGATAAAGATCGGAGAAGATGGATTAAACTTGGAGAGACCTTCATCCCGCAGTGGATTGATAATGGTTGATGATGATGATATATATATAAGTGTAATATTATGTTTATTTAATAAAGTTAAATAAAACCAAAATAGAGGAAATCTAAAGCTTGTTTTCATATAGAAAATATATTATATGCTAAATCTTGAAAAAAATCAATGTTATCAGCTTTTTCTCTTTGTTAAAAATATGTTAATCTAATTATAATTTTTTAAAGTATGATATATCAGAAGATAAGAGTTTATTCTTTTTTTAATA
This sequence comes from Epiperipatus broadwayi, assembly GCA_028023455.1. Lineage (NCBI taxonomy): Eukaryota > Metazoa > Onychophora > Udeonychophora > Euonychophora > Peripatidae > Epiperipatus > Epiperipatus broadwayi. The sequence continues at coordinate 1,015,349 of JAQFVV010006335.1, forward strand.
AAAAAATTTTTTTTTTTTTGTTTAAAATAAAATCATCAAAATCAACATTTTGTAGATATTTAATTTTCATTATTTTACACATTTTCTATTATTTTATTGATTGCAGTCTTTGTTTACGTCTTTGATAAGTTCATCTCGTAAATGAATAAAGTAAATATTTATAAAGATGTAAAGAAAAAGAGATTTAATCTTGTAGTCTAACTTTTAAGAGTTCCAGCATCAAATAATACGTGTTTTCTAATGTTTGAAGAAACGGCAGTACATTTCAATATCTTAAGTAACAGTATCTTTTATTGAATCAAATTGTTACTAAAAGTTTAAAGCAACTTATTTATTCTTACTTCAAATTTAAAAGACTTAGCCTAGGGACATGAAAAATAATAGTAAAAATATATAAAATAATTTGAGTAATCTTTTATAAACACTTGTTATATTATGGGTACATATTCCTTAAAATACTATTTTTTATTTATTTAAGAGTTAGAAACTGCTAAAAGTATTAATATATATGCATTCAATTTTTAATATATTTTTTGAAACGTAAGTCCATTTAATAACTACTGAAATTATTAAGTTTCAAATAGATTTTGTGTTAAAAGATCTTGCGATGTAATGGTTGTCATATTTTCCTTATACCTTCTTGAACTAGTTTTGAAATATAGAATATGTAAATATGAAAAAATTTTCAATTTTTAAATAACCCTCACATTTTTTTCTTTTAATAAAATTTTCTTATTCTTTCTCCTTTCCTTATGTATTGATTTCTATATTTACATATCATATCATTTCCAACCTTCTTATACACTTAACAATACTATTTTTCATATTAAAACTTTACTCTTACAGTTTTGACAGCCCTGTAGTCATCATCAGAGATCTTTATAATCTCTGATGATGACTGAGAGATTGTCAAAACTGGAAGAATAATGTTTTGGTGTAAAAATAGTATTGTTAATGTATAAGAAAGTTGGAGATGATAAGATATGTAATTTTTTTTAAAGATATAGATCCATAACTTTTCCATCTACTATCATGTGTTCAACATTAAATAAAAAATATTACGTTATTAATATTTCAAAGTTAAAGTTTCTGATCAATATTACCAAGGTCGTGTTGATTATAGATGCAAGCAACAATACTGCAAACTTTATTACTATTGATGGGTTGTCATATTCCTATAGGTAATAAGCTTAAGGCTGGTTTATATTTATTTTTATTTCAATATCATGTAATTTTTACTAGTCTATTATATAAATATATAGTCCTCACCACCAGCTAACAATTGGCAAGGTATTTTTTTTTATTATTTTAGTGTCGTTTTTGTAATAAAAGATAGTGCTGAAATCTGCTTACTTCATCTATCTATCTATCTATCTATCTATCTATCTATCTATCTATCTATCTATCTATCTATCTATCTATCTATCTATCTATCTATCTATCTATCTATCTATCTATCTATCTATCTATCTATCTATCTATCTATCTATCTATCTATCTATCTATCTATCTATCTATCTATCTATCTATCTATCTATCTATCTATCTATCTGTCTGTCTGTCTGTTGTCTGTCTGTCTGTCTATCTATCTATCTATCTATTCATCTATCTATCTATCTATCTATCTATCTATCTATCTATCTATCTATCTATCTATCTATCTATCTATCTATCTATCTATCTATCTATCTATCTATCTATCTATCTATCTATCTATCTATCTGTGTTTATTTTATATCTATTTATTATCCACCTATTAATCTATTTGTCAATCAATCCAACAATCTACCAATCTATTTATCTATCAACTTATCTTTCTATATACCTGCCTGCTTACCATCCTACTGACTTTTTAATCTGTTTAATCTTTTGACTATCTACCTCTCTTTTCTATTTATTGTAATAAAAAATAAAAGATAATAATGAGTAAGATATGATGTTGAAAAAGAAGGCAATGCATATTTAAGTCATCTATGAAAGTTGATGAGTTTATTGAATATTATTTTATTTGTTCATAAAAAAAATGATAAAATTTAAATGTTTAAAACCAAAATAGAGAGTGTTCTAAAGATTTGCTCTTAATCAATTATTAAAATATATTAAGAAAATCAAATAATTATATTTAATACAGAATATTAAAATAATAATATAACATTTGACAATATTAGCATCTGTTTTAATTTATATAAAAAAATACAAAATTCACTATCATTGATGCCAATCCTATAATTTAACTGAAACTAACCACCGCACAAAGTAATTAAAATCCATGAAAATAATTATGGTATTTATTCTGTTTAATAAAGTGTAAATAAAGCAGTTTTAGTACCCACAATATTTGGTTCTAAGCATCAGTGATGAAAAGTAATTTATGCAGCGAAAAATCTCTTAGTAAATTTCTTCAAAGATATTTACTAGTTCTTTTTTATAAAAAAATTTTTAAGAGAAATATGCTTTCTTTTTATGCTATAAAGGAGCAGATTCTATACTCACTGCCACTGAATTTAAGTAATTTTCTTAATATATAAATGTATTTTATTCCACAGTAGATTTTCGTCTGTGCTTTTATACCTAAGTAAACAAATTTCGTATAGATTATGACGTTTTTCACATTTTGGTAGGCCTTCTTTTACACACTATTAAATGAAAGTTAATCAAGCTATGGAGAAGAAAAATATTTTGTTCTATTTCCAAAAACATAGCTGTATTTCCTGATTAACAGGTCTACTAATTATTATGACGTAAACTGCCAGCAGAATCAGCTTTTTATTATTTTTAATAAGGGTGCCATGATTCATACAAGAATCGGATGACAACCTGTAGCATTGCAACATTATAAATTAAAAAGAAAATATTTTAAAAGATCAGGATAAGGATTTCCCGTAACATTATTTGTATTTAGAGAATATTACTCCTGGAGCTTAATTAATAACTATTGGCAAAGGTAAATTATACATTTAAATTATAATAAATTAATAGTAATAATGAACAGTGAAAAGTTGATATTAGAAATAAATATTTTATTCTAACAAATTAAAATATTTAAAGATAAATTGTTAAATAAAATTGGAAACATTCTACATTCCAATCCAGATAACATTGACCAATTAATTACTACAGTTCATATTGCACTTCTTAAGAATCTTTCAGAAAGTTCTTTAAATGATAAATCTACAAATGTCTCTATTACTAGGATATTATAAGCCTATAGTAAGGATTGTTTGCAAGTATTTAATTTAATCATAATTCGGATATGAATAATCTTACTAATAAGTTTTGTAGTATGCATTTTGAAAAACCCATTAAAGTTAACTAATTTCACACTGTTGAAATTTTTATAAGTTCTTGGCATGTCTTAATAGCTAGACTCATGGTTTTTCGGAGTGACCTATATGACAAAAAGTATCAATAAACACATCGGTTCCACTTCACATGTCAATTTCCCTCAGCATATGAGTAATGGTAGTCCTGCATAGAAGTAATCCAGGATAGGATATTTTCTCTATCCTAGACCTAATGAAAGCTGCTAGATAAGGAAAAGACGAATACACCTTTTGAAGTTTTTTCTGACCTTTTTATATTCACAACTAGTTTTAGACTTCTCTGAGCATCTATTTTCTTTTGTCCTTTTATCAGCGTACAAGATAATAATCTTGTAATTATTTCTTAAATTTAAGTTACAAAGTCTTTTTTTAACATAATTCTGTCATCTTTCATCGGAGTTAGAAAGATTTTACTAATTGAAATTTGCATGTGGAATTCTTTTTCTTTGAATTTATCTGGATTAGTAATCTGCATGACTTTTTTTATTCCTTCCAATTTTAACTTTAATTAAATTATATAGATAAATAATTCTAAACAAAAATTAACTTTCATTGTCGATTTAAAAAAAAAAAAATATACTAACCAATAAAAATTAAAATTGCTTCTTTTAATAAGATCTTTAAATTTACTTTTTTAGCTTCTTACCAAATGCCAGTATATGTGTACTATATATAAATAAATTGTACAATATATATATATATATCCACGGGCGCCCCCCCGGGGGGGGATATATATATATATATATATATATATATATATATATATATATATATATATATATATATATATATATATATATATGTGTTAAACGAAGATTTGCACAGGGTAAATATGTAAAAAACATATTTTGCGGGTTCATCCGTGTTAAAAACTTTTAATATTAATATACAGACGTTTTGACTTGGTCACACAAGTCATCCACAGAGTTATAAAAAATAGAAAGACAGTTGTAGAGGCGCTACAATCACTGATTTGAAAAAAAATGTTAAAGTTCCACCAATAGCAAAAATGTTAAATTTAGGAATGTTTTTTTAAAAAAATATTTCCAAATAGGAGGAAGTTTGCATGTATTATCTTGCTTATTGATACAATCTGGCCTTTTAAGTATCTCAATGGCTTCTCTAATTTTGCACTGGTAAAGATTATCACATCTGGATATGAACCTGGTACTAGAAAAATCAATTTTATGACCTGAATCTATAGTATGGAGTGAGAGTGCTGATGATAATGAGTGTTGTTTAACTGCATTATCATGCTCATCTCTCCTAACACTGATGCAACAATTAATCATACCTATGTAAGAAGCTTTACAATTTTTACATGAGATTTGATAGACGTTGGTTTGGCTGCAAACTTTTAGTCTAAGATTGAATGATTGTTTTGAAAGTTTTTAGCTGAGAAATCTATGTAGCCTATCTATACTCAACATTCTAAAGTTAAATTTATTAAAATGTCCATCTGTGTGGACTGTTTAATCTTTATTAAAATTTAAATTTAAAAATTAATAACCAATCTAAATAATAAATATTATTCCTCAATTTTATTTATATGTGCATTAATAAATGTTTGTGTGTTATTAATACTGGCAGTGATCTAGTTTTTTTTAATCTTTATTAAATATATTTTAATAAGAACTTATATTTTATAAATCTCTGTGTCTCACTGAGTTAGTGGCATGGGATGATGGTCGGAATAAAATAAATAATATAAAATTGGATTTTAACTTATGTATCTGTCTACTATATAAATTTTCCAGGTTCAAATAGCCTGGTGGCACCCTGTACGGCAGATGCGGAAAGTCCTACAACTTCCTTCATCCCTGACCGGTATAATATATATATATATATAATATTTTACAAATAAATAAAAACTTATAAGTATTTTTTTAATAAAGAAGTAATATATAATTACAATACAAACAGGCTGAACGTTTTCAAGGATACATGCCTAATAATCATAGCCTTTGTAAAAATATATAGTAAAATATATGCTAAGATATTTAAAATAGTGCATGTTACGTGGCCAATTTTTTTAATATCTCAAAACAAGTATATTTTCTACTTATAGCATTAATATTTCCATTAATATAGAATGCTTCTTTTATTTTTCTCTTATAATCATTAGATTCTATGCATAAAATTAAAATATTAGCAGGTGTAAAATTGTGTCCAGATTTTATGGCATGCTCCAAAAATACAGAAAATATATTGTTGTTCTTCTGAGTTCTATTGTAAGTATATAGGTGTTGAGTAAGTCTAGTATTGAGAGTAGCTTTGGTTTCACCATAATAAACAGCTTGGGATCCTTCTGGGGGGAATGATGTGGAATATACTACATGTGGGGTGAATGATCGATCAATATGATATGTTCAGTTGTTGATCAATCTGTTAGAATAAGGTGGAGTTCTGAATCCTATTTTAAATTTATTGATTAATGCTTTAGTTAGTTTTTTTTAGATATTTTGGAAATGTAAGGAATAGTAAATCTAGGGAGATCAATACATGGTACAATATTGTTTATTTTATTATGGAATTTTGCAATTTTATTTTTAAAAGAATTAAATTTAAAACCTGCTGCCATTAAATCTTTAATGAAGTTATTTACATTTTTTTTCCTATCTGCTTCATATTTGCTGAGTTGCAAATTTTTAAATAAGAAAATATCTAAACTACCAAATATGTGTGATTGTTAGATTTAGGATGAATGCAGCTTCTAATTTCAAAAGGCTTAATTATCATTTTTAATCTATCATTTTCTTATTTCTTGATAATAAAAGATCAAAATATTTGATTACTTTATTGTTGTTTTCGTATACAATGCTAAGTGATAGATTAGATACATTTTGAAGAATCTAATGATCATAAGAGAAAAATTAAAAAAAGCATTCTATATTAATGGAAATATTAATGCTATAAAGAGAAAAGACACTTGCTTTGATATATCGAAAAAATAGAGCACATAACATGCACTATTTTAAATATCTTTGCATATATTTTACTATATACTTTTAAGAAGGCTATGATTATGAGGCATGGAGCCTCAAAAACATTCAGTTTATTTATATTATAATTATTTATTGCTTCTTTATTAAAACTTTACTTATAAGTTTTTTATTTCTTTTTATATATAATGGGAAGTAAACTATTTTATTATATACTACTTTAGCAAAATACTACAAATGACTAAACTATTTTTTTAATGTTTATGCTTATTTTTGCACAATAACTGTCTGATAATTATTAGAAATCAAGAATATATATTATTACATATTTAATTTCTACAGAAATATTTTACTATTAAATATAAAAGGTTATAAATTTGTGAGTAATGTTACCATAGAAATTACAGAGGTGGAAATCTATTTATAACACACCACCACTCACAGTATGTTAAAAAATATAGAAATAGTGTAAAAAATACTAAAAACTTTAAACTTTTAAATCATAAGTTGATAGATAATTATCCATTCATATTTTAAATACAAATGTCAAGTAAAGACAATTTCATTCATTTTGAAAATTTAATTTGCTTCTTCTAACAATTGAATATTGATACAGTGCATTGTTTTGATTAAAATTTAACCTTTAAAATAATTGTTCTCAATAGGATTATAGTGGCTGTAGTCAATAAAGAACCAAAGACATCAAAATGTAGAGATGCTGAACTAAGTTCAGATCTACATGATTATACAAGCAAATTAGCTTGAATATTGAAAACATTATTGTGTGTTCATTATGGACTCAAAGATTTATAGTTAATTATAAAATAAAGGGTGACTGCTGGGCGGAATCCTAGCATCTTGGTGCAGTGCTCTCAGATCTAAGACTAATGGTTGATGAAAGCCACAAACTGAAAACTAGTCTGGAATATTAGATGAGTAGGTACTAAATAGGGATTTTATACACAAATATCCCTGCATCATTTCATTAATCTACCTTGCACTGAGTGGTGCTACTGTATGGAGAGTTTTGCCTCTTTGTTATCAGATTGTGTAAGCATATAGATTGTTGATCATGTGATTTTTGTTCTGTTGTCACTTTACTAATTTAGAATAAGGTTCATTTTTTGGAAAAGTTTTTTATTTTTGTAAGTCATGAACTTTACTTCTTTATGTATTTTTTTTAATCATATAACTGCTATAAAACAAAATGAGGTCATGACTGACTGATCAAGTTTGAAAGATAATTGTGCTGCTTTTATTTACAAATCTATATTTAAATATAACACTAAAAAACAATTCGTAAACTTTATTTTTTTATACTTTTATGTTATGAAAAAAGTGTTAAATATTATTTATTTATAATATACTTTATAGGAAAATTGCTGCAATAGTGTATATAAACTCATTCATGAAGAAATTGGCAAATTATCATAAAATATTGGCCACTTGTACATTAGATTAAAAAATAAACTAAAAGTATAAGCAGGCATTAAATATTTAAACTCCTTCATAGATTGAAATTGTATAATTAAATACACCTGGGTCTCTTTTTATGCGGATTTATTTAATGCGATTTTGAAGTTATGTGATTCACGTTTCTCCAGAAGTCGAACTCCGATAATGCGTTATTACTTTAAATAATAAATTTTGCGCACTTACATCATATTGAAAGTAATAGCACATTATTGAAATTTGACTTTCATCTTAGTAATTTCAATATTTTCAGTGCTTTATAATAGTAAAATTTTATGCAATAATGAAATTAAAATCATGATTTCCATATTTTATGTATACACACATTAAATTTTACAAGATTATAATGTAAATTTGTTCAAACATTGTGCGTGTTAATTTTGCACTTTAAATCTCATTTTGTTTTTGCTTTTTAAAAAATAACATAATCAATTATTAATCATTTAGTGTTCACAAGTTTATTTTTAATTATTTTCTTATTAATGATACTAATCACGAACGTGCTCTTAAATTCCAACGAAAGCTAAATGGTTGTATGTCTGGATATCACGAGCTTCATAAACAATTAATAAAATCATCATCTCAAAGATTAATTACTAATTATGTTGTCACCAGAAAACCATTAACACAACATGAGAGTGAAGTTGGCACTAGTTGTATTTCCTCTTGTGAAGAATCTGATTTTTTACCAGTTTGCAAATGAACCTGTTTATCGGCAAGTAGCAATAATAATTAAAACATGTATAAAAATGTCAATTACTGTACTGTAAATTATGCATGAAAATATATTGTTTTGAATAAAATTAAATATTATAGTTAAAAAAAGTTTATCTTGTATCAATTTTTTTCAAATTTAAAATTTTTTATTAGTCATATTTTATTTTCTTATTTTTTTGCGCAAATTTTAATGTAATTTTACATTGGTGCTTTGCCTTTATGCAAATGTTAAAAAGTCACAGTCCATATCCTCCCTTTTTCAAGGTAATTACATCTATTTTTGCGCAATTTCATTTGCGCGTGTTTTCTGAGGAACCTATCTATCGTGTAAAACCATACCCAGGTGTATAAGGAAAAATATAACTTATTTGAAATGCAGTGTAATAATGCTAAACTGTTATGTTATTTTAAACATAAAATAATATAAAAATGTTTTGGGGAACTGCTTTGTAAAAAATAATATATACTCTTATTTTATTATAATACAATCTGATTTTCCTTGTTACGTAACCAGTGTATTTATAAATTTATTTAACACACATTTGGATATGTATGTAATATTTACTAAGGCAATAAACCTAAAGCATGTGCGGTTGAAAATGCAAAGGTAGGGACCTCTACAGTGCATAAATCTTGCGGTTAAGACCTGTAGAGGTCCCCACGTTCACATTTTTAACCACACATGCTTTAGGTTTATTGCCTTAGTAACTAGTAATCCTCTATAATGTTTTCACTTGTATGAATTTTTTTTCTTTGACTATTTTTTGCTTTTAGTTTTTCATTTTTGTAGAGATTCTGGTATATCCATTTTTTTAAAAAAAACCTCATAATTTATTATAGTCAATTTATTACACAGTGGTATTCTCTGGTCTTTGAATTAACCCGTGTTCTTTGATAATGATTTTTTCTGTTTTCTTGTTTTTGTTGAAAAAAATATTTTTTAATCTTCTAATAGCTTATTAATCTGATCTGAATAATTATAAGAATCTTATTTATCTTAAAAACTGTTGCATAATTTAGAATTAATTTGTATATCTTGATGTGCATTTTCATTAATATTTCTTCAGTTCTTATATAGATTCTAATATAATGACATTATTTTTTTGTTATTTTGGAACTAAAAGCAAGACTAATATAACTGTATCTTGCTTTAATGAAGATATTTTGTATTTATACAGTCACATGGATGTTGGCTGATGATTTTTTAATATAGATTTACTGGCATTCATCATATAACTATTTAATTTTTATTAAATTATAATCCATCAAAGAATATATATATATTATAACAATCCGGAGAAAGCGACTTAACGTAAACTGCACTACAGGGCGCCATCTAGGCATTTGAACCTAGAAAAATTTATAAAGTAGGCAGATACGTCAGTCAAAAAAAAAATTTTTTTTTAAAATTTTGATTCCGGTCATTAGCCCATGTTACTAGCTCAGTGGAATAGCAGAGATTTAATAAGATAATCTAAGAGTATATATAAAAAAAGAATAAAATAAGCCACTGCCAGTAATTAACATACAAAAATTTATTTACGCACATATATATATAAGATTTAAAATTGTTTTAGTATCAGTTTACATTTTAACATTTAACATTATTTTTAACTTTACTTTAATTTACATTTAATTACTATTATATTATAATTTTACATTTTAATTAAGTTCGCACATATAAATTTATGAAAGCTTGTTTATAATGTTGAATATAGATCAGTTACATAGATTTCACGGTCAAAAACATTTCAAAAGAAACATAAATGATCAAAATACAAAATTATTGATTACTGACAATTGCGGAGGGAAATTTATATGTAACCCAATAGTATTCACCATAAGATACTTGCATTGTCACCAATAACTTAAAAGACATCCGAATAAATACATTTTAGATACTCACCATAAGGTATCATTATTTATCGAATGTCTATATATTTTGATCAAATATGAAAACCCAAAACATACTTAACCGATAACCAATCCATGCAAGCGTCTATAAACAACTTAAATTTAATGCATTTTTATTTATGGTCTAGTATGAATAGACCACATAGATTTGCATTTGAAAATAAAACATTTCATCCCTATTTAACCTTAGGCTAAAATTCGCAGTCAAACTGGCATCAATTCATCTGATACATTTATGTATCCAATGTAGCATGAAAATACAACAGCACAAGTATACTATACTGTCAGGAATGGAAATCTGAACAGTATAGTTAGAGAAAACATTGACTCTTGTCCAATACAGGAATATGACGTCTGTATAGCAAGAAGAACAATAAAATAAAAACTCCATAGGAAGGGACCGCGATCCTTTTTGCCGACTTACAATCCCATCCATAGGCAAAGGGTTGGTGCGGTGTATTCAGCGATTCTGCACGTAGCGAAACTTATACTACATGTACTAATTACACAAATATATCCAATCCATTGACCCAATTCAACAACGACACAAATAACCTAAGATTACCCTCCCCTAATATAACTTTACAAATCTATATAGCCATTCACGGCCGACTTAAATTTAACATTTAAATACGTTCGCACAAATGCATTTTATAAAATTTGTTTTAAAATGTTGAGTACAGATCAGCTGCACAGATTCCACGGTCAAAAACATTCCAAATTCAACACAACCGATCAAAATACAAAGTCCTCGATAAATGTCACTTGCATAGGGAATATATAAATCCCATTAGCATTCATCGTAAGATGCTTGCAGTGATATCGTTGACATATATTCTAATCGAATGTGAAAACCACAACATTATCAACCGCTAACGAATCTATGCAACGTCTATACCCAACCTAAATTTCATCATTTAAAATTTAAACAAATAATTTATACAATAAGAGAAAAAAAAATGGAAATGATTTTTATCAATCGGAAAACATATAAAATTAAACATTATTAATTGATTTTAAACTTAAAAGTCAGATAGAAGTTCATAAGCTTGAACGAAAGTTCTTAGTTATTTTTAAATTTAGAGTTCATGTCAATATAGCTTACAGTAGAAGAGTCCAGGTTCCTGTTTTTAATTCCCGCGACATCTCCATTGGAAGATAATGTTCTGGAGGTAGCATTAGCTGGTTCCATTCTTGTATCACAGTCTTTTCATTTTATATATTTTTTAAAACAAACAAACAAAAAAAATGAGAGAGAACGGCAAGTGCGTCCTACCGTTCTCATCAAATCAAGTCTGAAAAAACTGTCTGGAACTCAATATTTCTCTTTTTATAGTAAATCTCCAGATTGAATGAACAAAGACGTCACTAATCCAAATTTTCGTTCGGGTCTGGGCTGAGGCTTGGTGCTTCCATTGGACAAGCTAAAATCTCTTTATTCTCTTATCTAATTTACTCTCTGACTTTTTAATTAGACAGCTTTTGGATAATTAATAAACAATCATTTCCATTTACAGATTACAGAAATTAATTAATACCTGTTTTTATTTTTCAATCTTATACTTTTTTTTTTTTATTAAAAAGTACGTTCAAATACTTATTTATTTGTTTTTTTAAAAAAAAAAAATTTTAAAGTTTGGCATCTGTGCGAATGTATATACGTTTAATAAACATTTTAATTTTAGCATTTAGTTTTTTACTTTTATTTGCGAACTTTTAAGTTTTTATTTTAAATTAATGTAACGACATATTTATATATCATTACAATATATATATATTAATTTCACAAATACTTTATAAGATTGACATTCCCCCCAAAAGTATTAATATTTTCAAAACCTTTGAATGTTTTTTCGTGCTTTTTGATATACTATCACACATACTTTTGGATTCCCTTTTTGTTTTGAAATTACTGCTCTATTTCCTGACATTTTTTTTTCTATTTATTTCAAATAAGTTCCATTTTTTCTACATTTATCTTAAATTATTTATATCAATTCCATTATTTTTTTTTCTTAAAGCAATAACTTTTTTTTTTTTTTTGGATTATATTTGGCATTTTGTTTTTTCTGTTTGTTTTGAATCAGGATTTGTTCTACATTTTGCTTCTAGTTATGTGTTTGCCATTAAAGCGAAACTATTTCAGGAGTGCAATGTATTTGAATTAGATAGCTAACTAGAGATGTGCTTATATATTGTTAATATTTTAAAATTTGCTTGAAAAATATATTGCTAACAAAAAAGTAGTAATAATTTTCAAAACATGTTTGTGTCCAAGTCTATCTTGTTCAACAAAATAATATTCTTTTTTTTTTACTTTGATATCTCAATCAATCATCACTACAAAATATAGATCACAATAAAATATTTCTTAAAGTATCCCCCCTCCTTTTCACTTATCAAAAACATCATTGGAAAAAGTAAAGATTTAGTGGTTAAAATCATGATATTCTTTATAAAAGTATATCATAAATTACTGTTTTTTTTTAATCTTTGAGAATTTTTCCTAGCATTTTTTATAGAGGGGGGGGGTATTTTCCTTGGAAAGATTTTTAGAGTAGAAACATGTATTACCCTACTAGTATTGGTATTTTCACAAGTTGCAATTTCTATATGATTTTGATTATAAAACTTTTTACATGATTATATATTTGCTTAAATTATTTGGTATATAGACTTATATCAGCATAATATTCAACAATTATTTGCAAAATATATTATATTCAATAATGGTCATTGCATTAAGTTTTTTAATAATAAAGGAGCTGATATTTTTATTATCATTATTCTAAATAATAGACATTATGTATTTTCATTTAAATTATTTCAATTACAGCACTTTATTATGAATCATTCTGTGATATATTATTCTCACGTAGACATTTTATACAACATATGGAAATGTCACAGCATTTCATTGAATATTTTAACCTTTAGACTGATGAAGCAGCCATATGGAAAATTTAAAAAAATTATGTTATGCCACAAATTTTATTATAACATAAGTTTGTATTATTTAAAAATTACATAATATGTATTGTTTGAAACATAAAACAGCAAAGAATGTAATTAAGCTGATAAAAATGTAGTCATTGATATTCAAAGTAATTAAAAAGAAGAATAAAAGTTAATATTTCTAATAATTATTTTCATGTTATATCATAAATACAAAATTATCATGCATACAACTTTAAATTATATTTTTGTTAGTAGGTTAGTTGGATTCACCATAAAATTTCTAAAAAAATTGTTATATAATAACACTTACCTAAAGTAATTCATCACTTGAAAACTTCATAGAATAAAGACATTAGTACCTTTAATTTTGTCTAATAAGCCTTCAAAATGTATTTTCATACAGGAGCTTACAATGAATATGTCATCCCTAATAACACCCCTTATAATAAGTAGTTAATATTGATCAATAATTAGTATAATTAGAATATTATAATAAGGAACTTCAATAATGTTTGTAATTTATTAAAAATTATTACTAAAATAGTCAATATATACAAAATAAAATAATAAAATAAAATAAAATGTGAATGAAATACTAAATTCATTATAGAGTTAAACTTGGGGTACATAAGTTAGTAGTTTAGAGTCAGTGCAATGTGGTATTATTTATCCTGTCTTTATGAATTTTGAAAGCTCATATTGCTTCATGCTATTATGACCATAAATTTAGTAATAACTTCATCAACTTCCACCTCTCTTTGTATTTTATCAGTGACTTTGAAGTTTACATTGCAGTAGTGTATAATTGACCTAAGTTTATGTACTGTCAAAATCTTTACTTTTAGCATTTGCATATTTTTATTATCATTGAAATGCAGACAAAACATTATAGAAAAATCTAAATCAAATCATAATATTTACAAAATATGTTTATCTTTGTCTCATATCACTAATTCAAATACTGGACCCAATGCCACAGCATACCAAAAAATGCAGATAATTCACAATATAAATTTACACAATCATGAGCTATTTTTTTGATCAGCATTTATGTTAGTTTCAATAATATTTTTTTTGTATATTTTGTATCAAATATAAACTCAAATAATAATTAAAGACTATATAAAACTGAAATAATAATTAAAAAATATATAAAAATAAATACTTATCATCAGCTTCCAATAATGTTCACTCCAAACAATTATCAGTCTAAAGTTGTATTTTTTCTGTATAATTTTCATGATATATATATTACTCTCTTAACATTAAAAAAACTAAGACAAAACAAAAAAATTAATGTAGTTGATTACAAAAATTATCATAAAATTTTTATTTATTTATTGTAGAAAAATAAACCTTACTTTTTCTGAAACTAGAAAGAAAGATGGAAATGAAGGTATAAAAAGTGCATGCTTAGATTGTGGAGATTTCCACTATTATTAAGCTTAAACTGGATATTTATAATTTAAAAACTCTTGCACACATTATGCGGGCATAAGAACAAAGAAGGACTTTATTTGTTAATGCACTATTTCAAAATTTTAATAGTTTTTTCCTGACCAATACCATTTGATAGTTAAATCATTTATTAGATAAAAATGCAATAATTTATATTATAAGTAGTTTTAATTGAGTGAAATGTCTTCAAAGATTAAAATAACTGAAAAATATTTACTTTTCTAAACAGATTTATGTTTTCTATTGAACTGGATACTTTATCTGTTTCAAAAGCAACCATCAGAAAATCAAAACTAAAATGTATATTTTTAGAGATTTTAAAAGAAAGAAATTTGTATTTAAAAATTTTGTATTTTATTTTTTATTTATTAAGAATATGCGCTAGAACACACATACACAATTATAAATGGAAATTATAAAAATATTTTAGTTTAAAAAAGAATTTTGATTGAGATAAGTTATTTCTTGTTTGTTGGTTTATTTTAGAATCTCATTTTCTAATTTATTAAAAGTGTGATTAAAAGAAAAGAAAAACATAAGAATAACCCTGGTTAAAATCCTAATTAAGATCTAATGAAAGATAAGAGACTAACCATGATTAAAACTTTTAATTAAGATTTGACTGGAGATAACAATTGCATATAAAAGCTCCATGTTTGTAATTGCAAAGACTATAACTTTTATATTCGTTAAAGAGAGACTGCTGTTATTATAACTTTTATAATCGCTGATGTGATATATAATTTTTATATTTGTGAAGTGCAGAGTGCTGATGTAGATTTTTATATTTGCTGCTTGACAAATGCTAAAGGAAACCATTCCTTCAAAATCCCTTGAGTAACCAGATTTAAAGAAGGCAGTGCTGAGTCTTTTAAAGAGGAACCCAGGAGTTCAAAATTGTATCCACCATGAACATGCTCTAATATTTCAGTCAAGAACTAATCCTGAACATGGCCTTCATCCTCCCTGATCAGATTATTGGAGATCAAAACCTTCATAATGAATTATTTGTCTGAAGGTTTGTAATGATGGTATAAGATGTGATATGTTGGACTATTTCCATCATTTATGAGTGAATGTTGAATGTATAAAAAAAAAAAAAAAACAACTTTATTTAAACTTTCCAAATACAAACAACTTGTTAGTAATAACACACCAATAGATGTAGTATAATTACTAACCTGTTTTGTCTATTTGTGTGTTATTACTAACAAGTTGTTTGTATTTGGAAAGTTTAAATAAAGTTTAAAATTTTCTATACATTCAACATTCACTCATAAATGATGGAAATAGTCCAACATATCACATTTTTGTAATGAACTTTATATAGACATAAATTGTGTGTGCATCACTGAAAGAAATAAGCTGAACAGAACATTACATCTCAAAGATAAACTGAAATTTTTTTTATTTTAACCACGGTGAAACCTCTAAATTTTACAAACATGTGATAGGAATATTCATATTAATTTTGGTATTATGAATATTTCTTCTATGTATTCATGTAAATCTTAGAAATTGTAGGTAATTAAATTAACATTTTTTTTGTCAATTTTTCAGAGAGTGTATTGTGAGTTAAGATTATATAATCATTGTTTTTCTTTATTATCATTATAAATTTATTAAACACACATTGATTACATAAGTAATATTTACTGAGGCTATAACCTCGATAATATGCATATAAAATGCAATAGTAGGGACCTCTACAGGTGTTTTAACCTCTTCCATAGTGTAAGCTTGTGGTTAAAACACCTGTAGATGTCCCTACTATCGCATTTTATACGCATATTATCGAGGTTATAGTCTCAGTAAATATTTATTATCATTAGTAAGTAATAGTAAAAGCTTTGGAAAATAATAGTAGTTTCTCTTTTTAGATCCCCTATCCCCTTTTTATTTAAGAGTAAATTAGTTGAATGGAGTTTGTATTTTCCACTGTCCATAAATGTTTTGGCTAGCAATTTATCGATTATATAGTTCTGTTTTTCTTAAATCATAGAGATTTTGTATTCCTATATTTTGGATTATATAATGTTTTTTTGTGTGTGTTTGTATGAAATTAACCTTAAGAGTCACATTGTAATGACCTTCTTATGAGTGTTTTCAGGCATATGACATTTTTATTATGTCTAGATGTTTTACCACAATCTCTATAAGATTGTTTTTTTAAAATCTCTAATTAAAGGAATGTGGAATTTGTTTAGATAAATCACTGGCAAGAAGAAATTATAAATTTCTTTAATTCTTAGGTGAAAAAACAATATTATTTGCTGAAATATTTGATATATCATAATATTCACTTGCGACAAAGAAAGTTGGGGAATTTATGTCAAACATTTATATTTTGTTAGTCTAATATTTTTTTTTTTTTTGCATTTAATGAATTATTAATAATTATAATTGTTTTTGGCTAATGATTTTTTTGTGTGTCATGTTTCTCAACTGTCTGAACAATGTTTAACATATCTTTCTCTCCCTGGGTCTAGCTGACAGTATTTATTATCATCACCTTTTTGATCACTGTAAATTAAATTATCTAGGTCAACAGTGGCCTATTGATGTCCTGGGTGTTCAAAAGAAATGGGGTGTCTGAGACACTATTTATATATTGTTTGTGATGATTATTTGGTATATGTTTCAATTTTAGCATTAATTTTTCTTCAATATTGTGATTTCTCTAAGATTATTTCTTTTCTTTTTTTGCTTCTTCTTCTTATTATTATGAATATTTGAATTATATAAGTTAATGTTTATCATATTTTATGTTTTGATTTATTTACATGAATAAATAATAAAATTTATATATTTTTGATTTTTGATCAATGTCTGAATTTATTTATAATTTTAATATTTCTTGCGTTAATTAAATCTTTTTTACAGTTATCTTTATTTGCCTTATTTATTTTTGCAATTATAAGGGATTTGAGCACAGACTTTCTGGTTCCCTTCAGATATCCACTCTATTTCATATCACAAATAGAGTGGAATAGCTGAAGGAGTTTGAAAGTTTGTGTCCAAATGTCCTATAATTACAATTAAAATTCCAAGTATATAAAGTATGCCTGTATTTCAAATATATATTTTTGTTTTTTAATTGCAATTTTGTCAAAATTCTAATTTAAACTATCTTTGTATCAACCTTATAAAATTTTAATATAAAACTTTATTATTTGAAATATTTTAAATTTAATATAAATGTTTAATACATTTTTTTTTGCTGATTTATGATATATATGGTAACCAAGCCATAACAGAATAAATTAATCTATATAACTTAAAAGTGGTAAAAAGCTTTTCTATCCTTTGTTCTTTATAGGAATTATTTAAAATCATAAAAAATAACACAAAAATATTTCTTTAGAATATAATATGCAATGCATTACATTTAATAGGTTATAAAATTTAAAATAGTTAGCAGCAAAAGTAATAATTATTTTATTGAGAATAGAAAAACTAAAGTTAGAAAAAATAATTTATTACAGAAAATATATATATATTTTAATACATTGAACAGGCTTAAACCTGCATTTATATATGCAATATGTGAGATTCGAACTCAGACTTTTACATGACCCACAACTCTCACTGTCATCTTATATTGCTGACCCACCTGATCAAACACATGTTGAAAAGATAAATAATCTCCAATATACATATTTCGTGCTAAGCCAGCACTCATCAGTTGGTCCAGATTACCATCTCCACACATATATACAATCAGTGCTCAGCTTTATATTTAGATAGCCAATCTTCATACTTTAATGTACAGGCTAAACACTGATTGGAGATTGTAATTAGGAACAACTGATGAGTTCTGGTTTAGCACACAATACGTATATTTGTGATTATTTATCTTTTTTTTTGTAAATTTGCTGTAGTTATTTTATTAGAGTTTTTAACTTTTAATAGCTTTTTTTACATATCTAAAAAGATACAAAGTGCTTCAGATTGTTAGTTATTTTTTTATATTTCTTAGTTTATTTTCAATTTATTCACAGATGTAATTAACTGCAGTTGTAAATACTAACACAAATTATATAATAATCTCTATTTACAATTAAAACGTATGCTGTTAGAAGTAAGTCTCTTTACAGAATCATTTATTGAGAGAAAAAGTAATTAGTGGGCTCTCGATAATAGTGCTGCTATTACATCCATATCCATGACTATTTATGTGCACATGCATCGGCTAGTTTATGGTTTGTGAAAGCACTTAATATAGTTGTAATAGCAATACTGTATATGACCCATTGATTACTGAAGAAAATACTAGATTACTTTTGAAAAGAGAAAAAAAGTTTTAAATGTAAGCAGGGTTAGCCATTTAGTGTAAATGTACAAATATTGCAAAAATACTGTCAAATAATTCTGGTTTGTTGTGGACTATGGGGTTTGAGTATGATGGTGTTTTAAAGTCTTTAGATGTGAATATATATATATATATATATATATTCACATATATATATATTACAGCTATATATATATATATATATATATATATATATATATATATATGCTGTAATCTGTTTGGGTAAAATGGATGTTAAACCACAAATATAAGGGGTTCTATACACCCATCATCAAATGTCTCTTTAAAGTATAAAATGGGTGGATTCAAATGTTTTTTGTATTGCAATTTGCATCTTTGTAAATTTGAGGCAGATAGAAAAAGGAATATTGAGAAATATATTGATGACTTGGTAGATGTGGCTTCCAAGAAAACTATATTACACAGTTAGTTGACGTTATTTTATAATAATGTGAAGTTGAAACATAAAGTGTATGAGAAAAATTAAACAGACAAAAAGTGTTTTTTTTTTTTTGACATAGTGCCATCTATAAGTATGAAGTTAAAAAATATAATTGGTGAGGATTATAATATAGGATTCTGATCACCTCTATGTTTAAATAGACTAATAAATAATTCAAAGGATAGTGTGAAACAAATGAATAGATATGAAGTGGTTTATTCCATTACTTGCAAAGAAATTGATTGTAATGCTATTTATTATGGTGAAATGGAGACTAATGTATTAGGGTGACTGTACAGCATGTTATCAATATAAAAAATATAAAAAATATCCACAAGTTAATTCTGTTTTCTTTTCAAATCAGGAAAATAGTTATGGACATGAATTTTATCCTCAAAATATCAGTTTTGTGTGCATTGAAACGAATAATAGAAAGAGGAGGTTGAAAGAGGCTGGGTTTATTGTGAAGTCAAAAACATTATCAATCAGTGTAACATTAGTGTTCCACTGAGCTTGCATTGGTATATTAAGTGTTCAATTCCAATATGTCACCATGATTATGGTTACACCACTGAAAGTGCTTGGTGAATAGTTTTTGTGGTTAATGTTTTTTGTATTTTTGCTACTCTGCTTTTCACAGTTTATACATGAAGAATAATTGTCAGTGTATAAGCAAATTGATATTGAATCATAATAAAAAAAGTTAATAAAAATAATACTAGAAGCCAGAAACTGTCTTGGGGTGTAAATGTAATGATTAGCACTTCCACTTAGTATGTATTATCAGATCCATTATTGCTTAGGTATTCATAAGATTGAGAACTGGAAGTAAAATGAAGCTGAATTATTGTTTATGGATCTTGAACTCCACATTTTGCCATTATATCACTATAATAAACTATGTAGCACTGCCATCTGGTGTTCACTGACTACTCAAGCTTATAGTATATAGCTCTGGAGAAGAGTAAAACAAACTACTTCTAACTAAGTAATATTTGTTAGTATAGTATCTTGTCCAGGTTAAATGTTTTCATTGAAATTAGTTTAAATATTAATGCAAATGAAGAAAGTTTAATATTATTTTAATAATTATTTTGATTAAAAAATAATTATGGATCTGATAACTGTCTGATTATTGAAAGAAATTTTATACCACAAGAAAAAGCATATAATATTAAAGGAAAATCATATCGAATATAGAGAAGAATTAATCAATTTAGACTATTGACTATCAGAACCAGAAAGATATTAAAGCGATTATATATATATATATATATATATTGTAATGGTCAGAATCGTCTATCTCGCTAACACACTGCATAATTCAAACCCCAGACCCGAAACTGAACATTCTAGGAGGGGTTGCCTTCTAGATATACTAAGTTCCAATCTAAAGTCCAAATTTCACAGCACCACCTACGTGATAACGCATCTGATGCTACACTAGCATAACCTTTTACCGGTGCATGGTGGTCAGGGAGAAACAAAAGACTCTATACTAAGATAAGTTTGGGTGGCTAATTAACGTCTATGGATTTACAAAAGAAATGCAGAAAATATGTATATCTAGACCGAGACAGTGATAGGAATCAAATAAAATAAGAGATAAAATTTAGTTTTAAATAATTGCACACAATTTATTTATATCAATATATAGATCAAACGCCACTGTCTGCTTATATGAGACAGGGACGCATATTAAGTAATTGTTGGCATTTATATTTCAGTAATGACAAAAGGGTTTTAAAACAGAGTGATATATTCTATTCCTCGGGCTAATAGCATTACAATAATGTGCTTGACGAGATAGGAATATGTGCGAGGTGCTTTGAGTAAATAGACAAGTTTAAGAAAATATTTGAAATGAAATGTTCTAAAATATTTATTGATTTCGAGAATAGTAACGGACTAAAGCTTACTAAGCAAACTGGGAATGGGATCAAAGCATTTATCTGAGAATAATAATAGATTTGTATTGGGAGGTCAGTATTGCTGATAGTGAATTTATAAAGTTGGAGGGTGTGACTCGTTTAAGTCACGGATGCTTTGTAAAATAAATATAAAATGAAACAACATTGAAAATCTGGAATAATTAGAGAGGGCATCTCGCCGCTAACCCGTAGGAAAGTATTTTGACGAAACAGCCGAAACATAGCGACTGTGTGGCGATTGCGTTTAATTCCCAGGGGTGTCATTTGTGAACACCCTCTGCCTGGAAATTTGCAATGAGTGAAAGAACGGACTTTGCCGTGTAAAGAATCCTTGGAAAATAAAAACAAAGCGGTCTCAACAACCAATTCATGTACCAGCAATACGAGACTAGTGTATATAAAAACATACTAAATGGGTTTTACTTGTATTAAGAGAAATGCCCAATCAACTTCCCTGAAATTCATTTAAAAGGGTCCGCACATTCTCGACATCAATGATGATGAACTTGGTAATTAAAATAAGAAAATGCATGCTTGCGGGTTTGAAAAGTAAGTATAGATTTATATACGCAATCATGCATTTGGGGACACATTTAATCATTGACTTCGCACATACTCTTATATTAGATTAAAATCAATAACATGTAGATTTTAAACTATGTGATTATGTTACATTAAAGAAAAGAATCGCCCTCAAATGAGTGATTTGCAAGACAATAAAATTGGAAAATTATAAATTTAAAATATGCCTTAATAGCGGCGTCTTATTTTCAATAGAGGGAATAGTTCACTCGGTCAAAGACGATTCTGACACATTATCATAATAAAATAAAAGAAAGCTTTATAAATAGAAAATATTAACCCAAGGATAGAGAGCAAAATATTAAGCATATTTAAACACACAAAATAAATACACAATGAAGTTGTGAAATATAAGAAAACAATGTTAAATAGCTATAGCATGTTAGTTAGTGATCACAAGAGCTCTTGGGTTAATTTAGGTTACCTCTGGAGAAGCATTTTCAGGTAGATGTTCGGCAGGTTTTATAATTCAGCAGCAAAATCTGGAATGTTCATATTTGGCAGAGGCAGCAGCAGTTTTGGGATCCATGTGATAATTTCTGATGGTATGGAGCAGTGGCTGGCTATTCCGAGGGGACATAGCCATCTTAAATGCCTCTACTCGGACATGTCAAGGTTAGCAAATTATTAGAATTTTAGAACAACTCAGAAACTTTTATACAACTCAGAATTCTTTAAAAGCTTAGACCTTTCAGAGCTTAGAATAGCTTAGAATGGAGAACAAAAGAAAAACATCCTTTTTATAGTAAAATTTAACAATAGATTTGTCCTGGGGCGTACAATATTATTGGACTTATCTGCTGTAATTAAATCTATCCGAATGTCTAAAGGAATTCAACATTAATTAATTTTTTTTGTTAACTTCCCCGTCGACATTCGAATTACAAACTAGATTTAATTAAAATTACTGCTACTAATTAAAGAAAACTTAAGTGGACAGCTGCTGTTTTTTAGATAAACTTATATAATTAAACTATTGTCCCTTATTTATTTTAACAGAAATATTTGGGATGATTTTTATTAAATAAAATGAAAATTATTTTATTTTAAATTGTAATATTTGAATCTATCTACTAAACGAATATTTACTAAATGAATTTTATTTTAAATCAAAATATATTACGACGGTAATATATTTGTAAATAGATCCAAACAAAATAACTAACAATTTATAATTTTGATATGTTTTAAAATGGATATCATAGTGTGTGCGCAATTACGACTTATATAACTTACTTTTTAATAAATGTAAATTATGTGAACAAATACATAATTCCTAATATTTTATTTGGGAATAAATTATATATATAATACGAGCATTGTGCTCGTGGTTTAAAATTAGGCGGGATTTTCGCTATATAAGTGTATTGCAGACATACTACGATAGATTGGGGTTCAAACTAAGGTATGAGGGTAGGAAGTAGGTGAGAAAATGTGAAACGAAGATCTGCAAAGCAGACCCTACTGTTTCACATTCCCTTAGTGACGGAAAAAAAAATTTGTTAAAAAAAAAGATCTTACAACAGGTGTCCACCTATGAAGCCTGCATAAAAAAATTTTACAAGATAACCCATAATGTACAGGATATAAATATAATGAAGAAACGAAACTGAATGATATACCCGGATCATATTAATAAATCTACCGTCTAGCGAACATTTTCTATTATTATCCCCCCCCCTCTGTCAACAAAATTTTATTAAAAAAAAACTAATCGTTTAACACTGTTTATATCCGATCTCCTTTTTATATTATTCTGTGACGTGTCCATTTCTTTTTTTTTTGTTGTTGTGGGTTTTTTTTTTTAAAAAACTACTATAATCCTGGGTCTGGTGGGTAATCACTGCTTTTATAATTTGATGACTGCAGTCTCAGATTATCAGGTCTCTTTACCTTGTCTGGCGGTTCTTTGGCCCAGGGACTGAAATCCAGAGTGGTGGTTAATAACTGAAGCTTTAGGCTGTTGCAATTATTTGCCTTATCTGGTGGCTCCTTGGCCCATGGGCTGAAATCCAGTGCCATTATTGTTTTCACTATTTCCTTTATCCGATATATTCTTGCTATATCAGGTGGGAAATTTTCCTGGTTTTCTTTACGTCCTTTGATGTTGGTGGTAAGCATGGTTAGCTGGGTTTGAATCCGTAAGTCCCGTACATTCTTGGCTGGAAATGTCTCGTCTAAATACAGTTGTGGACATTTTTTTACTTCATGAAAAATTTTTATGTGACGAAGCTTGGTTAGCTGGGTTTGATGTCCTGTGTCCTGTACATCATTTAATGAAAGTACTCTTTCCAAAGAAAGTTCGGGACATTTTTTTACTTCCTGGAATATTCTAGTGTTGAGCTGGGTTGGTTGAGTTCGAGGTCCCAGGTCTGGTGTATCAGTCTTCTTTGCGGAATCTTTGTCTCTACTTTATGGTTCAGGAGTTTATCTTCCATCTCTTGCCATCCAGGGAGGAGTCTGTACAGCACTCTAAGTTCCTCACCTCTCCTTCGGCTTTCTTCTTCCCATCTTTTCACTCTTTCTTCACCTTGCTTAAACAATTCTATAATAGCCTGGAAACAGACCTCATTAGTATCCGTATTTTCCATGGCCTTGGATGTTAGCATGATCGATGATTTTTTTTCCTTTTATTTTATTGCTAACTATATTAATATATCCTAAACTCTTTAACACAATGTATAGCACTGATAAAGAAAATGTTTAAACTGTTTTACGTTGAGCTTATTAAAACTAATACGGTAAAAAAATACTCTTATTATTTTTCCTTGTTTCAATCTCTGCGATTATTACGTTTAATTACAATTTTATTAATGGCTAATAGGCTATCTCCCTCTCGGTTCTGTTGGCCTAATTGCTGCTTTTATATTTATCACTTAAAACCCCAACTACTGCCCTCATACTACTGCCAAAATTTCTCGCTTACATCTGCTGCCAACATATATATTTTTAACTGCCCGTATATATAAAAATCTCTTAAATTCTACCTGTCAAAATATTTCGCTAAAATATATATTTTTTTTAAACTCAAGCAAATTTATTTATATATATAAACATTCGCTAGATCCGGGTATAATTATTTCTTTCCCTCTTATTTAAGATTTGCAAACATATATATATTTATTTACATAATTATTGATCCGATTCACGTCTCATTATTTGGTCTAAGAAAAATTTACACACGTTTAGAAAACAAATTTCATACAAAAGAATTGAGCCTGGTGACAAAATTTATTTTAGAAGTAACTCCGTTTAGTGAAATTACCCTGGGGCGCCATGTCACCAGTTAAAAATATCCATAGACTGTTAGCTTCCCAAAATTAATTTTAATAACTATTCCATTTAACTATGGGCACTCGTTAAACATTCACATTTTTTTTTATATATATTGATTACAACATTTGATTTATCATTATGCTATATTGTGTGTTGAGCCGATAAAACTTTATTTTGATAGAAAATACAATATTTGAAATATTTATAATTGTCACAATATTCACTTGGGACAATATTTAAGTAATTTACGCTATGCGTACATAGCGTGATTTAAGTGAAACAATAAATACAGATAATACAGATGGCTCTTATCGCACTATAGCATGTTTGGACAAGTTCTGATTATATAGGATAAGTAATTGAATGCCCGAGTCAAACAAAATATATGAAATATACACGCAAATAAATAATATAGAGTTTGAAAAATATTATATATCAAAATATAAAGGATTTGAGTGATTAAATGCGAAAAAAATGCTAAAATTAAACTACAGGGATGTGGGTGTTTAAATAATTATGAACTACAGGGATGTGGGTGTTTAAATAATTCGAGGCTCCACGTTTGGGCAAGCCATGGACCCAGAAAAAAAAATTTACTATGTAACGGTCAGAATCATCTATCTCGCTAACACACTGCATAATTCAAACCCCAGACCCAAAACTGAACATTCTAGAAGGGGTTGCCTTCTAGATATACTAAGTTCGAATCTAAAGTCCAAATTTCACAGCGCCACCTACGTGATAACGCATCTGATGCTACACTAGCATAACCTTTTACCGGTGCCTGGTGGTCAGGGAGAAACAAAAGACTCTATACTAAGATAAGTTTGGGTGGCTAATTAACGTCTATGGATTTACAAAAGAAATGCAGAAAATATGTATATCTAGACTGAGACAGTGATAGGAATCAAATAAAATAAGAGATAAAATTTAGTTTTAAATAATTGCACACAATTTATTTATATCAATATATAGATCAAATGCCACTGTCTGCTTATATGAGACAGGGACGCGTATTAAGTAATTGTTGGCATTTATATTTCAGTAATGACAAAAGGGTTTTAAAACAGAGTGATATATTCTATTCCTCAGGCTAATAGCATTACGATAATGTGCTTGACAAGATAGGAATATGTGCGAGGTGCTTTGAGTAAATAGACAAGTTTAAGAAAATATTTGAAATGAAATGCTCTAAAATATTTATTGATTTTGAGAATAGTAACGGACTAAAGCTTACTAAGCAAATGTGGGAATGGGATCAAAGCATTTATCTGAGAATAATAATAGATTTGTATTGGGAGGTCAGTATTGCTGATAGTGAATTTATAAAGTTGGAGGGTGTGACTCATTTAAGTCACGAATGCTTTGTAAAATAAATATAAAATGAAACAATATTGAAAATCCGGAATAATTACAGAGGGCATCTCGCCGCTAACCCATAGGAATGTATTTTGACGAAACAGCCGAAACTTAGCGACTGTGTGACGATTGCGTTTAATTCCCAGGGGTGTCATTTGTGAACACCCTCTGCCTGGAAATTTGCAATGAGCGAAAGAACAGACTTTGCCGTGTAAAGAATCCTTGGAAAATAAAAACAAAGCGGTCTCAACAACCAATTCATGTACTAGCAATACGAGACTAGTGTATATAAAAACATACTAAATGGGTTTTACTTGTATTAAGAGAAATGCCCAATCACCTTCCCTGAAATTCATTTAAAAGGGTCCGCACATTCTCGACATCAATGATGAACTTTATAATTAAAATAGAACACGGTAATTAAAATAAGAAAATGCATGCTTGCGGGTTTGAAAAGTAAGTATAGATTTATATATGCAATCATGCATTTGGGGACACATTTAATCATTGACTTCGCACATACTCTTATATTAGATTAAAATCAATAACATGTAGATTTTAAACTATGTGATTATGTTACATTAAAGAAAAGAATCGCCCTCAAACGAGTGATTTGCAAGACAATAAAATTGGAAAATTATAAATTTAAAATATGCCTTAATAGTGGCATCTTATTTTCAATAGAGGGAATAGTTCACTCGGTCAAAGACGATTCTGACACATTATCATAATAAAATAAAAGAAAGCTTTATAAATAGAAAATATTAACCCAAGGATAGAGAGCAAAATGTTAAGCATATTTAAACAAACAAAATAAATACACAATGAAGTTGTGAAATATAAGAAAACAATGTTAAATAGCTATAGCATTTTAGTTAGTGATCACAAGAGCTCTTGGGTTAATTTAGGTTACCTCTGGAGAAGCATTTGCAGGTAGATGTTCAGCAGGTTTTATAATTCAGCAGCAAAATCTGGAATGTTCATATTTGGCAGGGGCAGCAGCAGTTTTGGGATCCATGTGATAATTTCTGATGGTATGGAGCAGCGGCTGGCTATTCCAAGGGGACATAGCCATCTTAAATGCCTCTACTCGGACATGTCAAGGTTAGCAAATTATTAGAATTTTAGAACAACTCAGAAACTTTTAGAAAACTCAGAATTCTTTAAAAGCTTAGACCTTTCAGAGCTTAGAATAGAGAACAAAAGAAAAACATCCTTTTTATAGTAAAATTTAACATTAGATTTGTCCTGGGGCATACAAAATTATTGGACTTATCTGCTGTAATTAAATCTATCCGAATGTCTAAAGGAATTCAACATTAATTAATTTCTTTTGTTAACTTCCCCGTCGACATTCGAATTACAAACTAGATTTAATTAAAATTACTGCTACTAATTAAAGAAAACTTAAGTGGACAGCTGCTGTTTTTAGATAAACTTATATAATTAAACTATTGTCCCTTATTTATTTTAACAGAAATATTTGGGATGATTTTTATTAAATAAAACGAAAATTATTTTATTTTAAATTGTAATATTTGAATCTATCTACTAAACGAATATTTACTAAATGAATTTTATTTTAAATCAAAATATATTACGACGGTAATATATTTGTAAATAGATCCAAACAAAATAACTAACAATTTATAATTTTGATATGTTTTAAAATGGATATCATAGTGTGTGCGCAATTACGACTTATATAACTTACTTTTTAATAAATGTAAATTATGTGAACAAATACATAATTCCTAATATTTTATTTGGGAATAAGTTATATATATATAATATGAGCATTGTGCTCGTGGTTTAAAATTAGGCGGGATTTTCCGTATATAAGTGTATTGCAGACATACTACAATAGATTGGGGTTCAAACTAAGGTATGAGGGTAGGAAGTAGGTGAGAAAAGGTGAAATGAAGATCTGCAAAGCAGACCCTACTGTTTCAATATATATATAACTAATGAAATGGTTACATTTCAAAAAAAGAAAATATTGCAAGAAACTTAATTCATTATTAAGTAACCTGATAAAATTCAACTTTAAAAAGTACATTTTGTTTTAATATTGTCATAATTATTTTCTTAATTAATATTTTTATAATTATTTTTTAAATTAAATTAATTAAAAGAAGGAAGAAAGAATACTTACAAAATATATTTTTTTATATAATTTAAAATCTTTTGTATTCTTAATTCTGATAAAAACTGTCAGAAAAATAAATAATGGAAAAAAAAATAAAAACTAGACTTATAAACATATTTTTAAAGAAGCGAGTCCATTTACCATACTCAAGATACTTTCTATGAACCAAATAGGCCCAATATTAATGAGAATTCCAAGGGGGTTGATCACCATGAAAAAAATTGACCTGAAGCAATTTCTTTTTGTTTTAAGATAGATAATTATTTTTTTAATGTCATCTTCTACTCCAAACCACAAATTCAACTTATTCAATTTAATGCATATATTTTTTTATTTGTCATGTACTTATACAATAAATACAGAAATATTCATTGTTTTTATTCTAAAGAAATTAGATAGATAAACTTAAAAAACACGTATCATTAAAAATGCTGAAATGTATGCATTTCTCAAAAACTAGATCTAGAAAGACTGTAGTGATTTATGTATAAATATGTTTCTTAAATTGACAATTTATCTTGTAGTAGTAATTTTAAGAAATATAAGTTATGAGGAGACTAGTATTATTGTTGAATAGATTTATATATATATATATATATATATATATATATATATATATAAATCTATTCAATATATATATGTACACATTTATATATATATAATATTATGATTGGATGTCTGTATTTTAAAAACAATATACCTAATTATATAACTGAATATTTGTAAATACAGTAACTTAATAATTAAAAAATATTTTATCCACTTAGGAGCACTTTCCATTATCCCAGTAATCTGTTTCAACTAAAGCTTTGAAATGCTCTTTCAAAGCTTTAGTTGAAACAGATCACTGGGATAATCGAAAGCGCTCCTAAGTGGATAAAATATTTTTTAATTATTAAGTTACTGTATTTACAAACATTCTGTTATATATATATATATATATATATATATATATAACTGAATATTTGTAAATATTAATTTATTAATATTATATATATATATATATATATATATATATATATATATATTAATAAATTAGTCAATAATTCTAAGGATGTCATACCTGTCAAACAAAAAAGTAATGTCATGTATCAAATTTTTTTGATTGTATGCTATCATATATAGGTGAATCTAGGTGCAGTATTGTGGGTAAAGATTGAAGGAACATGAATTGTTATATAAGTGTGTAAAAATAAAAATAATGGTGATTTAATATCTCCTTCAGTTTTCTTTGATCACGAAAAAACATGTAAATATAAATTTAAATTTAATTTTGAAAATGTGAAAATTCTTCATGAAGAGAGAAACCATAGTAAAAGAAAAATTAAAGAGGCAATTTTTATAAACAGGAATAAAATGCAATTAATAAATCAACAAACTTCTAACATTAAAATACAAGATTCGTGGAATTTGAATTGATGATGTTTGCTTCCACTTTTGTTTTTGAATTTAATGGCAGTTGAGGGAGATTAGAAAGTAACTGAAAGTACTTCTGCAGATTTAAGGATTGTTTGTAATTGTTTGTAAACCGTTAAAAATATTATTTCAATTATAATTATATTTATATCATTATTTGTAACCATAGTTAGTACAATCGGGATGAAGGTCTCTTCAAGTTTAATCTAGCTTACTGATCCATAGCCTTTCTTTTCTACGTAACAAGAAAAAAACCTCCTTATTTTATCCATATATCTCACATGAAGTTCTTTCTACATGTTTAATAATCTCTTTAGGTCCAATTTAAAATTTTAATTTTTCATCTTTTATCATCTTTTTAGAAATATGTATAATCTAACTCCATTTCACACTATAATCCCTTTTAATGATGTTTGTGATATCTAATAGATGTTTCACCAATATATTTCAGTTTTCTAATTAGTTCTAACCTTCATTCCTCTATACTTTATAGAGTTGTCTGAAGTGCCTGATTGCTCTTCTATTAAGGGCCCATGATACATGTCCATAAATAAATAAGTCACAATTATTTTTTGAACACATAGTCATATTTTAATTTAATATCTTGTATTTTGTACCAAAAACACTCCATCCAGGTTTAATTTTAAGATTCTATTCATCCATTATCTTTTCATCTATCTTAATATTATGTCCAAAGTATTTCCTATTGACAACATTTTCTCAAGATTATCAATCTTTAATTTTTTTTCCTGAGAAAGTCTATTAAACATTATATTCTTTTTAATATTTATCTTTAGTCCGATTTTCTTACTTTCATCTTATAATTTTTGCAACATTTCCTGAAACTTTGAAACATTATTTGCAAAAAACAAATATATCATATTAATATCTAGATAATTTAAATAATTTTACTTATTATTTTTTAGCTTCCTCTTTTAATTTACATAATATTGCTTCCAAAATAACTGTAAAAAGTTTTAAAGATACATAATCATATCATCATACATCTTTCTCGATTTTAATCTTTTTTGTATCATAATATAATTTAATGATAACTGTTAATTTCTGATAAGCATGTAATTCTTTAGTTAGGCAAACCCCTTTTCTTCTGATGGTTCATTATTATTTCTTTTGATTGGAGACAAGTTCTATCTCATTATGGAACTCAGATTTTTAAACTCCCCACAGATATTCAATTTGTCGTATACAACTGATACATGGGACCACATACATGTGAAAAATAAAAATGATCTCCATTATATGCATTTCATACTGAACCAGCACTCATCAATGTATCCAGATCACAATGTCCCATATATATATATATATATATATATATATATATATATATATATATATATATATATATAATCACTGCTCAGTTTATATAAAGATAGAAAATCTTTAAACTTTAATGGACAAGCTCCAATCTTCTCAACTTTCCTACTCTTCAACTATCCATATCATTAAAATCCAAGAATAAAATTCTGAAAACTCTTGTTGATGCTAATACTATTGTTATGCTCATGTTGATCTTAAGTCCATTTGACCCTCACACATAAAATGTTAATTAGTCCATTTAATTATACAAAAGAAGGATGAGCAGAATACAAGCTGAATATGTAATATTTAAATACATGTATATTGACTATGATAAACTTAATGTAATTATAAGAGATTTGAACTCAGATCTCCATATGTTTTACAACTATACAATCCATCTTATACAACTTTTACACATGACCACATACATGTGAAAAATGTAAATGATTGTTAATGCATGTATTTTGTGCTGAACCAGCACTCATCATTTGGTCCAGTTCACCATCCTCCATATATATATATATATATATATATATATATATATATATATATATATATATATATATATATATATATTAATAAAACAAGACTGCATTTAATGATCACTAGATGGAGCTTATCAATAGCTCTAATCGTGCTGCTCAAAACCAATTGATCTGGAGATAGGGACTTTCCAATAGAGATGTTGAATTCTTTCTCTTTCAGCACTTATAAAATAAAGCTTGATTACAGCTATTGGTAAGCTCCATCTAGTGATCATATATATGCCAAACAAAACCTGCTTTTAACTTTGAATTTTATGATCACTAGACAGAGCTTAACCAATAGCTCCTAACAAGTTTTATGTAAACAAAAGTTTGTTAGGAGCTATTGGTAAAGTTCCAGCTAGTGATCATATATGAATACAAACATTATTTAGTTCATATTAAGACAGCAAATCATTAAAATTTAATGGACAAGCTTCAATCTTCTCCACTCTTGAACTCATCAGTCATCCATATCACTGAAAATCTGGTGATAGAATACTTAAAGCCATTGATGATGCCAATATTACAGTGATACCCATGTTGACCATAAATCAATCTGAACCCTCTTATGTAGGATCTTATTATGTCTATTCTACATCTGAGGATCAAATTGAATTAAGAACAATATGTGTATGACTATAATATTGGCATCATCTAGGGCTTTGAACATTCTATGATAAGATTTTCAATGATATGGATGGCTGAAGAGTTGGAGAGTAAAGATGATTGAAGTCTGTTCATTAAAGTGTGTAGATTTACTATCTTAATATAAACTGAGCACAGATTATATATATATATATATATATATATATATATATATATATATCTGGATTATTATCTCCCATATATATATATATATATATATGGGAGATAATAATCCAGACCAAATGATGAGTGTTGATTCAGTATGCAAAACATATGTTGGAGATCGTTTGTTTATTCACATGCATGTGGTCATGTGTATTGGTTATATTGGACAGTGTGGATGACTGTAGGGAGCTTGAAAGTCTGGTTTCAAATCCCTGTTAATTACATCTGGGTTAAGTCTATACATTATACTTGTATTTCAATATTATATATATATATATATTCATTATGGCTTTGTTGTGATAACAATAACAAATTTATATTCATTTTTGCCACTTATGTTTATGTTTCAATAACATTTTTTTTATAATAAGTCACAGCTCTTATCTCATTATCACATGATGAGACTTACATCACATATGCCATGTGGTTGTAACTTACATTATTATTATATTAAAAATTAAAAGTATTATTTTAAATCCTTTTATTTACCATGCATTAAAAGGAAAAAAAATTCTTCAACCACAATTGGAGTTTTCAGATTCAACTTGAAACAAAATATTGGGGGGAGGGCAGAAATTAATTAAATCAATCTCTTGATATAAAAAATCCTATTGACAATTAAGTTATGAACACCCATGCTTTATATCATGTTAAATTTAAAAAACACAATTGTGGTTGAAGAAACAATTATATTTATTTTTATTTTTAGTGCATAGTCATTAAAATCATTCAATATAAATAAAATTATCTCTATTTTTTTTTAACTTTTTATTGTTGGCACAATAAATAACAGTGTAAAACTATATTGAACTGTAAACCAACTTGGCATTTTTAGATGATATATATTGAAACCATACAGGCTCAGTTGAGATTCAGTGCAGTCAATAATGTGGAGAAAATGCTTTAGCTGTTGCAATCTTGGTTGAGATGGCATGTCGTGCAATTATCCTTCTCTTGACTTGCAATTCTCTATGCATGCAAGTTTTTATATTTTCACATAATCTAAAACTATTCTATACATTGAAAATAAATTTACATTCCATAAAATAATAAATAAACTTCTCAGGGTTATTTAATATGTGCACTCTTAGTCTTATTATATTTTATTAATAAAAATCTTTGCAAATATATTGCTTTTTATGATAAGAACTAATTAAAACTGTGTTTTAAATCTAGGGATAGCAATTTTAAATATAAAGTTGATAAATGATTTATTTCAGATTTTGTAATACAAAAAAAAAAAAAAAATGCAAGGATATAAAGCGTGTTTATGCATTTTAGGATAAAGCAATGTAAAAGAAATTTTATGTGCTTCATCTTACCCAATATTTTTTATATTTCATATATTATTAATACAATAATGATGTGTTTAATCCAAATAGATTTTACATGTAATCTATTATCTCAAATATGACATTTTTATATCATAAATACGCAGTGATGATGTTTCTTTAATCAAGACAAAAGATAAACATTAAAAACTAACAATTACTTTATGACATAATACAAAATAAATGATAAAAACAATTAATAATGATAAGAAAATTATATATAATGTCTAACAAATATGAATAATTATTTATTTTCTAAATCTAATTTGAACATGGCATATGAAAAGATTATTATCAAATAGTATTGCATTGATACTAACATTATATAGTAATAGGTTGTTTATTATTTCAAAAACATAATCCTTAATTTAAATACTGGATGTTAATAATCATCAATGTAATGATCAATGATAAAGGTTCTATGTGGTCCTTAATTAGTTTGTTTCACTAACAACTTATTGTTAATCATCTTCTATAATGTTGGAAAGGTTTTTATTCTTTTAAGAGAAACAAGTGTAATTATTCCTTAGCATATCTAAATGACATTTACCAAATTGGACTTATTTATTTTACCTCATGATTATTTACTGAATCTACTTGTAGGATTAAATGTTAGGAGACCTAACCCTCTAACCAAATATAACTAGATAATTAGAATGCTTTCTTAATATTATATAACAGTCAAAAATTATTACTAATGAATAAGAGTGATACATAAATATTCCTTACATATCTGCTCATCTAAATAATGATGAATAATTCTATTTAAGTGTGAGTTGAAAGTTAAGCACTTATAAAACATATAATAATTAAAATATAACACAGTTTTATATATGTTTAACAGTTACTTATATTTATTAAATCTAAACCTACGATAAATCACATTTAATTCCATACAATATCAGCAAGTATAATATTAAATAAAAATATTACCTGTACATAAATATAGTAATATTTGACAAAACTTCATTACATTAATAACAACTATAATATTAAATATTTAAAAAGAAGCATTTATGAGAAAGTGCAACAAATCATATGTCAGTTTTTTATACAGTTGATTTTATTTTTGTAATGTAATCCTTTCTGGATACATTATAGAGGTTAATAAATTCCTTGTATCATACTTTTTGACTCAAGGTAATGTACATTCAACACATTAATTCATTTTAAGATTGCTTATCACTTGGATGTTTATTATATTTAAAATTTGCTGTAATAATCTACAATTGAGGAGTGGCATTTAAATATTTAGCTTCATAATACATTATCCATTAAATGGTATTTATATATTTGGCATTGATAATTCATAATGCATTTCTTTAAACACTGGATGCAAATGAATTGGATGTTACTTGCAGGAATTTAATTTATTTGATCAAATGTTATAATTTTATTGAAAGGAATAGTGATTATTATCTTTTAATTTGATTTATGTATATATAATTAAGCTATTAATTTAGTGATATTTAATCATTGATGTAGTAATTATTATTGTGTCTCTGATAAAGCAAATAGTTAATCATCCATAACAAAGTATTTTTTATTACTTTTTCAATCAAAGCTCATTTAACTAAGTGACAAGTTTAAGAGGCATATTTCATTTGAAAAATTACTGCTTAATGTTTTTTCTTACATAATTAAAGATTAAATTCACATTTTGAGCTTTAATATGTGAAATTTCTTGAAGT
Organism: Epiperipatus broadwayi; assembly: GCA_028023455.1. Classification (NCBI taxonomy): domain Eukaryota; kingdom Metazoa; phylum Onychophora; class Udeonychophora; order Euonychophora; family Peripatidae; genus Epiperipatus; species Epiperipatus broadwayi. The sequence goes on from JAQFVV010006335.1 coordinate 1,051,283, forward strand.
AAAACAAGTCAATTATTGTGTAATATTTTGAAAATAAGCATCAGCAGTTAATAAATATAACTTTATAATTATATCTACTATTTAATATTACTTTCAGTTGAGAAAGTTCAGCAACTTTTGTTGAAGTTTTAACACACATTCCATAATTCAATATATCTATCTTTTACTAACAGTTGACTATAATAAATGAGATTTTTTGAAATTTGAATTCAAATGTATTAAACCTTTATTTTAAAATTTTATTGTAACATTAAATAGAAACAAAAACTATTTATATACCACCCTACTATAAGCCTTACATAAAGCATATTAACATTCTAAAAAAAAACATTTAAGTTTGATATCAATATATTCAAAATGTTCACTCCCTGTATTCCATATCTAAGAAACTAGATTACATATTTACAATTATTGAATCCAATATTGCATTGCATGATATTACTTATTTATGCATCAAATTTGAAACAATTTGATTGAAATAAAATTTATTAAACTTCAAATTTAAATTTATATTCTAATTTAAATAATAAAAGTGATTACAAAAGTTTACAAAAAAACTTACATCCAACTAACATATATTCAAAGTTAAATAAAAACATTTAATAATTGGAAAATTTTCACTGTATTCACCTATTTTTTTTTTTAATAATTTCTGTCCTTCACATAACAAAATGTCAATATTTTTTTTTATTATCATACATTAGTTCTTTATTTTATAAATGTATATGCTGTGGTAGATAATAATTTTATCCCTGGGTTTTATAAATTACTGTTTATTTAGAGATGTGTTGCAATATCTTCCACCATTATTTACACAAGTGAAAGTAGAAATCTTTTGCAACAGAATGATTAGAACATAAACACTGCAATGTTTTGCAAGAAAAAAACTGCATCAACAATTTTGATATGCAAGATTACTTTACAGCTTTATATATATATATATATATATATATATATATATATATATATATATATATATATATATATATATATATATATATATATATATATATTGTGGCCTATGGAAAGAGTAGACTCTCTTACCTAAGAAAGTGATATAATGAGACATTTTTTTCTATAAACAATAAAACCATATATAAATATTATTGTAACCTCTTTTATGTTTAAAAAAAGAGATGTTGTTAATATGTTTTGTTAACTTTCAGAAAGAACTCAAAGTATTTATGTTTTAAGGGATTAATGTTAGATCTCTTGGAGTAGTTATTTATGTTTTATATCTCAGGTTAGTCATCCTGCATAACTTAGATACAGTGGACATAGCTGTTTATAAATTTTCCATTATCTAAATTTTGAATGTGATGTCTTTACTGGAGTCAACCAGTTTTTTTCAATATCTACTACTTAAAGATAGTGATCTATTATCTAAGAGAAAGTATTATAACTTTTTCTTCAATCATTGGGTATTTTAGAGCTAATAAAATTAGTATCTACTTGAAGATAATGATCTATTATATAAGGGGAAGTATTATACATATTTCTTTAATCATTGGGTATTTTAGAGCTAATAAAGATAGTATGTTTAAAATCTATTTTAGATTTGTTATTATATCTGCCTATCAGATAAATAAATTTAAACAATTAAAATAACACATATAAAAATAATGATACACCAATGATAATAGATGCTTATAATAATAACTGTAAAATATATACCAGAAAGAGATACTAATATGCCTTTAGTATACTTACATTCATAATAACAATAAGGTTGTCTAAAAAAAATATGTCAGTGTTTCATATTCTGCCTTGCTAAAATTAAATAGATAACCTTTTTTTTTTTGGCTATCATGTATGCATTACTGGAACAAAGAAAATTAAAATATTGAGTCCAGCATCCAAATTTGATTTCTAAACATTTACAATTTTTTTTTCACATAGGCAGGCATTTATTCATTTCAATATAAACGTATTGAAAATTGGCAAAACAAATTATAACAAAAATAAAGTGGAATGATAGAAACATGATAAAAATATAGAAAAAGCAATATATTTGCATATAAAATAAAAAAAAGAATAATCATTATATAAAGTTTTGTGTTGATGACATTTTGTTTGTAGTTATTTATAGGACAATTTTCAATTGAAATGTAAAATATTTAGTATAATTCAATATATATATATATATATATAAACAATGAGGATTGCCAATTCCTCAACAAGATTTGAGATAATGCTTAGCCAGAGCCAGTACCTAAAATATCTCTGTCATCACCCCCCCCCAAAAAAAAACAAACTTCTGACCATGGTTTCTTCATGCTTTGACACTCCTCAGAAAGGTGCCAAAATAGGTTCAGATACTAGATCTCAAAATACCAACCCAAAGCCAAGCCCTTATCTAAAAGTTATCTAATGAATGGAAAATCTGAAATTTTCAGACATCTACATGTCTTCAAACCCAGCTGTCCATCTCAGATATATATATCAAACCCAGCTGTCCATCTCAGATATATATATGGGGCTGATAGATCTTCAGCCATACCATATATTAGTAGTCTTAGCAATATAAAATTGCATAAGACTTAAGATAGAGATCATAAATAGTCAAAATAAGAGTCATAGAGCACATGACCCTATCTCTTAAGCGTGTAAGTTATAAACAATGAGGATTGCCAATTCCTCAACAAGCTTTGTGATAAATGCTTAGCCAGAGCAAGCCCCTAAATATATATTCAACTATTAGTAGTAATACCCATGTTAGTATAAAACACATTGCTTCACACAATATTATTCATTCGTTTTTGTTAGGTGTGACTGGCCTGATCTGTGAATGTCTGACACAGAGAATATATTAAGTATGACTGAATAAATAGCTAGGCAATTCATTAAGACATCACATTAACTTTAATGTTCTTAACACTAAAAATTACTGGATCATTTTCTTTGCTATCTATCACTAGTCAAGAGAAAAAAGAAATACTAATAGCATTTGAATATTTGGGCCATACTAACTTATGTATTACTCATAGTTAAATGTGCTTAGAAATGTGCAAATAAACTTTGATTTTTTTTTATATTAATGCATTTAACAATTTCCCTATATGATCCAAGATGTATAAATAAGAACAATGTTTATTAGAAAATAAGAAAGAAGTGTTATTTACTATTGGTTAATAGCATTTAATCTTCTTCTAAGATGTAGTCTGTTGAACATTATTGATATTTACTTTATCTTATTTATTAAGTGAATCTTGATTATGAAAGAGAAAAAAAAAACAATCATAAGATAAAGGTAAGACCTCGAAAGACAAAGAAAGTAATGTGCAATTGTAATGAAAACTGTCATATAAATAAAATAAATTCATTTATTTATATTAACATTTTCTATCAGTTTTTTAATATTTTAAATTATTGATCCAAAATGACTTCTGTTTAATTTTTAACTGTGGTAACTATTTTGTGAATTACTGTTTATTGTAAATTCTTCTTTTATTTGGTACAACCCAAGTATTCAATGTTTATGAAGTAACAGTAATCGAATTCTTTTACTAAATTTAAAAATATTTTTGTTATAGTCCCTAATTTATTATTTAAGTCTGTTAAACTTTTCTTTAAAAATAATCGGAGCAAAATATTTCTAAAAAGATTTTTGAGATTTTTTTTAATTCTAAAAAAAAAAGAAAAAAAAAAGAAATAGGAAGCTTATTTTGTATATAGATTTTAGAAAAATCCTAAAATACTGTTTGTACGCAGTTATCTTTTTTCTTCAAGCACTGTATAAAAGAAAGGTTCGATCACTTTTTATTTTCAATAAAAATAAATTTCTGAAAAGATTTTTAATAAATATAAATTATATAAGACGCTCCCCTATTGGCAAACAACTTATAAACAAATATACTGCCATTTCTTAATCTAATGTCGTGTCTCCTGGATTTGTACAGAAAAAGATTTGCATACAATTATGATGATACTCAATTTTTGTTTAAGTTTTAGAAATATCCAGATGTTTTTCAAAGTGATGTATCTGTTTTATATTTATTATTATGGATGATGTGTTTCAAACTATCTAACAAACATGAATAATAAATCTGAATTTAAAGTAACCTATAGAAAAGTCATATGGCATCATGATTAGTATTTTTTTTTGTGCCCATAATAACTTATTATTTTTTTCGGTAGAAGGCAAAATGGCACTCCAATTAGATCATTCATTAGCGAACGGCTAGATGTAAAATATTATGCATAGGCAGAAAACATTTAAAAATACAACGTTTAGAGCGGTTGTCATTTTCTTGGAGTTTCTGAAACAATGATTATTATTTATTAATACAGAACATAAATGAATTTCTAAATGAAATAAAATGTACATTTATTTTTTATTGATTTTGTAAAAAATAAAAATTAAAACAAATTGAAATTTTAAACTGCATTATCAAATCTCATTTTAAATGTTCATTATTTTGAAAGAAGCTTGTGCATATGTGGACTGATTGCCACTAGTAATCCAGTTTTCATACCTCTGATATAGAAGTATATGTGACAACAGTCAATAGTTGTATTAATCAATTTACAAACTAGTTTTTAATTATTAATGACATGAAAATCAATATTGACCTAGTTTTTAACAATATAACTAAACAAAGGATGACATAACTATCTAAAATAATTTCAAAATCTGTATTGTTGACAGTAATCCACTGTATATTATTATGTATACAACTGTTGTGTCTTATTATACATAGAGACACAAACATCTAAAACGTTCATTCTATGTATACTGAACCGGATTGATATCCAATTCAAGGATTTTACTGCCAAATTAAAAACTTATTTTTTGTTAAATCTTATCTAAAGTTAAAATTTTTTATTATTGTTTAAAAAAAAAATGTATGTGTATTAAAACATATACTCAGTTATATTTAAATAGTGCATTTTAATTTTTGTTTATAGAATTGATTTATTTTAAAATAGTTACTTTCACCACCTGTTTTAATCAATTTGATTGAAAACAGGCAAGCTTGCTAATTATATTTCTGTTGCTTTTATTTTAGTCATTTATAAAGTTAATTCTAAAAAGTGGAGATTGAATTGTGTTGTTGTTTTTGTTTCAGTAATCCCTGTTTGGAATTCATAAATTAGATTGAGCGGGAAATTAATGTTTGCCCTGTCTGAGGCATAGAATTAGACAGTAAGAAAAGTTTTTTTTGCAGGAAATGTAGTGAGACAATGATAGCCTGCCAATTTTTGGGAGGAGAGAGATTCAGTATTCTAGAGAGACACTTGGATTTTCACCTGCTGAGAGTTATACCATTTTGGGCAGCAGTTCGGACATTTAATTCCTGCTAAAAACTTGTAATTATTAACAGACTTTGTTGCTGTGCAAGATGTCAAAATCTACCACTATGAGTTTTGGCATTATCAGGAAGTCTTGCTCACTTAAACAAAGGATGGACCCATGCCTGCCAGCTCTCCTTCTGTCATGCCATGAGCCTCTAAAATAAACACTTCCTCTACCTTGCCACTGTCAAAGGATCTGAAAAATGGACTAAAGATAAATGTGCGCACTCTATGTGAACTGTGCCTTATCGTAAGATGAAAATTTCTTTTATTTTTTCCAGGGTAAATTCTTTTAGTTAAATCTCCGCTCAATCTAATAAACCTGTAATCTAAATTAAGATTTAACCTCATATTGATTAGTTATATTTATTCTTTTTTATTGTACTTTGCCATGTGTCTTGGAATTTTAGTTTTAAGATTCCAAGTTTGAGTTCAATTTTGTTTATTGGAGAGTGACTTGTGAGTTTTTTTTATTTTTATGCCTAACTTTTACTAAATGCTTTGGCAAGTCATGTATATTCTGAATGCTTACCTGTAATTATTCTAGTAGCTCAGAATTAATTTGAGATACTGTGTTTGCACTTTTGCAAACCATCAAATCTTTTGGCTGGTGACTTTATTTTCATAGTTTTCATTTTATATATCTCCGAAAGCGGAAGCTATAATTGTTTTTGCTTTGTAATTTTATAAGTTGCCAGCAGGAAGATAATATTTATCCTTTTTATAAATTATAGGTGAGAGACACTTTCACTGCTAAGGTATTTATAGGATTCATATTTTTGTACTCATATGCACTCTCCGATAGATTTATTTTGTATTTACATATATAGATTAAAATTTATCAGAGCATGTACTCAGAACTTGTGTCATAAATTTATTTTTTATTATAATTATTGGTAATTCATTTTCTTTAAATGCTGGGACAGACATAACTGATTTTCTAATGATTTACTTGTCTCCTATTGAGACCTTTAATTCTTAGATTAGTTTTCACCAATCGTTTGGTTGGGGATTCACCAGTTTTATTTGTTTGTTTTCCTTTCATTCTGAAGCATATTTGTCATGGGTTCTTGTGGTAAATAAATCATCTTTGCTTTAAATGTAGTTTTAAGATGCAGCTTCTACTAGCATATGACATTTTGGGTCCTGACACATTTTTTTGGGGGCCTAGAAAAGCTCACTGGTGCTGGTTTCATTGATTTATTTGAGGAACGTATTGTTTTCATACCTGTGAATGGGAAGACCAGCATTTAGGTGACTTCTCTTCTGAAAGAAATTTGCTCCCTCCCTTTTATAATTCGCTCTTGGAAGATCGGTCTGTCTGCTAGAGCATTGCATTTTTGTCTTTTTGGAACACACCTGAGATGACCCTATTGGTTTTCATGTAAACTTTTTCTTACAAGTTATTTTGCTCTTAAATAAAAGTTTAAAATTTGTTAAACTTAATTTGGCTGAAGTTTGTTTTTGTGCTTTGATTTCTCAATTGGCTAAACAATATTTAAGGTTTCTCCCTGAGTTTAGTCCAGTGCATTTTGGTTCACATATCCTGTCCACCCTTAAAATAAATGTCTAGTTCCAATTTTCAGACTAGTGGCACCCATGTGGTCAATACATGCGAATCAAGGATTTTTTGTTAGGTACATATATATTATTGTTTAGCACAACCAACATAGGGCTTTGAGTTTTCAAGCCCATGTGAGATTTTGTTTAGACAGTTGAGAAAGATTTCAAGTGTTAGAGGCAAGATATAGTAGCCAGGTATCAGTTTTTATTAGTTATGCCATGTATTGTTGGAGCAGTTCGGTAAAATGGGGTTTAGTCTTTTTCATATGACATAAATAAATAAATAAAAAATAGCGTTTTTTTTTAGAAAAGAAAAATCTTTCAGAGTCGAATTTTTTTTTTTAATTTAAAATTGATCGTTGCCTTCTTGAATAAATAAATAGTGTTTTATTTGCTTTTAGATTTTTTTTTTTAAACTTTTGGATAGCGATTTAGTCTTGTGTAAAAATGGAAGTTAAAGAAGAAAGTGACAGTGCGGCAGGTTGGGAAGAGAGCCCTGTTTCATTTAAATACCCCCAGATAATAGAAAAAGAAGAGAGTGAGACACAGATGATGATAAAGCTGATAATAGAAATGAAACAAAGTCAGCAAGCCAAGATGAAAGAAATATGACAAGAGTTGTTGGAAATAAAACAAAGTCAGCAAGCCGAGATGAAAGAAATATGACAAGAGTTGCTGGAAATGAAACAAAATATAACAAAACAAAATGTAGAAATAAAACAGAGTCAACAAACAATACTGGAGATGCTGAGAGTATAAATGAAAGAAATGAGAAGAGAAATGACAGGAAGAGTAGAAGAAACTCAACAAAAAGAAGTGGAGATAGGATGTTCAAATTTCATTTCATACAAGGATGTAAACTGTGGATTTATACATAATTTAATTGTCATTGTAATTACATACTTTTTATCATATTCTGTAATACACTACCCTTTTAGTTTATAAATCTATCAAGATAATAAAACTATATTTCATATTTAGGTTCAAAACCATTCAAGCTAAAATTGCTGAATATTTTTGTTTTATGAGGGTCTTTCTGATTTCTTTATTTTTTTCCTAAGATTAAACTCAATTAGTGACTTCTAGACATTATACATTATTAAATTAGGCTGACTTATGACATTATTTGCCATAATCATGTGAGCATTTGAATATAATTGAAAGTTTCAATTTTTAAAGGTATTCAATATTTAATATTTGAAGATGGAAAAATCTAATGTATAATTACTACCAAAATATCATTATTACAAACCCTCAGACAAACACAATTTTTATATCTGTGGAATTCAACATACTGTTAATTCATCATACTGAAAATTCAAAGACCAAGAAAATGAAGTTCATATTTTTACTTTAATTGATTGAAATTAAAATTTTCACCAGTAAATATGTATTGCAACTTGATATCTGATTCAGGAAATTCTCTATAAATAGTTTAAACCCAATATCATATAAATCAAGGTTAAAATTGTAGCTACTGCACATATAACCTTGTTTAACATTAGTATTTTTTTTAATTTTCTTAGATTTTCTACCTATAATAAAACATTCTCTCACTCTATGTATATAGACTATGAGTAAATTTTGATGAATAACCAACTAATATCAAACAGTGCTACATTCATGTTAATAAAAGAATGAAATGTATTGATAGAATAAGTGAAAGAAATATCAAAATTAATACTTTGCTACTAATACTATTTTGATACTTGCTTGGTAATAAAAAATATTGATAGTACTTTTGTTATAATGGATAACAATGATATTCCATAATAATTAATGCAGTCTTGTCTGATCCCCTTTTTTAAAAAAATGTGATGTCCATAAAGTTAGGCAGTAAACTTCATGAATTCATTTGTGTCTAGAAATTCCAATACTTTTTTTTAAATTACAATGTTAACACAATATTTTAAAGCCATCATGGTGTCACATTGATATGTAATCTTTCCATTTTCACAATTATAAAGAACGATTTTAACTCCACCATGTTAAATATTTTTGTTCAAATTTTAATAATGTGATGTAATGCATATATATCATTAAATATTATTATAATATTTTTTAGCATTATTTTAAAGATAAAAAATATTCCTGTTCAAAATATCCAAGTATTTTCCCCATCAAAATACCATTGGCATCATAAAACAGATGTTTAAGAGAATTTGATATTGTCTTTAAAGTCCACATGGTCTTTTATTGCAATAACAAAATCTAAATTAATCATGATCAGCTGATGTCTGTATATTTATTGCAGTTTTATATTCATATATTATTTTTTAACTTTATTATTAATTAATAATCTGATATTAATGTTCTATATTTATTATGAGGTTTCATATTTACTTTATTAATAGTTAAGAAGGGATTTTCAGGTTCAGTATAAAATATGTAAATTGGAGGTCATTCATCTTTTCTAAATGTATGTGACTATGGGCACCAGTTGTATAGAATGATGTGGACAGCTGTAGGGTTTTTAAAGTCTGAGTTCAAATCCCTTCTAAATTACACTAAATTTGGTATAGACAGTTTACGTGTAAGAAAAAACATTTATTAATAATTATGCAAATGACATTTTTCTAATCAAGTCACTTATAATAGGATCATTGTCAGTGAATGAGTTATGATTTTTTCCATTAGAACCAAGAATAAGTTTAAATGTATTCATAACAAACTTTTAAGAGAATCCATGCCTTAGTTACAGAACAATCCATAACTCAGTGATGTAACTATACTGAATCTTCAATATTATCAAAGTTTATGTTGAATAGCTGCTCAATTTACAATGGATGATGATGACAGTTTAATGATATATCTTTTTTTTTTACTCATTTGGTCAAAGTCATCAAAAAAGCTGCACATTATATGAGATAGATGGAGAAGTTTTTAAAATATGATGATGATATATTCTGCTTTAACCATATTAAATTTTTTTAGAAATACAGCAATTCTTGAAATGGGATCATCTGACATAGAATAAAAGCAAGATTGTAATAATTATCACGGGTTATTATTATTATCTATTAGAACAAAGGATATCTTTAAAAAGTTATGTTAAATAGGTTATTTCCAATCATAGATGAATGGTTACAAGAGATTAAATGTGATTAAAAATAATTAAGAAGCACTATAAGCATTATTTTTATTGCCAGGCAAATGCAAGATAATTGTCAAAAACATATTGCTTTTGTTTATTTAATTAATCAAGGCATTTAACTCAATTAAATAAATTGTTTTATGGAACTGTTTGAACTTAAATGATTCTTTCTCTAAATTTATTTATATTATATGACTTCTAAATGTTGGAATGAAAGAAATGATTATTACTAAATGTGGATAATCTGAGGTATCTGAAATAAAAATTAATGGTAAAAAGATGATTTTATATCTTTATGATTGTTAAAACCCTATAGGTAGTTTAATGAACCAGGAACCAAGATGTGAGACAGATTTGATGGTGGCATTTAAAATTTTAATCAACTTAAATAGAAATAATAAAAAACTTTGTTGGATTTGCAATACAATGATGTTTGTGCTATCTTTATCAGTTCAATATACAATCTACAGAATATGCTTAATATTATGAATAAAACATATAAAGTCTTCCTGATTGATGTTTTGACACATGAAAAAAAAACATATTAAACCTTTGATTTAATAATTAATATTTCAAAAATTGAATTCTTTATCAGTCAATAATGGAAAAAATAAAAGCTACTATATTTTAGCTTGGATTGTTATCAATTTGTTAAATGTAATGCAATATAAATATTTTGGTCGAATTTTAAAGAAGATGGGCATAGATGTTAAGGTGCACCCTAAATATCAATATGTCCCTGGTTTGAACAAATTAAAAGATACATGGGAAAAAAATAAATTTTATTCAATGTAAAACTGTTAACATAAATGCACTTTTGATTTAAAAAAACATGCATCTAAATTATACATATATTATTTTGCTTACTTTATTGTATAAAAGTAAAGCTTATATATTGCATTAATATAATGTGAATATAGTAGAAAATTTTAATTTTAGGATCATATGACCAAAAATGTATTGTTTACCTTGTTGAATGTGATACTACAGAGTTCACATTAAGATATTTCTATGAAGAAGTTACAATAATTAAAAAAGCAAGTCATATATAACATGACATTATTTTAATAAGCTTGTAGTTACAAAAATGTAATACAGAGAGCATACCATTAGCTCAAACAAGCTCTTAATTAATGTGACAATAAATTTGAATGTATATTTATGGAAAACACTATTGAAAAGATATGATAGAGAATAGCAAACATTAAATAAAAGCCATTAAAATGTTGAAATATTTTAAAAAATAAAGTATAAGACAGCACAGAATATGATATGTATATGTGTAAGTATTTGTGCTTGACATGATGGTTTAAATAATCATAACATTTATTTTAGTGAAGTATTATTGTTATTATTATTTTATTTTTGACTACTATTTTTTTCCTTGGAAGTCAACTAACTATACTTCATTGAGAGTGATGTTTTTTAAAGAATGATCATAAATTTGTTGTGAATATAATGAGAATAAAATATATTTTAATGCCATTTTAATTTTAGCCTGGAAAATACTATGACTATTATATATCCAACACTTTACACTTGCATGTTCTCATATAATAGGAACACATTTTGTATTTTGTTTCTAATTATAATGCAATCTATTAACTAGCACAGTTTTTACATGTGAGCAATTATTTTATTTTATAGCTATGTCAATGCTTTAACCAAGTGTTATCTGACAGTCAGTTTTTGTGTTTTTAAATATTTGACAACATTAGTCATTTGAGTTTGCAGCAACAATATTATTATTTTTAATAAATGTGAACATTACTTTTTACACAAGAAAAATTATATTTTTAATGGCATTGATACTATTCAGTAAGGAATACAAGCTTCTTTTTAAATTTCTTTATTTTAATATTGAAATACATGAAGTAAAACACTCAATATAGATATCATTGTGCATAAATAAATAAAAATATTGACTTAGTCCTTACAGTATATCCAACACTATGTCATATCCTTTTATTTATTTATCTGACTATCCAAAAAGAACCTCTCATTAAGTAACTGCATATTTAATTTTTTTCCATTGGAAATGGGCTTTACTAAGAATTATCTTTAGACAGATCTTAAAAAAGTATTTGCCTCAAGTAAAGTTAAAATATTTATGTACACATATTTTGAAATTAAAAAAGGTCAGTTTTAATCCCACTTTCAATATGTATACCATTTCTGTGATAAGCAAATAATATTTAGTTTGCATAAAGATATACCATTTTTCTGTGTTTAATACTGGACTGAAATCTAGTCAAAATACATTTCATTAGGAATTCTACTCCTTCAAATAAAGATTGAAACTGAAAATTTTTAAACTATTAACTGTATTCTCATAATTACTTTTATCATGTTTTAATAGAAAAAAATTCCTTACAGTATACTGTGTTTAATAATAATTCAATTACAAATAAATTTATTAAACCATACATAAATAAGAAATCATTAGAAACTTTTGAAAACAAAATGAATTACATTTTAAGATATCACTAAAGTTGATTTAGAGAGAATTAAATCAACCTTTTTCATTATTTATTTATTGTTTTAGTAATTTTTTAAGAATTTGAAACTTCTCTCTTAATATTATAATACATAAAATTAAAAGTGTGTGAAGCCTTGAAAGAGAAACTATAAAGAGTGGAAAAATATTAAACGCAAAGTATTGCTATGAATAGGAGGTTACATGCATCAAAAGCGCTTAGCGTTTAATATTTTTGCACTCTTTATGGTTTCTCTTTCAAGCGCTTCACACATTTTTAATTTTATGTATTACTGTTTTAATCTAAGAAATAGTGACATTCAAAAAATTATTGCATAGATTTTAAATTTCAAAATAGTGTTTTTATTTTAGTTTTAGTTAGAATTATTAAATTAATTCTATTTTTCTATTGATAGAATTAATTACAAAAAAAGTATTTTTGTTTTGTTATAAACTTTGAATAAGTTAAGTTATTGAAATTAGTGTGACATAGTAATTAAAGCAGTTTCCTACTATGGCTGTGGACTGAAGTAAAGGCTAGATGAATCTTGACATTTATATCAGGTTACAAACAATCTTAAGCTATTTTTTTACAGACAGGCATTCCCTAGGCAGTCCAACCAGTGACCAATAAATTACTATTTAACATAAATATTTCCCAATATAATAATAATAATAATAATAATAATAATAATAATAATAATAATAATAACAACAACAACAACAACAATAATAATAATAATAATAATAATAATAATAATAATAATAATAACAACAATAATAATAATAATAATAATAATAATAATAATAATAATAATAATAATAATAATAATAATAATAATAATAATAATAATAATATGTGTAATTTGTCATATAACACATAACATAAACTCTGACTACTCTACCACTATTCATTTTATATAGCAATAAGATAATAACTTTAATTAAATATCACTAAAGCCTTTTCCACATAATTAATGCATTACAGACTCTACTCACTATAAATTTAATCTAAAAATTATTGATTATTCATCCATTATATATATTTTTAATAAATTATAATTTATAACTAAACACATATTTAAAATAAATAGCTAAAATATTAGCTAGAGATAATATATATATATATTCATTACAATTTAAAATATTTACAAGAAACTGATTTGATTTAATAAAATAGTCTCCAATTACTCAAGAGGGAAGGAAACTAAATAAATCAACAAATTTGTAACAAACTCAATATAGATCTATTTATGTTATCTACTGAATGTTCTTGTCAAGTTGTAGACAGCTCAAAATAGATTTAATTCCATCCATTTATCAAAAAAGCCATATAAATTTCATAATAGCATGTAAAGAATTTTCACAACTTGAATAAACATACTACTTGAATGGCAAAAAAAATTCAATTTAAGAATACCATGAAATTGTATTTAATTTAGATTACTAGTAATTAGTTTCTATAATATTTTTGAATATGACTGTTTATTGTAAACAACACTGTCTCTACGCACACACACACACACTAAAAGATAAACAAGATTTATTTTAAAGTCACTATACTTACATTTACTGCTAAATAAACATATATACATATTTAATTTTATTTCAACTTCGTTTTTATCTGTAATAACTTATTTTACATATATATATGTTAGCATGCCTGATGATGTGCATGAATCTCCTTCAATATGTTTTCTGTTTTGCTTAATGAACTTTCATGCTTAACATCATAATCATATATATATAGCCTATTGTGAATACACTTTTATACACTTTTCAAACATCTATTTCTCATGATCTGCAACTAAGAGTCCACGCATATTTCTTTTGGCAGTCAAACAAATTAATTTTTAATATGTTAAGTAAGAATTTTAATAATGGCTGAATAATTTAGTCTAAAGATTTAATTTAGTATATTTGTTCAAAATAGACCTTTAGTATAATGGAATACATTATAATGTTAATTTTAACTAATTGTATGAATGTAGATACCTCTCTTCCCAATTTTTTTTACTTAGGATAAATTTAAAATTGTTATCTGTAGACTATAATATATTAATGTATGCAGGACTTAGTACATATACACTCTTTGCTGACATTTGACTTAAGAAATAAACATCATGGTTAATATTACTTTTAATTTAATTCATTTCAAATGATGTATGTACAATATTTTATTTAAAAGTGCTTTTATTTCATTGAATGTTTAAACAATGCACTGAAAACTTCCCAAAATTTTTTTTATCATAATCTGGATTGGAATATTTAATTTGAAATAAAAGAAGAAACATTAATTAATCAATACAGTCATTAGAGTTAAAATAGTAATTAAATTATAAGGATTCCATTACTTTTATTTGAAGTTAAATAGAGCATTAAAGTCTGTGGTTGAAAAATATAATTATTTGATCATTTCATGGTATATTTATTTGTTTTGTGTTTATATTACTTGTAGCAAATTTATTATAATCCATAGTAATATATTCAATAAATACTTATAATTATAGTAGAAAAGATTTATGCATATAACGCGTTATAATCATATGTTTTATGTTTTAAAATATTGGGAACCAAATATGATTGGCATACTAAAATGAATCTCTCTTGCTTATTTCACTTTTTGAACAACCCAATCATAGATGTTTTAGAATTATTAGATAATTTTTTCAGTAAATGTTATTTTTTTCTAAAACAATAAGGTAACTATCCTGATATAAAAGTAAAACTCTAACAACATTAATAAAAGATTTTATTTGTTGTACTATTATACATAGTTTTCTATATTATATCATATTTCTGATTTATTTTTTTTAGTTGATTTCTTCATTTAGTCATAAAAATTATAATAGAAGGCTCAATATTGATTTTTAATTTTATTACATCACTTACATTAAATACAATTTTTTTAATCTCTGCATTATTATTATTGCTATTAAATCAAAATGCTTTAGATTAGCCTATATAATTAGAAAGTAGCTTGAAGATAAGATAGCCAATATTATCTTTATGAAGTTGTAATCTTGGGTTAAGATTTGTAGATGTCACTCTCATGATAAAATTAAGCACTAAAGGTACATTGTATTAAGGTTAAACTCTTATATGCATTTATGTGCTGACCATGCACTTAATAAGAATTAATCTTTATAACTTTAAATTGATTTGAAATATTTCTAAGTAGAACATCAAAATATTAACTCACTATGAATCGAAAGATTTCATGAATGTTGATTTTTAAATGAGACAATGAACTTAATAAGTGAAGAACTTACTAGCTTCACACTTTCAAATCAGAATGCTTTACATTTGTCTATATAATTAGAAAGTAGGTTGAAGATAAGATGGTTGCTCTAATCTTTATAAAGTCATAATCTTGTGCTAAGGAGTGTAGAGGTCCTTCTCATGATAAAATTAAGCACTCAATACACATAGTATTAAAATTAAAACATTATATTTATTTATTTATTATTTATTATTATTATTATTATTATTATTATTATTATTATTATTATTATTATTATTATTATTATTATTATTATTATTATTATTATTATTATTATTATTATTATTATTATTATTATTATTATTATTATTATTATTATTATTACTACTACTACTACTACTACTACTACTACTACTACTACTACTACTACTACTACTACTACTACTACTACTATTACTACTACTACTAGAACTATGACTATGACTACTACTACTACTACTACTACTACTTCTACTACTACTACTACTACTCCTACTCATACTATTATTATTATTATTATTATTATTATTATTATTATTATTATTATTATTATTATTATTCTGGGTAAATGACATCAATGATAATTTATTCTGCATTAATATGGTACAAGTTTGATATTTATACCATTTCAATGTTCTTATTTATTTATTTCATTATTTCATTTTAAAATTCTAGTTTTCACTTTCATATTTGCTTATAAATAATGAACATTGTTTTATATGAAAATGGATCTAGAATATGACATTATTCACATTAAATTTTGCATACTACCAAAAATCAGCAAGCAGATACTTTCTTACATTAGACTTAAACTCTTACTAAAAATACAAATGACCAAGATAAAATCATATTGTTTTTTGTCTTACAATATTCTGAATAAATTCTATGCATACACTAACTATGAGCCAATGTCATTAAAACAATAACAATAGTACATTATATTATTTTTAGATTATTTAAAAAAATCATTTTCGGTAATTAATTATTATAAAATGGGTATGTATAAACAATGTAATTATTATTTATTTTTCCTTCCTTCAATAACCAATGCATTAAGCATCAGCATCAACAACCATTATCAATCCACTGCAGGATGAAAGTCCCTCCAAATTCAATCCATTTCTTATCTTTAGCTTCTCTTCTCCACATCACCACTGCACTCTTTCTCATTTCATTCATCACATACATGCACTTGTGTGTTATATTATTTCCACCATTTAGTAATGACAACGTTTTAAAAAAAAATCAAACTTTATTATATTTTTACAAGTATATTCAACTCATTCTCTGTCTAAATGAATTATTATAGTAACATAAGGTATTTATTAACACTATGAATAAGTTTATATTTTCAGTGTTATTTGTTTAATAATCATAATTTATTTATGGGGTTTATTCAAATTATTACAATATATGTATGTAAACATATATATATATATATATATACATGTTTGAATATATATACATATATATATATATATATATATATATATATATATATATATAATTCAAACATGTATACATTTGTTTGTTTTTAATACCCAGAATATAACAACACTTTGATTGGAAACTATCAACGATCTATTGAGTAGTAGAAAATATTCAGTCACATAGATGCGTTTTGAATGATTTTATTCGATACTAAGCATGTATATAATGATAATTTTATTAATAATTAATCAAAAATACATAATGAAAATTGGAGAAAATATACAATTACAATTATGTATTTTTTTAGTAATAATAATAATATTAAAACTCATGACTTATAACCCCCCTTTCATTCAATACTAACTTTCCTGTTTAGGATTATGAATTACTGTTTGACCAGGGAATCTTAGATAGAAGCATTGTATGGAGGCCTCCACAAATGAATAGAAATATTTGTCATTTTGTGAGATGGATGAATTAGATGCATTGTTTAAATTTGAGATAATTTTTAGTGTATGAATTATTATTGTACATACTCTTTTTTTTTCTCATGTGTCATCGCATCAGCCTGGAAGTGAACCCACTAACCCTGGACAACTGCTTGTAAATGAGCAGCCGTCTTAATACTGAAATATGTACGATTTGCAAAGACAAACATTTCTTTAACAGAAATTTTTAAACATTTATAGATACTGTTTATTTGATACAAGAAATAAATTTTGGTATAGAAATAATTATTTTCCTCATATTGTACTGTTATCAATTCTAAACTGTAGAATTTTGATGTAGTATTCAGATTAAAATCATTATATAAAAGGCTTTCCATTTTTATTGTTTAAGATTAGCATTACACGTCTTTTTTTTTTTCAGAATTTATATTTGATTCTAATGAAATTAAATTTTAAAAATTTATAGGACAATAAATTTTAAACTCTCCTTCAGTGTAATTTTGAAATCGTATATAGAGATAGATAGATATATTATCTATGAAAAATGCTAAGTATCTTGTTATAATATATTAATAAATTAAATAGATATATAAATTTCTGATATATTTATATAATTCAGCCGCAAATTATTTATGTCTAAACTCAGTTTAACCATATAATTTATACAGAGTAAAATTGGTGGAAAAAAAAACTCTAATTTATTAATTACATTATATTCTAGATTTCACAACTTTTTTGTTCAAAACAATTAAAAGTAAATAAATTACTTGCTATTGTAATGAAGGTGACTTTCAATAACTTAATTAATTTGAAGCAAACCTAATTAGCATATAAAGCAGCAACGTTATGTAAATGAGAAAGGTGATTAAATTTTCTAATACACAGTACTTGACAGCAAGAGATAGACTCAGATAGTAATATATAAAAAAATATTTAAATAATTAAAAGAACATGACAATAAATGAAATTTAACAGTATTTCATTTATTAATCACAATTAGACACGTCTATCAATTGTTCATTTTTAAATGACATTAATTGCTTTAATTTAATTGTTATGAATTATCTGGAAATAAATAAAATGGTTTATATATTTTAAACTATTTTTTATTCATAATATTATTGTTTTTTCACAAAAAAATTAAATTTTAAAATTGTAATTAAAATTAATTGCATTATAAATAAGAATAATGAAAAAAAAACTCAATAAAGTGTATAATTTTCAACTTTGTAATACATTGTCATATATATATATTCATGTGTCAAAGCATCAGCAGGGAAGTGAACCCGGGACAACTGCTTGAAAGGCATCTGTGCTGACCACTCGGCCACCGACGCTTGACCAAATAAGCTTATTTAAAGTACAATTTCTATGTTGAACAACTAAAATTTTTAAAAAACAACTAAAATTTTTACAATTTATTAAACATTAATAAAATGCTTTATTTTTTTACTCTGTGATTCTAAAAAAAAACTATATATTTATGATTAAATATAATTTTTGAAATAAACACTTAAGTAAAAATTACAACTTACATATACAGGATATATGCATACAATTATCTTAATTACCTTAATGTATGCAATAAAGTTGCTAACCATACATATACATATTTGGGTTTTTAAATTTTTTCTTGTATATACTAGTGATATTTAAATACATAATTTATAAACATATAGAAAAATAATTTTATAGATTTGTTATATAATATTTATAACATATATTTCATGTTTTTTTCCATAAACCATATTAATGAATTTTTAATTTAAATATGTATTGATAACATTTTTGAATTAATAAAAGCTGATGTTATATCGCTTGTAATATTTCTATAAAGTTTAAATTATATAACAAAATATTTTTGGGACTGAGATTGGTAATATTACTTTCTTTGCATAGGTATGGGTATCTACTTATAGACTTTATTATATAAAATTAAATATATATATATATATTATAACAGCCTGGGAGTTAGAGTCTTACCGTATCTGCCTTACAGGGCACCACTAGGCCATTGAACCTAGAAAATTTATAGAGTAGGCAGATACATGCTGTTAAAGATCCAACCTTTATTTATTAAGACCCTCAGCCCTTGCCACTAGCTCAGTGAGATGCAAAGATAATAATATATAACTTTATTTAATTTATATCTTAAATGTAAAAAAAAATAAATGCCACTGCCAGTAATTAAAGCACAAACAACATTTATTAATGCACATATATAATCATTTAAAATTTGAGGAATAACATTTGTTATCTTAAATTTTAATATTAACTTTTGAATTTAAATTATTATTTTAAATTTTAAACTACCTGTACAGATGAATTTAATAATATTTTTTTAAGAGTGTTGAGTATGAATAAACTACATAGATTGCATTTCAAAAAAAAATCTATCCTTTATTTAACCTTAGGCCAAAAGTTCACAGTCAAACCGACATTAATCCATCTGATACATCTAGGTATTCAATGGATCATGAAATACGACAGCACAAATACTATACTGGCATGAATGTACATCTGAACACTATGGTTAGAGAAGACATTGACTCTTGTCGAGACAGAAATGCTACATCTGTCTGGCAAGAAGAACAATAAAAAAACTCCATAGGAAGGAATGTTTTCCATCTTTCTATCCCCTTCCATAGGCAAAATGGGGTGTGTGGCATATAATGGAGATCCTGCACATGGCGGAACTCATACTACATTTACTAATTACACTGATATATCCAATGCATTGATCCAATCCAACTACAAAACAAAATAACCTAAGATTAACCTTCCCTTAATTAATTAATATAACTTTACAAATCTATATATCGATTAATGCCCAACTTAATTTTAACATTTATATAATTTCGCACAGATAAATTTTATACAAGTTTGTTTTATAATGTGAGTATAGATTGGCTACATATATTACACAGTTAAAAACATCTCAAAATAAACATAAATGATCAAAATATAAAGTCATTGATGGAACTGCAGAGGAAAATTTACAAGAAATCCAATGGCATTCATCATAAGATGCCACATTGACGCCAATAACTAAAAAGACATCCGAATAAATACATTTTACATATCTATATATTCTAATCAAATATGAAAACAAAAACATAATTAAACATTAATGAATCTATGCAAGCACCCTTAAATTTAATGCATTTAAATAATTTATATAACAAATATTAATAAAAAAAATGGAAATGATTTGTAGCAAACTCAAATGTATAAAAATTAAACATTAATAATTGATATGAAAAGTTAGATTAAAGTTCATTTAAAAAAAATATGTTTAGCTTGTCAAATCTTTAAAGTTCTTAATTACCTGTAGTAAAATTTTTCCATTCATATTTTACAGTAGAAGAGCTCCCAGTTCCTGTTATCAATTCCCACAAAGTCTTCATTTGAACACTGGTCTATCTGAAGAATGGCTTTAGCTGGTTCAATCCTGGTATTACAGTCATTTCATTTTAAATAAGTGAGAGACAGTGACAAATGTGTTTTATCACAAGTGTGTCTTATTGCTCTTCTCACAAAATCAATCTGGAACTGTTCTTAATTTCAATATTTTTCTTTTTATACCAATCGTCCAGATTCCCTGAACAATTTTTTCATGTTCCAATTTTTTGTTATGGTCTGAGCCTTCATTGCTGCTTCTATTGGACATCTAATTTATTTTTGTTCTCTTATCTATATTTCAACTGACTTTTTTATATAAGATCCCCAAGGGCTAGCCCACTTTTCAATAATTAATAAACACATCATTTCCATTTACAAAAATATTTTATCTTTAGATCTTGTACTTTGATATAAAAAAATATGTTCAATTTTTTTTTTTTTAAAATGAAAATAAATTTTAAAGTTTTGCATCTGTGTGAATATATATATATATATATATATATATATATATATTCATATGTATATATATATATATATATATATATATATATATATATATGTACATTGAACAATTCTTAAATTTTAGCTTTTATTTTTTTATTATTTACGAACTTAAAACCGTTTTTATTCTAATTTTAAATTAATGTAACGGTATATACCATTACATATCAGTAAACTTCTTCAAAAAACAAAAACATTAACAAAAAATAATTTACTTAGTGTTAGTAATTACGTTACAGAAACTGATTATATATTACTGAAAATTTCAAAAAGGCAAAACTTTGGTTATTAATTACATACAAATATAATAATTAAAAAAATGGTTGACTGTCAATTCCTTTCTACCAGCTAATTTTCTGCCCTCTCCCTTCCAAGTTTCTTTTCTTCTACTTTTAACTATTACTTAGGCATGTTAAATGGTTGGATTTTAAATAATACTTTTTTTTTAAAAAAAAAGATTTATATTAATTATTACATTTTATTCCTCACATTTGTTCCTACATATGCACAATTTTTTTTACTGGCAGTACTTTTAAAACAAAATTCAACCTATAACTTTACATTAATACAAAAATATACTTATTTCAGAAAAAATGTTACTGGCATGATTTATTTTTAATTCTCAGGGTACTCGTGGTTTATTAAACATCGGCTCATGTTGGGAGGCCAATTATAATGGTCTGGGAGTTAGAGTCCTACCGTATCCACCATACAGGTTACCACTAGGCCATTTGAACCTAGAAAATTTATAGAGTAGGCAGATATGTACTGTTAAAAATCCAACTTTTATTTGATAAGACTGTCAGCCCTTGCCACTAGTTCAGTGAGATGCAGAGATAATAATATATAACTTTATTTAATTTATATCTTAAATATAAAAAAATAAAAGCCACTGCCAGTAACTAAAGCACAAACAACATTTATTACCACACATATATAATCATTTAAAATTTGTGGAATAACATTTATTACCTTAGATTTTAATATTAACTTTTGAATTTAAATTATTATTTTAAATTTTAAACCATCTGTACAGATGAATTTAATGATATTTTTTAAGAGTGTCAAGTATGAATAAACTACATAAATTGCATTTGAAAAGAAAATATTCTATTCCTTATTTAACCTTAGGCCAAAATATCACAATCAAACCCACATCAATCCATCTGATACATCAATGAATTCAATGGAGCATGAAATATGACAGGACAAATACTATACTGTCAGAAATGTACATTTGAACAGCATGGTTAGGGAAGACATTGACTCTTGTCCAGACAGGAATGCTACATCAGTCTGGCAAGAAAAACAATAAAAAAAACTCCATAGGAAGAAACTGTGTTTTCCATCTTTCTATCCTCTTCCATAGGCAAAACGGGGTGTATGACATATAATTGAAATCCTGCACATGACGGAACTCATACTACATTTACTAATTGCACCAATATATCCAATCCATTGACCCAATCCAACTATGAAACAAAATAACCTAAGATTAACCCTCCTTTAATTAATTATTATAATTTTACAAATCTATATAGACATTCATGCCCTACTTAATTTTAACAGTTATATAATTTCGCACAGATTAATTTTATAAAAGTTTGTTTTATAATGTGAGTATAGATTGGCTACATATATTACACGGTTAAAAACATCTCAAAATGAACATAAATTATCAAAATATAAAGTCATTGATGGAATTGCAGATGGAAATTTACAAGAAACCCAATGGCATTCATCATAAGATGCCACATTGACACTAATAACTAAAAAAACATCCTGATAAATACATTTTCGATACTCACCATAAGATATCATTATTTACCAAATGTCTATATATTCTAATCAAATATGAAAACAAGAACATAATTAAATGTTAACGAATCTATGCAAGCATCCTTAAATTTAATGCATTTAAA
Organism: Epiperipatus broadwayi; assembly: GCA_028023455.1. Lineage (NCBI taxonomy): Eukaryota > Metazoa > Onychophora > Udeonychophora > Euonychophora > Peripatidae > Epiperipatus > Epiperipatus broadwayi. The sequence goes on from JAQFVV010006335.1 coordinate 1,074,678, forward strand.
TAATTTATACAACAAATATTATTAAAAAACAATGGAAATGATTTTTAGCAAACTCAAATGTATAAAAATTAAACATTAATAATTGATGTGAAAAATCAGATTAAAGTTCATTTAAAAAAATTATGTTTATCTTGTCAAATCTTTAAAGTTCTTAATTACTTGTAGTAAAATTTTTTCCTTTATATCTTACAGTAGAAGGGATCCCGGTTCCTTGTGTCAATTCTTATGAAGTCTTTATTTGAAGACCAGTCTATCTGAAGGTGGCCTTAGCTGGTTCAATCCTGGTATTACAGTCATTTCATTTGAAATAAGTGAGAGAGAGTGACAAAAATCAAACTGGAACTGTTCTTAATTTCAATATTTTTTCTTTTATACTGATCGTCCGGATTCATGGCACAATAGTTTCCTGTTTCAATTTTTCATTATAGTCTGAGCCTTCAATGCTGCTTCTATTGGACATCTAATTTATTTTTGTTCTCTTATCTATATTTCATCTGACTTTTTTATATAAGATCCCCAAGGGCTCGCTTGCTTTTTGATAATTAATAAACACATCATTTCCATTTACAAAAATATTTTATCTTTAGATCTTGTACTTTTTTATAAAAAAGTACGTTCAAATATTTTTTTTTTTTAAAAAAGAAAATAGATTTTAAAGTTTTGCATCTGTGTGAATATATATACATACATTGAACAATTCTTTAATTTTATCTTTTAGTTATTTTTTTTTTTTTATGAACTTAAAATTGTTTTTATTCTAATTTTAAATTAATGTAACGGCATATACCATTACAATATATATATATATATATATAATGTTTTGAACATTACTACACTTATTATTTAAGTAATACTTTGAGTGTAAATTGAAATTTATAATTGCACTTTGTAATGTTATGATTGACCATTTATTATCTGCATTCAGAATATTTTTTATCTACCTGTTTAAATAGATTTATTTAAACTTCTTTATAATACTAATTTCAACCTCTGTGGTCAAGTTGCAATCTTTAGTGGCCAATAATAAGAACTGGAGTCAATCCTTATTGTTAAAAGGAGATTGCCTTGGCAATAGCTAGAAATTGTTGATTATTACTGATATTGGGATTGTCTAAGTGTTGACTGGTTTTTTTATATATATATATATATATATATATATATATATATATATATATATATATATATATATATATATATATATATATATATATATATATATATATTGTACCCTTTTCAATAGGTCAGAAATAGTCAAGTACAATAGATTACTAAAAAAATTTAAATTTTAGAGGTTGTTCTTTTGATATGTTAATTATATTTTGTTAATAATATTATAGGGTACAATTTGAAGCTAAATAAAATACGTAGTATATAAAATTATAGTGAATCATTTAAGAATAGTTATGTAAAGCTTAAAATATGGTTGCATGTGATTGCAAAATCTGGCCATATTAAATAACTCAGCTATAAATAGTTAAAAGTATATTTAAATGTTAAATTTTAATGGTTTAAACTTGTATTAATAAATGCTATATTTAAATTTAAGAATTATATTGATAATTAATTAATATCGTATATTGTAAAAGTAATTTTATGATAATAAAACTGTATTTAATTCTATATTTTAAATTATTTTCCAAAATTTTATAATTATTTTATATAATATAATAAAGTGTTGCAATTTTATTATTGTAGATAGAGAAATAGATTGAAAATTGTCTGCCTTAATTTTATATTGATTACGTGATTTTAATACATGGTTAAACACACACACGCTTGTTTGAATAAATAACAAAGTTTGGAATATTTAAGAGTTGTATTATAGAACTGAATTTAATTACTGTCTATCATAGAAGTGAATGTTAAATAGTTGTTATAAAATGTTTCTAAATGTTTTAAATAATGTAATGAAGACGAATACAGATATAATAAAAATTAAATATTTTGTTTAAATAAAACTAGATAAATTAAATATTAAAAAGTGGAATAAATTCATTAAATATTATTCTAAAAGTTAATTTTAAAATATTTTTAAGTAATTTATCGAAGTAATAATCAATTTGAAAGTAATATTTTAAATAGTATTTTGGGTTTTATTACATCATAATTTTTATTTTAAAAGAATTCTGTAAAACTGAATTATATGTAAATTTGATCTCAAACTAAAAGTGAGAATCAACCAATCAAATGACGTTTTTTCTAGAAAAAAATACCATTGCACGGGGGTGATAAAGGTCAGATTAAAATATATCAGAAGATATAAAGGTGATATTAAATTTTAATTTTTTTTTATTTAGTCAATTTTGTACTCTCGTACAATTTTATTTGCAAAGCTAATTGATATTTTAAAAAGTATTTGCAAAAGAGAGTTAAACTATAATATATTTAATAACTTCATTAAAAATGTTTAGCTAAAGTTTTAAAGTTCTTTTGCCGGTGGTATTTTATCAAAGTCTAACTTAGAATGTCGCGATAATAAATAGATATGTCAAAAAGTAAAGTATATTCAGTTTATAATATTTTAAAAATGTATATAATATTTGTTGATACAGTTTCATTACTAATGAGCAGGAGGATTGTTCTAATGAATAAAATAGTAATGTGGACATTGTATAAGAAGCCCAGATAGAAAGATATTTTACTGTCTAAAGGTAAATATGCATTATTTTTATATGGAAGATAAACTTGTCTAAAATTAAGTAATAATAAGACAATTGTATTTTATGATAATTGATAAAAGTTCATGTTAAAAGAGTAAAATGTTATTCTTTCTAAAAGAAACATTTTTAAAGTATACTTTGCAAGAAATTATTTAAGAAAGTGAATCGCAGAACATATTTGCTATAGCATTTGATATATAAAACTTACAGTCTTAAAAGGATTAAACGCATTTTAGAAAGGATTTTAAAAAAAAAACTTGAAGTTTTTAAACTGATGAGAAAAGTACTAAATGGAAGTAAATGTATTAAATAAGAAACTTATGGGAGAAATGAATACATAAATAAATAAAAGGATTGGGCCATGGAAATAAAGATTGTGCAATAAGTTTATCTGAATATTTTCTAGTTAAGTCGAAGGATGCGTCACCTAACTAACATAGGAATATTCCAGAACAGAATTTTCAAATTATTATTTTGAATAGTGTATTTTATTATGATTCCAATAATTATCTCTCTAGTTTTTAGAATCCATAAACTATTTATCTATAAATTTTGCTAAAACGGATTGATAATTATTTTTGTTTAATTTCAAGATTCACAAAGACGTCATCCATATTTTTTTTTTTTACTATGTATTTTTTTTTTTTAAATCACCCGACTGACAAATTGTCTTGTTCATCGACATAAGCGTTTTTGAAGAAACCATTTAAAAAAAAAAAAAAAAACTTTTGCAAAAGAAAAACTTTGAGAAAGAAAATGGGAATATTTGAACCTAGGAAAAATATACGTTTCATCTGAAGTTTACGTAAATATGTTTTTTGATTTATTTATTATTTATTTCAAAATGTAAATTTTTGATTAATAAATATATGAACATGAATATTAATTATTTATGGTATAGAATCCTATAGTATAATATTTAATAACTTAATTTAGAATATTTTAAATAGAAGCATGGATGTGTATTTTATGTATAAGATGTTATATCCAGTTGGAGAAAAGAAGACTGCAAAAGTGATATAGATGAGCAAATGTCACTTGGTAACAATTAATGAATTATTGCTATTTATTATGATGTATTTTTTATAGATTGATTATGTCATAATGTATGATGTATGAATGTTAAGTATGCATTACACAACATATTTTAAATATTGGGAGATCAGTAGTTATTTCGGAATATGCATACTATGATTTTATAATGATAATATAACCCAACATGATAGAAAATATTTATATGATTTTTTTTAAAAGAACTTTCATATTTATTTCTGGCTGATCAAAATATTATGTGTTTAGTTTAGAATACTAAAGTAAAATAAACTTTTCTTATGGTTTAGTAAGATTGCTCTAATTACAGTTGAATCTTATTTATTATTTGAATATGCAAGCTAGTAAATTTGTCGATGTAAAAACCTGGTAGATCTTTAGGAAAAAAAATAGGATAGTGACCTGGTATTAGTAATATAATAAACATGAATCCAGGAGATTATTAAGTTAGGATATTTGGGATATGAATAGTATTTCATAATATTTGTGAATGTGCAATGCTGTTAACATAGCCCTGCAATTGTATGCTTATTTTGGACAGTGTTTATTATTTTCTTGGAGCATTGATGATCTATAAAGCTGAATGAATAGCTTGACATCATTTATAGTATTTGAGGATATTAGACAGGAAAAGGTTTTTCCTCTAGTTTTATAATTACACTGTGCTATGATGTATATGTCGGTATGAGTTATGTGTTATACTCTAGTTTTTCTTTCCCATCCTATAAATCTATTCGCTATCTATTTTTTAAAAAGTAGCTACATCATAGAGTATAGTATATTTAAAATAAAATAATAGATGATTTTAGAGTTAAAGATATGCAATTGTTTGGAATGAGATGAGTTCATTTATTTGTATGAAGAAATAGAATTTGTATGAATTGGAATTGGAAATCCAATGGACTTCAAATGAAAGAATCATAAAATATGTTATAAAGTTATTTATTTTGGAAAATAAATATAAGATCTTAAGAATAAAATATGTAAAGCAAAGTTGTTGTTTTTTTAAATATAAAAAAAAAAATATTAAAGTATTTATTTCAATTTTTTAAAAAAAAAGTACTGCATATTTTTAATATAATTCTATAAAGTAAAAACGATCTACACAATAAGTTAAGTACAATTTATATTTATTCAATAATAGAAAATGTATTAGTAATTATAATTATATAGTAGTATAATATTGTTATAATGAAATGTATTATAGTTGATAAATCCAATGTAGTGAACAATAATATCCATAATTTAGAGATAAATTATCAATAGATATTTTACGTAATATCGATAATATTGCTAAAGTGAAATTGTCTAGTAAAAAGAGGATATCCATGTTTTCGATTAGTATTATTTTATATTTATCCGTATTATGTTTTCTATAAAATTTAAAAAAAAAAAAAAAAACATACTGAATAAATAATGGCTAAAGGATGTAAAATATATTTTGAGTAAGCATTAAATAAGTACAATTTTTTTATATAAGATTGATCAAACAGGGATTAATAATATTGTATCATTTTTTTTTTTATTATTTTTATTTAACTCAGAGTAAAGACTTAGCGAGGTTCGAATATAAAGAATGTATAATGGTACCAATCTTTCAGATGTTTAAAATGTACATATTGTAAATAAATAGTTATGTTGTTAATGTTATAATAAACTTTATTAAAATTTGTTTTCCTCAAAATTTGTGTGTTGGTTTGTTATTTTTTTTCCATCTTCATGAAGTTGAACATAGAGTTAATAAAAGTAAACCCAATATTTTTTGCACAGAAATAAATAAAGAATCATTTTAAGAATTAGATTATTTATTAAGTAATCACATTTACATTATCTTATGGTCATAAGTTAACTATCATAATAATACATTGGATTATATGCTATCAAGTGCCACACACTTTTATTTGTCAGATTATCAAATGCTACCACGTATTTATTATATTATTACATGAAGATAAAAGATTATATTAAATTATTTTATTCTTTTATTATGGTAATAAAGTTGTAGTATAAGAAAGGATATACAAAGTTAGTTATACAAATAAAGAATATTACTATTACTTTATTATTAGTTTCCTGTAGTAGATTATGACATAAAATCCTTTTTCATATTTTACTATCGTAATTTTAATTAACTTAAAGTAAATTTCATGAACCTGAGATTTTATTGAGCTAGATTATTATAAATAGAAGACAAAGATTTAATTATCAGTTTAATCTTAATGAGTAGGAATTATTTAAAGTCGTAAGAATACTATAAGTTTATTTATTTGAAATAGTAATAGGGGGGGGGGGAGGTAGTGTTCTTATACCATTGAGGTAATATCTTGTAGGATGTTGGCTCAATGTAATCTATCTTGTCACCTGTATTTTCATTTCCAAGTCTCATGAAAATATTACATATTTATTCAATTTATTTTTATAAAATGAACCTTATTCGTATTTTAAATTTGAGCTAGTGAAATATTTAATTTTAATGCTGAATATTTTATTTATTAATTATTAACTGAGCTAGAATCCGTTTTACTTTATATCATATACTATCTGGAAGTGAGAATGAAGTTTGGCACAGGCAGAATATATTATATATATATATATATATATATATATATATATATATATATATTGTTATACTTAATGTTTTCACGGCTATATGATGTAGATAAATTATAACTTTTTGGGATATACCATGTATTATTTTCCGTGGAGCACCGATATTTCGACGGAATAGCAACTGCCATTTTCAAGGTTAACTTTTGAAAGAAAAACCGTTAGATCTTAACAAATGATGTGACTGTGTGCGAGATGAGAAACGAGATTCCAGCTCAGCATTCACAATATGAGGCTTATCAAAATGTTTATTTCCCTCAGTATTTTTACCTGTTAATTTTAAGTTAATTAATAAAATGAGAGGTTTCCACATAGCTGGAATATGTTGTGCTTCATCAGTTCTATTTAAACCAGTAGGCCTCTTTAATATGTCAATTGACTGTCTCATGGTTCTTAAATCATATCTTTCCAAATTAGCAAGTATTTTTGTATTGTCAAAATTAGGTTTGTGACCAGTTTCTAAATAATGGGAAGCAAAAACTGGTGTGCTAATTTTTTGATGAAAAACATTTTTATGTTCCTTAATTCTGACATTTATGTGTCTAATAAACTGACCCACATAGCCTCTTGAGCACTGGAAACATGGAATTTCATAAACTCCTTGGTGTTCCAAAAGTATTCTGTCTTTAGGTTTACACAAAAAATCACCAATTTTTTTGCCAGTAGAAAAAGTGATCTTTATATTAGAACAAGATAGTCTTCTACTGATTTTATCAGTAACCCCCCTAATGTAAGGCAAAATTATTCTATTAAAAGAAGAATTATCAATTCTATCCTCTTTTTTCTCTTTAGTATTAATGTTATTTAAAGCCCTACATATGATGTTTTTATTATAATTATTAGAAAGCAGAATACTTTTTGTAAGTTATATTTCTTGAAAAAGATGTTCTTTATCAGATAAATTATAAGCTCTAGTAAAAAGATTTTTTTAAAAAAAAAACCAAAAACAAATCTTATGATGTCATTTGCTCTATTTCTAAATTTATGTGGAAAAAAGAAAACAGTTTGAAGAAACTGAATTAAAGTATGCAATATTAAATTCAAAATGTTTGAAAGTGATCATGATTTTCACTTTTATAGTAAAATATGAATAATAGAATCATTAGGATTGTAGCTTTATGTGTTATAAAATCTTGAATAGTTAGTGAAATGGTGGAAGATAATTTGGAATATTTTGGGTTACCGATTTAAAGGTAAATAAGACATATTTTAAAAGAATAAAATTTAAAATATTAAAGTTTTGAAAAAAATAAATGAATCTATTTGTTAAGAAAACTATAAAAATAAAAAAAAGTATTTATATTGGTATAAACTTTTAGATACATCAATTATGAAAATATGTAGATATGAATTAAAGGAAAAGAGGAAGTAAAGTAAATGAAAAAAAAAATTAGAATGATGACCTAAATCTTAAAGAAATGGGCATGTTATATGTTTATGAAAAGTAGAAGAGAAGATGTAAAATAAACAAGCAAAACTCTCCAAACAGTAGTGTCTCCCTGTGCCAATAAGAATAATCAAGGATGCTAGAAGGATTGTGCATAAAATCCCCAACTAATACCTACTCATCCAATATCCAAAGACCACTTTCTGGCTTGTGTCCTTCGTGAATGAGGAGTTTTGGATCTGAGACCACTGCACCTACATCTTAGGATCATGTGAAGATGTAAAATCTTAAAAAATGTTGTCAAATCATATTGTCTCATTAAAAATGCACTGTGACTGTTCGTGTTTATTCACGGTTGTGTCAAACATCCTGTGAATGATTACATTGAGATTATCAAGAAGTAGATTTTCCGATTTCTAAATACTTTGCCTATAAATTTAGGTTCTTGAATAATTTGTTAAGCTTCATAAGAAGTTGTTTAGATCTGCATTATTAAGGATATAAATATAAAGCATAAGTTATGATATTGAAGAACAAATTTTGTCTCATACTATCTGTATTTTTATATTGGACTATTTCCATCATCTAATATATGTGTTGAATGTCTTTAGAGAAGTTTAATTTTATTTAAATATTCCAAATACATTCAACTGTTAGTAATATCACAGCAAACAGGTTAGTATATACACCAACTGTTACATGACAATGACAAAAATTATATAAGCCAACTTAGTGTGACTATACATAATGTATGGAAGCCATTAATCAACTTTGCTCTTAAGAAAAAGTGGAGAAATCAGGAGAAACCTCATAGATAAGTATATGAAATTACTACATAGTGTTGCCTTTGGCAGGGTGGCTGTTGGTTAGAGTGTTACCTTAAAAATCAATAATAAAGAACCTAATTACCCAGTTTTCAGCCCCATTCTAGTACTGCCACTGGTCAGGCCACCAACATCTGAAGAAGAGGGAAGAAAAATATCTCTTGAAACATTGTGCACATACTTACATGTTTTCTGTGATATTACTAACAGTTGGTGCATATACTAACATGTTATCTGTGATATTATTAACAGTTGAATGTATTTGGAATATTTAAATAAAATTAAACTTTTCTAAAGATATTCAACACACATATTAGATGATGGAAATAGTCCACTATAAAAATACAGCTATAACACCATCATCACAAACCTTCAGGAAAACACTAAGTCTCATATTAGGTTGTTATTGATTGTATTTTATTAAATTATTAAATTAGTTATCAAATAATCCTACTTTTTTATATTCTTATATTGAAGTCATATGGAAAATACAAGTAGGGAGTTCATATAGAAAATGAACCAAAGCTGCTTTGATTACTTAAGAAAAACTAAATTTAATAGTGACTTTTTTTTTGCAACTGTAAATTCAGATTTCAAATGCTTGGATGCTAAGTTAAGAAAAGTTTATGAACACTGTATTTATAGTAGGTCATAGATCTCAAAAGCATTAACTTTTGATTCAAAACACGTTTACTATAATATCTTTTTAACACTGTTTCCATGTGGTTGAAAGTTGAAATAGAAAATAATCTGTCAATTTTAAAGATAAGTATTGATTTACATTATTTTAAAATATATTATCAAAACTCATTATAGGTAAAAAGAGGCCTTAATCAAAATGGCTGAAACAGAAAGAACAGAATAAGAATTTGGTCTAAATGAGAATATAAAAAAAATATATAAATAAAGGTCATGTCTCCATTCAGATGTCAAACTTCTCAATAAGGCTTTGAAAGAAACCTATTAAAATGATTCCAGAAAAAAAGGTCATGGTAGATTAAATCAGGCAAAAATATTTAAATTGGTATATGAAAAAATGATACTGAGAAAGGTTAAATAGAAAATTCTCAATATTAATAAAAAGGTTAATGAAGTAAATCTGGTTGTCAAAAAGAATAGACTAAAATGTTGTGTACATACATCTAGAACAGTATATAAGAATAGGTCAGAACTTTTATATAAATACAAACAAAGCAGTTCACAATAAAGAAAAAAAGTGTACTAGTAAAACAAACTTTTAAAGATATTGGTAGAGCTTTTATATAAAAGAAAGTTGTTTTTTAATAAACTGAAACAACTATACATTACAGATACTTATTCCGGAAGTGAAATTTTAGTCTTCATTAAATTCATCACAATTTTCTATGATTCCTTAATATTTGATAGTGTGGTTCATTTCCTTAATTTTATGTCAATTTAACTTTTAAATATTTACAAAGTTGTAAATAACAGTTCCACTTTCTGTATTAATGTCACTTTATTTATGTGAGAAAAGATGGCAATTTTTAGACCATAATTAGGTCAGTGGTAGTCAGAAGTTAATAAAACATGTACAGTAGATATAAAAATACTCTAGAGATCATCAGCAGCTTATCTTTGAAAGTTAATTTCACTTCCATAATTAAATAAAACATATCAAATATTTATCCATCATAGATAATCATAATGATTTTAATGACTAAAATTTCATTGTTGAACTAATATATATGTACCTCATCACATTTTGAATATTTTAATATTTATTTTTGTTATATTTTTTACAACACAATTTATTAATCATTTTAATAATAATATTTTTTTCACTTAGAAGTTAATATATAAGGCAAAAAAAAATATTGCTATGATTTTTAGGCATTTCCATGCAAATATACCAACTTCCAAATATCTAATTGCCTCTAATTAACATAATAAAAATACATTCTATAAACTATTATTTTTATTATCCCAAACATCATTACAAAATGTCCGATTACTATTTCTTCCATTGTCTTATTCTAGGAATATAGTCTCATGTTTGTGCATAAATGAAATTAGTTTTAAATTTTGAATTAAACTCTAATCTTCCAAAAATTATATTTAATGTTCTGTCATACTTACATTTATCCTACATTTAGTACTTCTAAATTAATATTTGCTTAATTAACTCTAACTTAATACTAAAGAAATTATATATATATATATATATATATATATATATATATATATATATATATATAGTGTAATGATGTATAAATATGCCATTACATTCATTTAAAATAAAAACTAAGTACGCAAATAAAAATAAATTTATTAAAAATCTAAAATCTAAAAAAATTAAAGAGTTGTTAAATGTATATATATTCGCACAGATGCAAACTTTAAACATATTTTTTTTTAATAAATAAAAGTATCTGAATGTACTTTGTTATAAAAAAGTACAAGATTTAAAGATAAAATATTTTTGTAAATGGAAATGATTGTTTTATAAATTAATTGAAAAGCAATCTAGTTTTTGGGGCTCTTGTATAATTAAAAAGTCTGATGAAAGATAGATAAGAAAATAAAGAAATTAGCTTGACCAATGGAAGCGCTAAGCCTCTCGGACCTTAATGAAAATGATTGGAACAGTGACATTTTGTTTTTTGAATCCGGAGGATTACTATAAAAAGAAAAATATTGGGTTCCAGACAGTTCCAGCTTTTTTGTGTTTGAGAGATTGTGATAGGATGCACATATCACACTCTATTTAAAATGAAATGACTGTAATACCAGAATGGAATCAGCTAATGCCACCTACAGAACATCAGATTGGTCTTCCAATGGAGACCTCACAGGAATTAAAAAGAGGAACCTGGACTCTTCTACCATGAGCTATGAACTTTACAAATTAACAAAAAAAAGTAATTAAGAACTTTTGTCATTTTTTTGAAGATTCAGCTAATCTAAATTTTAAAATGAACTCGTACTTGATTTTCAAATTGATAATTAATGTTTAAATTATATATATTTGAGTTTTCTAAAAAAAATTCATTTCCATTTTTTTTTATTTCTATTAATATTTATTTGTATAAATTGTTTAAATGCATGAAATTTAAGTTGGGTATGGATGTTGTATGGATTCGTTAGTGGTTAATTGTGTTGTGGTTTTCATATTCGATTAGAATATATAAGTCATCGATGTCAATGTGGCATCTTATGATGAATGCCTTTGGGTTTCTTGCATTCCCTCTACAATTGACATTATCAATGACTTTGTATTTTAATCGGTTATGTTTATTTTGAAATGTTTTTAACCGTGGAATCTATGCAGCCGATCTATACTCAACATTATAAAACAAATTTTATAAAATTCATCTGTGGGAATATATCTAAATGTTAAATTTAAGTCGGGCATGAATGGCTATATAGATTTGTAAAGTTATATTAATTAATTAGGGGAGGGTAATCTTAGGTTATTTGTTTCATAGTTAAATTGAGTCAATGGATTTGATATATCAGTGTAATAGTAGATGTAGTATGAGGTTCGCTATGTGCAGAATTGCTGTATACACCACACAACCTCTTTTTTCCTATGGATGGGATTGTAAGTCAGCAAAAAGGACTGCAGTTCCTTCCTATGGAGTTTTTATTTTATTGTTCTTCTTGCCATACAGATGTAACATTCCTGTATTGGACAAGAGCCAATGTCTTCTCTCACTATACTGTTCAGATGTCTATTCCTGACAGTATAGTATATAGTGCTGTTGTATTTTCATGCTATATTGAATACATCAATGTATCAGATGGATTGACGGCAGTTTGATTGCGAACTTTTGGCCTAAGATTAAATAAGGGATAGAATATTTTCAAATGCAAATCTATGTAGTTTATTCATACATGACAATCTTAAATAAAATCTAAAATTCATCTGTGTGGATGATTTAAAATCTTAAAATAATATAAATTAATATTAAAATCTAAATAATAAATGTTATTCCTCAAATTTAAAATGATTATATATGTGCATAAATAAATATTGTTTGTGTGTTAATTACTGGCAGTGGCTTATTTTATTCTTTTTTAGATATTAATATATTTTGATAATATAAATATTTATTAAAACTTATAAAAAAAATGTTTTAAATCTCTACTATTCCACTTAGCTAGTAACTTGAGCTAACGGTCTGAAATAAAGTGGGATCTTAACAGTGCATATCTGCCTACTTTATAAATTTTCTAGGTTCTAAGTAGCCTAGTGGTGCCCTTGTAGTGCAGATACGTTAAGTCTCTTATCCCCGATCGTTATAATATATATATATATATATTTAAAACTTCAGTTCTATCACATATGGATGAAGATATCTGAAAAAGACAAATGATTTTCCCCAGATACATTTCATGCTGAATTAGCATTTTTCATTTTGACATAAGTTAAAATTTCCTTCATCATTTGTTTAGTAATTATCATAGCATATTATTATAATTTTATCATAGAATATTATGATAATTTCATTTTTAAAAGATCGCTAACTTTATAATTAGAACTGTCCCTTCTTGCTGTTGCTTGGAGGGCTAATCCTAGCAGTTAATCCATTTATGGAAATAGAAATTAAATATAAATTTTGTTACTTTAATGTTATATGTAAAAGAGTTATTATTCAGCATAATTTGTTAAACAATTCTGCTTAAGACAGATCATTGTTCTGAGGTTGGACCATTTCCAAACATTAAAATAATATCTATTGATTATATTCATGTCTAATAACATTGCTGTCATATATTTTCTTTTATTATATTTTATGTTTTCCATTTCATTGTCCTGTGGGAACTTCAGAAGTCCACACCTACCTAAGTATCTTTCTCCAAACCATTCGTAATCAGAAGTTAATACTACTTTGTATGAAATGTGAGGTGATTGTGCTGCAGATGACCATATAGCCAGCTCTGGGCCTTCAAACCCAACCTCTTCAGTTCAGTACTATTCTGCCAGAATGTGCAGACATACCAACCCTAAGTGAGTTTCAAATATTCTTGTAAAATGATAAAATATTCAAAACCACCACAATAGCCGGATTTCTTTATTGTATGCTAGTACAATTACTATTCTCATTAATTTGATCACCGTCTATCTAACCTAAGTTATTTGCAATAATGTGTTGAATATAATGACTTATTTAGTAAAATATGCAATCATGTTAATTATTCAGTTTGTTGATTTAAATTGCTTTTATTTAAAATCGTTATCGATTCTCATAGACATAAATCAATTTGTATTAATGATTGTATAACTTACTTATTGTCATAAATGTAGCACATTGTTTGTTCCTTATGTATAAGTTCCAAAGACGTATTTTCCAAATAGTGCTAGTAAAACATATATAATGATTTTTATAAGATAGATAAATGATTAAGATTGTATATTTTTGCCTGTTTACAAAATCATTTACTACTAAATCACAAGCTACCCTTTATATCATATAATCATTTAAACCTGTCACGATCTTTTATATTTGTTTTATACATCCACAGCATTTTATCAGTAAACGTTTTTAAATTGGCATATAAACTCCGCACAAGCTATAACACACTCCATAAAATTTATGTCCATTGAATAATTAACATAAAGAAGATTATATAAAACAATTCCCGAAAATTTGAAAATAGTTAACATTATACTAAGCGTGACATTTCTTTATTTATATTTATATATATATATATATATATATATATATATATATATATATATATATATATATATATATATATGCATTTTCTTAATATTTTATTAAAATATATATTTCATATAAATCCTGGTTTATGAATTATTATTTTCTTTTCGTTAATATTTACAATTATTTTCTTTAGCTAATAGCTTCGCATTAATAAATATAACTGTAATTCCCGAGCTACTCTTGTCTTGATCATCATCATCCTTTTGATATTATGCTCTACCACTATGTTTCTGGGCCTGGAATTAAATAATTATGCTGTATCCTCAAAATTGTTGTTCATGGGGCCAGAGACTCGAAGAATAGGCGAGTAGGTTAGAATTCAGGATTGCTCCAGACCTGTAGTGCATGATCGGACTTGGGGTACTTATGCTTGGATTTTGAGTCCTGTTGATTTAGCAGCCTGTTTCGACTGGTACAATACATAAATGGGTTATGAAAATTATTATTAAAATTATATTTCTTAGATTTTCATTATATATATATATATATATATATATATATATATATATATATATGAAGTGTTTTTTTAAGATTTAAAATAATATATAATTTATTCATATCATTCAATATAAATTTTAATAACTAGATCAAGTGAATAAGACTTGAATTAATTAATATCAATAAGTTTAGTAAATAAATTTAAAGAATATCTTTAACATTTGATTTTTTTTTTGAATATACATAATTAATTTTATAGAATTTTACTTGATGTAAAATTTAAAAAAATATTATTAAAAAAATATTTTTATTTATAGCATGTATATATGATTGAATATCAGCACAAAAATATTTTACACACTAATCATGTTGTGATTGTATAATATATGTATCAAAATATTATTTAAAGTGTAGATTGCAATTGAGTAATTACAATATGTTAGACAATATAATGGACTTTGAAATTTGTAATTAGTTAACTTAATTTTTTTATTATCTTAATAAATTTGCATATTATTATTAAATAATGCATCCTTATTAAC
Organism: Epiperipatus broadwayi; assembly: GCA_028023455.1. Taxonomy (NCBI): domain Eukaryota; kingdom Metazoa; phylum Onychophora; class Udeonychophora; order Euonychophora; family Peripatidae; genus Epiperipatus; species Epiperipatus broadwayi. Next base: position 1,089,876 of record JAQFVV010006335.1, read on the forward strand.
AATATTATTTATAATGTATTAATTTACACAATCCCCAAATTACAAATTCATTTGGTAATAAATCATCTGTTCAATGAATTATTTGTTTACTGAATTGAATATGTATCGACCTGGCACCTTATAAATACATCAGTCTGTGATAGTTATGATTATCATAAATTCACTTATGGGCAAAATTCAAAGTTATAACATTATGTATTGAATTTATGTTTAGAAATAGATATTAGGGTAGTTTATAAATTTAGATATAATGACATATAATTACTTTTGATCTCCCTGTTTCAAAGTATTATTAATTATACTTTGATTGTCAATATGTTAGATAATTCCTAACAACGATTTATGGTAATAATATTTATATGTATAATTCAATGACAAATTATTGTAACAATGAAATCATGCTGAGATATTTATACTGATGCCTTTTAGTTCACTCAATTCAATAATATAATTTATTTATTACATTTTGGTATACACTTATGAATATTTATTACAATAATTCCATAAATAACTGTTAATGAACACATATGCAGAAATGATATTTATACAACAGAACTCTTAAAACTAAAGAATATTCCTTAATTTTCACTAACCATGAACAAAAAAAACAAGCTCAGATTTGGATTATCAAAAGATAAAATTATATGCATGGAGAGAGAGGAAAGAAAGGAGAAAATAAGTGAGGCCTGAGTAATAGCAGGGAATCATTTTTTGATGTAATGCATTGCAACTTCTCCTTATACAGAATCAGGAATCTCTCAGCAACTATGCCCAGAGAAATCTTTTAGACACTTTAGCTTCCCTTTCCATTTTCTACCCTAAGTTTTTTCATATCCTGCTCCATCCCATTTCCACAACATAATCTTTGTCAACCATGGCTTTTATATCTAAATTTTCCATACCTTTTCCCAAACACAGCATAAAAATCAATAACCCACTTTCTGTATAATCACTTTTCTTATAGTAATTCTTCCACAACTTTATTATTTGTATCCTTTTTATTTTCAGGCATTTACATTCAATTAACAGACGCCTGATATTTTCTAAGCTTTCCTTACATAACTTACAGAATAAATGACCCATGTTTTGCTATTTATATGTGTAATTCTTCATTGCTAAAGATCTCATTTGATCCTTAAACAGTAAACTACTTTCCTTGCTATCATCATAAATTAGAATACACCCCATATTCAATTTACTTCTATATATATTTACATTCATTTTCTCTCCACTATAGTTCTCCATTTCTCCAACTCCCTATTATTTATTAATGCATCTATTCTTTTATCCCATTCCTTACCACTATAACACTCAACAATTCTCCTAAGACAAATATCCCACCTTTTGTACAAGTATACTGACATAAATTCTTTATCAAAATCTTCTGCATACCGCATTATCTTTCTGTACTATAACATCAAATAATCCACACCACTTGATGGTGCTGTTTCTAGTGCAAAGCAAATAGATATAATGTTAGCAGGCTTTTTTTAAAAAAAAAAACACATTTGGGTCTTTTTTTTTGGGGGGGGGGATTTATTTTTATTTTTTATTTTTTTAAAACATTTAATTTTTTTTATTCATAAACAAATAAATATAATTTGTTTTTTCTTTTGTTTTTTTAAAAAAAAATCTTTTTTAAAACTTTCTTGATTTGATTTTCACCATTTTTTATTTAATATTTATTGTACTGGGTTCGAATATGCGTCCTCGAAACACTGGTCTCTTAGGCAGAGAAGAACATACTCGGAGAGTATGTATGCCCAAACGATAGCTATAAAATATATAACTAGCATTACATTTCCAGGACATAACTTCTTCTTGACTGTTGAGTTCAACACCAGAGTTTAAAGCACTTTTTTTGTTTGTGTATAAACACGGGCGCCAGTTAATTATCCAAGAATGAATAAATAACATGCTTTGAGCAATGGCCACTAACTCAATGCCTAAATATCCATGACTAGCTCAGCTGTTTGTAATCACTAATAGATTATACATAATTAGTGGTTAAAAGAATTGATAAAAGAATTGTAAAAGGAATTTATAAAAAGAATTGATAAAAAAAATTGACCGACAAATAGAGTTTAAGTTTTAAGACAATTTATTAACTAACATTAATTTACTAAATTTAAACATCTTTATAATTTTTTTAACTAATATAACACACACACATTTTAAATTAATACACTATAATATAAATCTTATGAAAAGGCATAAATAATATTTGACATCGATAAATTATCTCACATTCACAAACACGCATATCAATAGTTCATTTTATGCATGCTTATAAAGTTCAAATTACTTGTCTCTGTAGGATTTATGAATTACAGTGGTGGCTATTATATATATAAATGAGAACAATAAAATGTTTTACCTAGGTTTTTTGGAATGTGGATATTGCTTGTTGTTGGCTGCTTCTGACGGAGTATATCTAACTGGTTAGATTTGATGTTTCTTGAGAAGATTTGATTCTAATCCATTGTTTTTATTCTTGGAGATAGTTGAACATTTGTGGAGGATTTCTGAGCTGTTATGCAGACATCATTTCACAGGCACGTTTTGATGATCTGGTTGGACTAAAGAGCTAAAGTAAAGTGTATATTCCCAAACTGCTCAACACCACATTTCTGTTTCTGGATACATAATATAAACTGCACTGTTATCTGAACTGAAACAAGACTGTCACTGGAAACTAGGCTGAACTGATGTCTGATAAAAATCTGGCTATTTATATATGCAAAGTGTTTTTGTTTTAATATCCTCTGGCAATGTGTGTTGTCAAAATTTCATTGATAACTAATCCTTTGACAATGTGTTTTTGAAGATTGTTTAATTAGTAGTAGCTTTCATAAACATGTTGTTTTTATATCTTTAATTAGTAGCCCACCGGTGGTGTGGTTTTTTTAAATAATTATTTAACTTAATAGCCATCACTGTGTTTTCCAAATATAATTTCTTTCTAACTTTCATTTATATTTTTTTAATGTTATTCTAACATGCATATATTTATTTACACTTTCACGCACATATATAACTAATTTTAAGATTACTGTTCTTTAATTCCGAATGAAAAGAGATTTGTATTTTAAAGCTTTTAATTATTTATATTTTACGAATACTAATAAGAAAAACTCTACTTCCTTTTATAAAACTTTTAGTTTGACTTTTCTAACGAAACACCCCTCTTCCCTTCTGATTAATTAATTGTAACTTTTATTTCAAACACTTTCATGAAAGATTTTTATTTTAAAACTCTGATGTTTTTAAATTTACTTTGGACAGCAAACTGATTTTGTTTACTAAAGAAACCTTTTAGATTTTTATAAGTTATTTATTATTTTTAATATATTTTTTAGGCAAAATCCTCATGTGCCAATTTCAATATTGGTACATTACACCACCCTCCCTTTGATAGTAAAATGTGTCTATTTTTGACCATTTTATCTCTGACAACATTAAATCTTAATTTATTATTCTTTCTAAGTTAGCTTTTATGATATTTTTTACTTTACATACCAAGGGCAATCTCCAATGATACTTTTCTTCTTTCTATGCTGGCAACATTGTTTACAATGTTCTGAGTCCTGGATAGTGACCACGAGGACAAACTAATTTTGTGGCATCGGGATCTGTTATAAATGAAACTTTGACTGCCAATTCTCTTGATCGGACTTTGACTAAGAAGAGGTTGCTGCGAATGGCAGGAATATTCAACTGTCCATTTCCAACATACGCTTTGGAAAACGAGGTATGAGATATGGGAATTCTCCCCTGAAAAAGATACTTATGACTTACTCTGGTTGTTGCCAGTGTGCATTTTAAAAGAGGAATGATCCTGGCCAATCCGTTATGGGTACTAAAATTTATCCAGTCGTCAGCTTTAACCTTATCCTTAACTGAAACAGTTCTATACTACCCTCATTCCCTTTAGTTTCAAATCTTTATACACTCCTAATATAACTTAGATTGACTTTATATTTTACTAACCTTACCATATTATATTATTTATCACTAATCCTACAATATTATTTTAAATACACATGAACATTACTTTAACATATTTATTTATATTATTCTGAACTGTTATGAACATTATCTTACATATTTATTTAATTACACTATTACTTTTTAAACAATTACTTTAACTTCTTTATTTACATGCGTATATTCTAAAGTATTTTATTTTAACATGCATGTACTCAGAAAAACAAAACTGTTTCACTTTATTACGATTCATTATTACACTGATATTATATATATATATATATTGACTTAACTTTAAATCATTTATTTACTTCCTTTTATTACCGTGCATGTATTCCAAAAAAAAATCTATTAGTTTATTACGAGTCATTCTTTATTATTAATTACTACAGATATATTACACTTATTTATTTAACTTGATTTTATTGATTTTATTTGACCTATATTTACAAACATTTTTCTTAATTACTTTATGTGCGTGGAGAAAAAAATCTTATATTTTACAAAGTCTCTGTTATCATTATTACTTTAAACATTTCATTTATCATTACTCATTTATTTTTAAATTTATTCTCTTAGTTTTAAACAGATGTTTCAGATTTAATTTATCAGATTTTTTTTTACATTAGAATAATCATATCCATGCTCATTGTCCATTTCCGGTTCTTTTTGTTTATTTCTTTTACTATTCTGCCTGATTACTAACTTTTAAACTATGTTAGGTGGTTCCTTTTTTTTCTACTAACTTTATAATATAAATCATACTCCATATTCTCACTTCTATCAATTAAAATCTATTTTATCTCTTTCTTTTTCCATTCTATTTTCTGCCTTGTAAATTAGAAAACTTTAATACCTAATGCAACTCCATATTACTTCAATATTAGAATATTTTTTTTACACTTTCTTTTTATTTTAAGTCTCCATCTAAAATGAATACAAACGTCTACTTTAACCTTTTTATTTTTATTTTTATCTTGATTAATTTTATTTCCAATCTACTATGCTTAATGCTATCTTCTGCCTTTTGATCTACATACATTTCTACTTTATCTGTTTCAATGCTATCTGATTCTAATTCAATTTCTATCTCTTTTATCACCTCAACTTCCTTATTTTCATTGACAAAATCTACTTGTACAATCTCTTGTTTCTTCTCTACCTTTCCTGTAATTTCACATCTTATTTCCTTCATTTCTGTAATCATTTCTATTTTGACCTGATTAATTTCTTTCATCAATCCTGCTTTGAATTCTAACTGGCTTTGTTTGATTTCTTGTATTTCTGCTTTGAATTCTTGCTGACTTTGTTCAAATTTCTGCATCATATTCATCATCATATTCATCATCATTCACATCTGAGATACTTCTTACTCTTTTTCCACTAACTGCAGATTTTTAAAATATATTGTGCTTTCTACTGGCTCCATTTCTTTATTCATAGTTATGCTATTACTTTTTATATATTTTTTTAAAAATTATCTTTGCATTAACAAATCAAAAATTATTATTGTTTATTTATTTTTCTTACTAAAATGAAAATATACACTGACTCCACCCCCTTCATCCATTTTCCTCTACCCGATCCTAATGCTTTAGCTCCACCCAAAACACCCACCTGTCTCTGATTTAACAGAATGATTTATTTTATCTAACATAAATAGCATAAATCTCTCTTCATTTAAAGAAAAAAAAATGGTTTCAGTCAATTCTTTTTTTTTTAAATTAAAACACTTTTACATACGTAATTTACCTTTTGTATAAAAATTTTTTGAACAAGAAACAAAATATTTAATTACTATTGTTTCTTAGGTCCAGCCCCAAGTTGGGTATAGCCATTTGTACCGGGTTTGAATATGCGTCCTTGAAATACCGGTCTCTTAGGCAGAGAAGAAAATACTCGGAGAGTATGTATGCCCAAACAATAGCTATAAAATATATAACTAGTGTAACATTTCCAGGACATAACTTCTTTTTGATTGTTGAGTTCAACACCAAAGTTCAAAGCACTTTTTTTTGTTTGTGTATAAACACGGTCACAGTTAATTATCCAAGAATGAATAAATAACGCGCTTTGAGCAATGGCCACTAACTCAATGCCTAAATATCCATGACTAGCTCAGCTGTTTGTAATCACTAATAGATTATACATAATTAGTGGTTAAAAGAATTGATAAAAGAATTGTAAAAGGAATTTATAAAAAGAATGATAAAAAGAATTGACTGACAAATAGTTTAAGTTTTAAGACAATTTATTAACTAACAATAATTTACTAAATTTAAACATCTTTATAATTTTTTAACTAATATAACACACACACACATTTTAAATTGATACACTATAATATAAATCTTATGAAAAGGCGTAAATAATATTTGACATCGATAAATTATCTCACATTCACAAACATGCACATCAATAGTTCATTTTATGCATGCTTATAAAGTTCAAATTACTTGTCTCTGTAGGATTTAAGAACTACAGCAGTGGCTATTATATATATATAAATGAGAACAATAAAATGTTTTACCTAGGATTATTGGAACGTGGATATTGCTTGTTGTTGGTTGCTTCTTATGAAGTATATCTATCCGATTAGATTTGATGTTTGTTGAGGAGATTTGATACTAATCTGTTGGTTTTATTCTTGGAGACAGTTGAACATTTGTGGAGGATTTCTGAGCTGTTATGCAGATGTTATTTCACAGACAGGTTTTGATGATCTTGTTAGACTAAAGGGCTGAAGTAAAGCATATATTTCCAAACTGCTCAACACCGCATTTCTGTTTCTGGATACATAATATAAACTGCACTGCTATCTGAACTGAAACAAGACTGTCACTGGAAACTAGGCTGAACTGACGTCTGATAAAAATCTGGCTATTTATATATGCAAAGTGTTTTTTTGTTTTAATATCCTCTGTCAATGTGTGTTGTTGAAATTTCATTGATAACTAATTCTTTGACACCGTGTTTTTGAAGATTGTTTAATTAGTAGTAGCTTTCATAAACGTGTTGTTTTTATAGCTTTAATTAGTATCCCACTGCTGGTGTGGTTTTTTTAAATCATTATTTAACTTAATAGCCATCGCTGTGTTTTCCAAATATAATTTCATTTTAACTTTCATTTATATATTTTTAATATTATTCTAACACGCACACATTTATTTACACTTGCATGCACATATATAACTAATTTTAAGATTACTGTTCTTTAATTCCGAATGAAAAGAGATTTGTATTTTGAAGCTTTTAATTATTTATATTTTACGAATACTAATAAGAAAAACTGTACTTCCTTTTATAAAACTTTTAGTTTGACTTTTCTAATGAAACACCCCTCTCTTCTTCTGATTAATTAATTATAACTTTTATTTCAAAAACTTTCATGAAATATTTTTATTTTAAAACTCTGATTTTTTAAATTTTACTTTTGACAGCAAACTGATTTTGTATACTAAAGAACACATTTAGATTTTTATAAGTTATTTATTATTTTTAATATATTTTTTAGGAAAAATCATTGTGTGCCAATTTCAATATTGGTACATTATATTAGTATGTAATAGGCTCTATTAATGAGTATGTGGGCATATTTATATTGCACTCTATTAATGAGTATGTGTGTGTATTTATATTGCAAACATTTCACCATTTTTTTAAATTTTATTTATATATTAATATGTAATAAGCTCTATTAACAAGTATGTGCATGTATTTATATTGCATACATTAATTAATTAATCAAATCTGTATTCATATAATGATGTATACATAGTTATATTTTAAAATGATTAAACTAATGTAAGTAGTAAACATCATTGTATGTGTAAAAACACACCTATGTACATATGTAAAGCAAACTGTAATGTGATAGATTTTGTGAACATTACAACTTTTCTAAATTATCTCTTTTAAGTTATTAAATGTATAAATTTATTTGTATTCACATATAAATCTTAAATCCAGTATTGACTGTCGTATACATATATTACAATGTTAACGACTTAAATCTCTTAAAAAAAGAGAATCAAGATCATCAGTTTCTCAGAAATACATTAAACTGTAAACTGTGATCCAAAATTTCAAAGATGGTTTAAAAATAAAGTTAAAAAAATAAAGACAAAATTATTGAACCAGAAGCTGGATTTTTTGTCTTTGTTAAAATTTATTGGAGTTATTAAAACTTAAGAATTTAAAACAACAAAAATTGTAAACAACTTAATGCCTTGTGGGGGGGGGTGAGAAAAATTTGCTATAGAAATCCCAGTTTGAATTCAAAAGAAACTGACTCTCATCATTTAACAAATCAAATAAATCCAGGTGCTATTTCCAAATTTACAATGTAGGCAATTGGCTTAGGAGTTAGAGCGAGTCCAGAACAGCAGCAGACCAAGAATCCACCAACATTGAAGCAGTCCACCAGTGAATGTTAGTGCCTATGCCATGCAAGCCAGCTCAGAAAAAAGATGATTGGTAATTAAATCTTCTGCAGAACTCTTAACTAAATTGTAATAAATTATTCTAATAATTCTTAGCCTAAAAACGATTTACTCGCTGACGAAGAAGCTTCCAAATAAACAAAACAAATTTCGCTTAAAACTATTAAATGGGCCAAGCACTTTCGAGGTTTGCCCTCATATTCATGGCCGACGAAAGTAATAAATCTTTACGTAGTGTTATTAAATAGCAAATATGCCAATAATTTTTTTAAGCTAGCTATTCTATAAATGTGTACAAACTATTAAACTAAAATCTACTTTTAATAATTACAACTCTGTTATAAATTCATAATTATTAAGTCTCTTAATGTGATCTTATTTAAAATAATAATATTGTAACATTTTGTCTAATTGAAGGTTAAACTAGTCGTGTTTCTGTTAAACATGATAAGTATCTAAGTTATAGTTTTTAATTTATTCAATCTGCTGATATGCCTTCATTACTTTGCTTATTGATATTTTATTAATTGTGCTATGCGATCCTTCAGGGCGGAGATTGCTGATATAACTGCAGAGAGACAATTAGACACTCTCAGATAAATTTATATTGATTTTTGGCTCACACATAATTTTCCAATCTGAAAACGTAATATAAATTTTAGCATAGTATAATTAATGTTTGCATGTTTAACAATTATATTAGTTAATGATCAGACTGTGACTGCCAGTCATTATGTATAGAAGACAGATGACATTTACACTATTGACATTCCATTCCGTATTTCTTACAACCCCTTAATATTATTTCCCACCACAATCACAGTTTTTCTCGGTTGTAAAAAAATGTTCTGCTATAGGAAGGCCACTGTAGCTGCTTGTGTAGCAGTCAATTCCAACAACTTGAAAGCGCACTGTCTTTCTGCCATTTTATTTTTTGGTCTTGCAAGTTCTCACAAAGTGCATCACTTTCACATGAGCTTTGCCAAATTATGCTCTGCCCTCCTCATTTCTTACTTTGGGCCAGCTCCCAAGGGGAATATGGACATTTTTGAAATAGTTAGAATTTGTAGCACCTCATATTACTTCCACTAGCTTAAACACTAACTATTTTGAACTGCTTATTGGTATAGTTTTTATCATTACAACTACAGACACCCTGACATAATACACTGTTGAATGTTCAATACTAGCATGTATACAGAGAGTTGTAACAAATTGTAGATAATATTCACATGTTATTGATGTGGGGCTAGTGTTGAATGCTTCACCATCAAGTGTTTGAACAGTTTACAGGCTGAGTTGTCTTGTAAATGGCATATTTTAGTGCTATTGCATGGGAACAGTACTATCAGGCAGTGTGGATTGTGATGTTGTAGTATCTACTTTCTCACTATTTTGTTACCTGCCCTTTATTAATAATGAAATTAAGTACTATTTTAGCTATTCTTTTATTATCCATAAAGTGCAATCTACTGAACATTTTCATTTTGCTTTTTGCATCCCTCACATAAAAACTTAATCATTCCATTTCTCCTTGAATTGATCAATATAAAGGGTATATGATGATTCCCTGTATCAAAAGAATGTGATATTTGAATAAATTTTTATATTTTAAATAGCTAATTAATAACAACATATGCATTAATACCAAGAAAGGTACATATATTTATAAGCTATGAATATAATACACACAATATAAAAATCATGCTAGGCAGTAATAAAGCTGAATATTTTTTTAAAAGTTTATAATTTCTGCCTACATGTTCATTAAAAGTCATTTATTACGTTAGTCCAGGAAAGAAGGAAATAATTTATTATTGAATTATAATAGCTCAATTATGATCGGTGTTTTATTGTATTTTAACTACCTAATGTAACCCATAAATATACAATTTCAACAAGATATTTTGTTTGTTGCATGTGAGTTACATGTAGCCCATTACTTTTTGCTTTGCAAAGAATAGTGAAACAAAACATTTACTATTACAATTGATATATTACAATATACACACTCATAATCAACAGAAGTAAATTGAAATAAAAGACAATTCATTGACATACATATTAATTTAATATCATATAATTGTTTTTCCTTTATAAATGAACCTTCACAAGATGCTATTTTTTAAATTTATCATGTAACAATAAATATATATATATATATATATATATATATATATATATATATATATATATATATATATATATATATATATATATATATATATTATAACCTACACTCCCAACACCGCTCATATACATTACATGAGCAAATGCCCAGGGCGCCAGTTCTATTAATGAATAGAACAATATAATAACATATTTTATACAAAATTATTACTGAGACTCTTTACCTAAGTCTACATTCAGCTCAGCTCAGTGGGAGGCTATAGAAAGTTCATAAGATATATGATTATAAATAAATGAAAGAAGAAATATGATAAAACATGAAATATAATGTAAATCCTTTTTGTTAATTAATTGCATGATAAAGAATCACTATGTTTATTTGTACAATCTATTAAAATCTCTTTTTAACCTAATTTCTTCCCTCATCCAAGTATAACATATATCAGCTTGCTATAATTATATTACTAAACAGTTCTATCACTTGGCATACCATAATATAAACAACTACCTTAATGCCAATCAAGGAATAAACAATACGATCTCAGGGAACTTCAAACACACAGTTGAATTAAATAAAATGCATTGGCCCATAAGTTATAATTCTAAAGTATGATAAAATGTAACAAAATAAATTAACTAAATATTGTACTGTGTTTAGCAATAAGATAATGACAAAAATAGGGTATTTTAATCTCACATCATCATCTAACAAATATACTAACTTGGCAACCTTCCTTATATGTTTATCAAGTGGCAAATGATCTTTATAATGCCTGGATCAAGAAAACATGATTGTCAGACACCAGCAAATTTGATATTATAACTATAAAATAATATATTTATTTTATAATAGATCTATGAAATGTGGAGATGTGGAAATTGAAACATGAATGTATACAAGAATAACTTAAGACACAGTTTTTGATAAATAAACAATCATTTATTACACTAAATCTAATTCAATATACTTATTTACAATAAGACTGCTTGTCTTAATGATTTAAACTTCTTAAACAAACCTTGGACATCAGTATGGGATTATCCCTATTAGATAACATTATTTATTCCCTTTTGAACTCAGAAATTAACAACAAAACTTGAATCTTCTATCTTTGCATACCTGCTTTGTTTAAGCATTTCATTTAAGCATATCATAAACTAAATAATATATTATAGTATTGGCACAATAAATATTTATGAGAGGATATTCTATTGATTAATAAAATAGATCAAACTAACATATTTAGCTATCAACAAAGCAACTTTTTCTAACTAATTAAATAATCATTTTTAATTATATATACCTTTCACGCATCGTGATGAAATCATATTTATTCTGATGGTTTGATGATTTATAATTCTGTATTAAATAAATATACTGTGTTTTAAAATATTTATTTCCCATTTTAATTTCAATAACTCTATTTACTTCTATTTAAATGAATATAATGTGCTTCAAAACATTTATTTCTCATTTTTATTTTCAATAACTTTATATTTTTATATTCGCGATATTGTTTATATTACACGTGTGTGTGTGTCCAAGCAACAATAATAGATAACAAACTTTTCTACACTCTATCCAGTCATCAAGAAAATATTAAACAATTATTTTATTTCAGACAATGTTGTAAACCATCCAACAAAATAAACACTACTATTATATCAAGAATTAATTTAACTATTTATCTGGCCACATATTAAACAACACATAGCTAAATTTTCATGATTATACAGACTACATATTCCAAGGAAAATAAATCTACATGAGGAGCAAATAAACTCTTTACTTAACACTTCTACAATAATTCATCTAATTCTGAAATATACTGTTGGTGGGGACTTTTTCCTCATCACCAAGACTCTAAGAAACACATCACTTAACTTCCTAAACATCATTTCATACTTCAACAATAACTCATCTAATTCTAAAATACACTATTGGTGTAGACTTTTTTTTCATCACCAAGACTCTAAGAAAAAAACATCACTTAACTTCAAAACTATCATTTCATAATATGTATATAATATAAACTAGGCTCTACTCATGGAAATTATTAAAATATACTAAATAAGCAAAATCTTTTATCCCTGCAAATATTAGAACGCATCCAGATTACTTTCCATTCACAAAGCTCTTCTACATATCGAACATTATATATATATATACACACTGGCAGACAAATACACACAGATAACCTACTAATCCATTCAATTCTTTAAAATATGACAACATTCGAAATTTATACATAAAATATTCACAAACTGAACTTTATTAAACAAGTGTTATAATTGTGCAAACAGACACACACATGCGAATAAGAATATACAAAAAATAATAATTCCAAGTTATATACTATGCGAGCAATGTGGTAATTAAATACTACATTAAGGTATAACCTTTAATTCAGAATAAACTTTAAGTTACTTTTAAAATTTAATAGTTATAATTATGACAAACAAACTTTCTTTATCATATCTAGCAAACTATTTCTATTATACGTTCGTTGATTTAAAAGCCAAAATTCTCACTTTGATATAATAAAGTATACAAAATAAATGTAAACCTCTCTCTAATAATATAATAAAAAAATATATTTCTTTCCTTTATCTTTCTAAAAGAAAAATAAGACATATTTGTATAAAATCAATTTTTTTCATCAACGTATCCACTACTCGTGAATACGCATTCCGAGACAATCTAGGAGATCATAATAGCCCAAAATTATAAACAAAACATAATTTTAAATATACCTTTCTGTCTATCATATACATTAATGATAACAAGTAATAAAGAAAAGATAAAGAAACAAAGTCATTTGTTCTATGATTTAAAATAAAAAGTTCACTTGCAAAGTTCTACTCCGGGTTTATGAAACGATATGGGGATGGATTCCAAACTGAATTTGAACATAAAATGAATTTCTGTAGGATAACCAAAAAAAAAATATAATCATAACTTAAATATGATCCAGCACCTCCAATGTTCATAGCATAGCTATTTGAGCTTACTACATCACACATAAGTAATCAATTTCTCTTTTTATTATGATGGAAATATAGGACATTTTAGCTACAGTTGAACAGGAATTATTTCATTCACTCCATAGTAGTTTTAAATTAAGTAAGCAATTGTTTTTTTTAATAAATTTCTTAAATAGCCTTTGACATTTTATAATCTAGTATAAACATAGTTTATTTTTAAATATTGCCAATTAATATATCATGATTCATTAGTAATTCCACAATTAATAATACTTTATTATTATAATGCATCTTTATCAAAGAGAACAGAAACACAACACCACACTCATGTCCTTCCATCAGATTTAAGCACATATCTAAAGATTAGCATCCTTTGATTATTTGGGTAATTCACACTATTTCTTTCATTAAAAATGCATATTATTTTTAGAAATACCAAATAAATAAATACTGTCATTTTTTCCATAATGAATTTAATAATGGCATGATACATTAGAATACACATATCCTTTAAATTTTATAGTTAACTTTTATAAAAGCAAGAAATAAAATAGTGAAAAATTAAAATAAATTCTGTAAAACTGTTCTGCACATATTTCCAAAAGATATTATACAACACACGTAGATAATTATAAAGTTCATGCATTCTATTTTCCTTATTCACAATGATAATTAAATTAAGTAATGCAAGATTAACATTATCAATATACATTTTAAAATATTAATAAGTATGAGGTGGTTAATTCAAATGTTTAAAATTGAGGAGAGAAAATGAAAAATCGATGTACCTTCTTAAATTTTTAGTCTTGCATTCCAATTGAAGACCTTTCCATAATGAATTTCTTATAACTTTTTCAGAAGTTTACTCCAAAGCTTTTTAAATCAATTTGACTTCAAGGAAAATATATATTTGTTACAGCAGGGAAGAGTAATTTACTGGCTGCCTTATGATAATAATGAGCAATTTTTAATCTCAATTCTCTGTTAAATAGATATCTTTCCCCCCATCACAAAAGGTCATTTCCCTTCAAAAAGGTCAACTCCCACCTTTTTGCACTTAAGCTCATTACATATGCAAGAAATCTTTTCTTTAAAAAAATCATTCTGATTTTTACAATTAAATCAAGACAGAAAATAATAATAAAAAAAATAACTTTTACTAACTGGAAAGAAATGAATATTAATTACTGTTAAACAAAATGATGAATAATTTATTTAATTTATAAATTAATTCACCTATCCAAATATCTATTACTCATTGTAAAAAATATTTGTTAAATTACTAAAGATAATTTCTGTAATTTAAATGTCTTCATGTTAAATGTACTAATGCTTAGTGTTATTAAAAGATGAAAATGAAATGAAACACACAATACAGACAGACATGCAAGCACATGTACTGCAACCTAAATATTAAATTAACTTAACTATATATAATTGAAATGGCTATTAATGTGGACAAAGGGATATGTATCAATGAATAAAGGATTATAGGAAACCATTCAAACCAATACTAAACACTAACACAAAATAACTTTGCATCTTTCTGACAAAATATATCAATTCCTATAATAAACAACCCCTCTTTCTTGCATTAAATACTTCATTAATTATAATAATAACAATAAATACTTATAAAGTGGTTAATCAAATGCATATGAAATCAATATCTAAGACTTTAAACAATCTCCAGAAAATTTTTAAAATGCTAAGGCTATTTTATTTTTTTAATACAATACAACTATTCAATGTAGATATAAAGTATCTCAATTCCTTGTGCCCATTCAGAGGGTCACAATATATATATATATATATATATATATATATATATATATATATTGTGATTTTAATTTTACCATATTATATATATATATATATATATATATATAATATGGTAAAATTAAAATACAAACAGAAAAGGTAGTTTTAAAATAATATTTAGCTTTACTACCACCTAACATGCTTTCAATACATTTTTACATATCATATTCATGACATATAGTGGAGTGGTTAAATGGTTCTATATATCAGTATTTTATTAACTTTCCACATATTCAATTTTAATTTAAAATTTAAATTTGAATATTTAAATAACCCATGTCTTTAAAATGATTACACTTGGTTTTTAATTTGTTAAAAGAAAAATGTTCACTTGCTATTTCACATGCTTCCTTAATATTTTGCTTTCTATCCTCTCTCTCTCTATATATATATAAATTAGCTCTGCTTTTATTAGCTTAAATCTAGGACCAGTTTTCTGTCTGTAAATATTGAGGGATGTTTTTATCTTTGAGGGCCCTATTGTATATGTATTGATGTTGGGCAAGATTTACTGACAAATTGGCTCTCGAATCCCCATAATATGCAGCATTGCAAGCTGATTGGCTGCACTTAATTCCATAAATCACTTGTTGTGCCAATTTATTTGGTATATGGTCTTTAAAATTATTGATTAATTGGTTAAGTGATGGAGCAGTTCAAAAGCTTATTTAAAAACTACCTTTTCTGTATGTATTTTCATGTTAACAAATATTATGTTGGCTCAGAAAAAAATAAAATTAATAACATTTTAATAATATATATATATATATATATATATATTATTAAAATGTTATATTAATATGTTTCCTTATATATATATATATATATATATATATATTAAGGAAACATATTAATATAATATGCATGTCCACAATTTATAGATAGATAGAATGTTTTGATCTATCCACAGCCATAAAGATTCAAATAAAACATATAAATCATAATGATGAAATTACAACATGAATGAACATCATTATTGATAAATGTAAATATTTGTAAACAAACTATTATTGAAAAGTATGATTGTAACTTACAATTTGTCCCACAATTTTAATTCAAGTGCCAAAATTGTAAAAGCATAATAGTTTATGACCATAATAAACTTATAAATAAATACATTAAATGGTATGTAGCTTAGAAATTTATAAGATTTTCAAGCATTGGAAATACTTCCATTCTACTAGTGTATTAAACTATGCACACAAACATAAAAATGATAACACATGATAGTAACTAAATTTAAATTCAAGAATAATTTTGAAAGTTTTTCTGAAAAACAAAAACATTCAATAATCTTATCTATTTTTTTTATTTCTTAGTTCGTTTTTAATTAAACTACTTTTAAATATTTTTTGCTTATCCTTTCTCTTTGTTAACTTTTTACAATATATTTTAAATCTTTCAATATAAATTCTCATCTGCTCTTTTTAATATTATATGTCTGGTACTGTCTATTCAATTTTCATTTTTTGCATCCAAATTTGATTTCAAATGCTTTCAAAATGTTATAATTATAATTTTTTTTTTGAATCACCTAAGACTTTTACTACATACAAATAGAACATTTATTAATGTTTTACATAATTCCGATTTTTTTTTTTTTGGTTTACAAACAACTTTTATTTTATACTAAAATTTGTTTTATTATTATAGTTTAGTTGCCTTAAATATCTAAAAGTACATATTTATTTGATGGTTTTCTGACATTTTATCTTTAGAATTTATACGATTATTAATATATATCCATATTTTTAAAAGTATTTATTATTACATTCTAATCTTATTTTTAGCCATCATATTTGATTTTCATTTTATTTATTATTTGTAATTTATAAATAATTTTTATCATTTTTGTTTACATTTATTATTAGCATTTTTTCTAAACATGGCAAATCTGTCACAATAACCTTTTATTTCTCCTGTATATTAATTCTATACTTGTATATTTATTTAAGATCTTATTAAAATAAATATTAACTAAACTATGATATAAATAATTATTGTGTCTTATATTTCTACTTATATAAATATTTGTCATATGTAGATTCTTTAATTTCATAGATTTTTTTTTTTTTTTTAACTACATAATTTTCTTTTTACAGTTTACTTGTCTGTCAAAATATTTATCAAATTACATCTATTAACTCTATCAAATGTCTTTTAAATATCAACAAAATCAAATTTAACTTTTTATTTTTATATTTTTAACAACCAATTGTAAAATATTAATTACATTTCTCATTCACTCCCTCTTTAAAAAAAATCTAATCTTTTAAAAATCTGTCTACTGTATTTTTAAAACAATTTTTATGAACACTTTATTTCACTGCTTAAATGTTTTTTTTCTATAATGCTAATCGATTATGACATATAAATATGGTTATTTAAATATATATTATTACAAAAACTGTACATGTTCATATTAGAAGTGGAAATATAGAAAGATACTAAAAATAGGTGATTGCAGTAAAGCTTCAGAAAAAATTCTAATTATGCAGAATGATTTAATTTATAAATCAGTAGAAATTTGTATTAAATTGACAACATCTAATAAAAAACAATAGTTAATATATGACTGATATGTGATTTAAAATATTTCATGAAAAAAAATAATAAAAATTTTAAATTAAATGGATATATTATATTTGAAGATTAAAGTGTATAATATATATATATATATATATATATATATATATATATATATATAATGTCCATTAATTAAAAAAATAATACATATAATGGTAATTAACTATTATAAACAGTTTTTCAATCTGAAGAAGTACTTTCAGTTAATTCATTAACCCACATCAATTGTCATTATATTCAAAAACAAAATGGAAGCAAATGTTATCAACTCAAATCTTATGAAACCCAAATTTAATTGTTATCAGTGTGTCTATTAATTATATTCATTTTATTTCTATTTATTTAAATTACCTTCTTAATTTTTCTGTTACTATGTTTTCTTTCTTCATGAAGAATCTCTAGATTTGTAAATAGATAGTACAGTCATTGATATTTTTAACTAATGTGGGTGGTGTTAAATATGTGATGCAATAAATGACATTTTAAAATTAAATTTTAGTAATATTCTATGACAGATTGAAATATAAATATATTACAAAATAAATTTCTATTTTTCTAATGAGTAAAATAAAATTTCTTTTTAAATTCATATTTATCAAAAATAAAAAATCTAATATTTTGTTGACAGCAAGATTTTTGGACATAGTGATTTGTTTGATAAAAATTAAAATTTCATTTGTATTAAATCATTCATTTATTAGGAATATATTAAGAATAATATTTCTCCTAATCAAGTATATCTTTAGTTATGGGTGGGCAATAAACCTGTCATTAAAGTTGATGCATATTATTTAAATGAAGTATACAAATTGTCAGTATAATAAATAAAAATCAAAAAAGTTATATATATATATATATATATATATATTTATATATAACTTTTTTGATTTTATATATATATATATATATATATATATATATATCACATGGAGCTGCATTGCACTTTTTAGTTTTGATGATGTAATAATGTCTAAAATATCACTGACTTATTTATTATTTATGGAATGGAAACACTAAATAATCACAATGATTAATTTATAAGGCTGAAGGAAAATATGACTATTTTTTTTTTTGCTATTAAGGCTTTGGTGATTTTATATTGCTAAAGTTATTAATATATGGTGTATCTGAACTTGGTTCAGTCCCATATGCCTATTTATGTTAAATAGCTGGTTTGAAAGACATATGAATGTCTGGAAATGATTTTCTACTAGTTATTCATTAGATAAAGTGTTGGTATTGTCCTGGTATTTTTAATCTAATGCCTAAATATCCTAGCCTCTCACTGAGAAATCCAGTAGCAGAAACTGGTCAGGGGTTGGGGATATTCGGCAAAGCTTGTTAAAAGCTTATTTGTGAGTTCTATACATGACATTTGTAATAGAAGCTTGTTAAATTAGGTCATGTGACATATGACTTTATTTTTTTGTAAAATTTAACAAATATGTATTTATACATTCATTTATTTTTATGAAATAAAATGAACATTACATTAACAAAATAAAATGTAATTCTTTAACCAAATTATAAAACACACACACATATATCTATATATATATCATACTCAATGCTCGTATTAATTCATACATTTAAAAATTATGTTAGTGGTCTGCAATAACTAAAAGACTGCTGATCATTAATCTTGAAAGATCACAAATGTTGATCTTTTAACATTTGTTGATTATATTTACTTTATTAATTGAAATAATTTCACTACCTTTCATACAGTGATTATTAACCATTACATGTGTTCTTTCTGTTAATGTGTTAATAAAGGAGTTTATTGTCAACTATTATATTTTGAAGACAGTGAAGGTATTTTAAATTAAAGCAATTTCTTGAACTATTTTCATGTGTTTAATAAATGTTTAATTTTTTTTAGATTACTTTTTTACGCACTTCTTTGAGATTATATAGATTTTTTTTTATAATAATGTTACTGAGTTCTATGTTTCCTTTTGTCTTTATGTTACAAATTTACTTTAATATAAAATATGAACATAATATATTTATTCTGTGTCATCTGCTTTGCTAAATATATTTACTTTTTTTAATATAATTATTATTATCCATGGACGACTACATTTACTTGCTAAAATATTGTCATTGTAAATGAATTATTTTTTTGGAATAAAATATTGTTTTGTTCAATGTTTGTTTTAAAAAATATAATATTAAATATACTTCTGCACTAAATGAAAAAATACATTTATGTATTTATTTAATATACTTCTTGTTGTAAATTCAGTAATATATATATATATATATATGTAAATTCAGTAATATATATATATATATATATTGTTTATTTATTAGTTGTTGTTTTTTTCTCTTATGAACATGTATTACATGGGTGTATATGGTGGGTAGATTACACATTATTTTAGTATTGATTACTTTTTGATAGATTGCCATTTTACCCAAATATGTATAATTTTCTATAAATACTAATCAGTAACCAAAGTTGTTTGAACTGAAATATTATAATCAATATACATATGGCAATATATATGAATATTTATATACCTTCATTGTGTGATTTAAATAGTTGATAGTTATAAGATTTATATATCTATGTTTTTAAATAAGTACTGTGAAATAAAAATACCACATATATATATAGAACGTTTTAAATTTTAATATCTTTATATCAGCTTAATGTTAATCATATTTCTTATATAAAGTACAAAATCTAGCTATCTAATCCTTACTTATTTAAGCATTTAAATCATTCTAATGTAGATTTTCTGTATTTTCTAGAATTTAATTTCATCATTATTTTGCTTGCCTTACCACAGATACATTTGATTTCACTTCCATTTTATGTTCCAAATCTCTTTTACATTTTAGACACATATTTTTAAATATAATTAAAAGATATTTTTAAAAAAATTAACTTGACAATTATTAACAATAATCAACAAATTGAAAACAAACAAAAAATGTTGTTGTTTTTTTTTTAAAAAAAAGGGAAAATAAAAATAAAGCAAAGCACTCAGTAAACAATTTGAGAATTTAAAAAAAAACTATTTATCAGTAAATAAAATACTCTGCTCGAAAATATAATCATAAAAAATTTATACAATAACTGACATTTTCTGTGTGATGACACAAATAAATCATGTAGTTCCTATATTTTTAAATTATCAGCACGTAATATAACAGAAATAAGGCTTTTAGAAAAATAGGTAGCTTATCAGCTATTCATATTCAAAAAATAAAATACTTTATGAAATATTTTATAGAATTATAAGACTACATTTAGAAGCTGTTTGCTATAACGTTTTTAATGTTATTTTTTAAAAATAAAAATTAGGGGCATACATACTACAAAATAATTTACTGTATTCTTATGTACTCATTTTTTTATTAAATATTAAAAAAATCTTGCATGTTTTAAATAATCAAAAGTTGTAAAAAATAAAATCTTGATTTTACTTTTTTAATATTTAGTTTTACAAATTTATTTGCGCTTTTTAAAATGCTGAGTATATGCACATAAAGATAAACGATTTTCATGTAGTGTCTGTAATTAAACAATCTACTTATGTTGCTCATAACCTGAACTTTGAATTTGAATAAAGATAGGAATTTTATTAGGTAATTAAAAATTTTCCAAGCAAGTGAAGCAGTATTTTTTTTTCAAATAATCTATTCTCAATTAAATTAACTAAAGATCTGATTATTGTCTAAAGTAAATAACTAAATATATTTATTATGAAGTAAAACGAAGAAAAGCCCTATAGAGTTCTCATCCACATGAATTGATTAATGTGATGAGTAACAAATTCTTTAAAAATCTTCTATA
The DNA here is from genome assembly GCA_028023455.1 of Epiperipatus broadwayi. Lineage (NCBI taxonomy): Eukaryota > Metazoa > Onychophora > Udeonychophora > Euonychophora > Peripatidae > Epiperipatus > Epiperipatus broadwayi. The sequence continues at coordinate 1,111,635 of JAQFVV010006335.1, forward strand.
AAAATTTTAGAAATATTTTTTATTCAGCAGGAACTGTTATGAATGTTATTTATATTTCAATATAAAGGTATTTTTATTATTATGACATGCATGATATTTGTGTGTGTGTGTGCAGAATTATAAAATGCATGAAGTATTTCTACTTTGACAAATTAAAAATTAGTAATTTCCTAATCAAATTACATTAAACATGTAGATTGATTTAAGATTGCTCTTGATTATTATAGTTCTTGTAAATTTTATATTAAAAGATTGGTATTACAATTGGAGAATGGCCAAACTTTTATTGTGAAATTTATTGAACATGGTAGCAAAAGAGCAATTGATGGTCAATTAATAATCATAGATTACAATCACTTAACATTGCATGTGTGAATATATATATATATATATTATATATATATATATATATATATATATATAACTACAACCATTAAATGTCTGTATTTTTAAATTATATAATAATAATTCAAACAAATATATTTAACACAGTATTCAAAATTAAATAATCTATTCTTTACCAGAAATACTTTCAATTGTTTCACTGACAATCTTTTTCAACTGTTAATACAAACGTACAAAAAATAAAAACTTGCATTACCCATCATTCAATCTATTCAAATTTCCCACAATTCTGTTGTCTTTATATTAGCCGATTGTTTATTCATCAAACCACTTCTATTCCTAGATATCATCATAGCCTCTTTAATTTTACGTTTTTCACTACACCTTTCAATTTGAATAATTTTTATATCTCTATTATTAAATTTAAAACCATAATTACATGTTTTATTATGATCAAATATAATTGATGGAGTATTCATATTTACTGAAGATATATTTTCTTTCTGTACACGTTTATATAATGTCTTATGATCATTATATCGTTTTTGTAATGTACATTTGGATTCCCCTATATATTTTATTCCACAACCACATTCCAACATATATATAACAGAACTTAATTCAAACTTAGAAATCTTGGCTTTGGAGTTATTTATCATATCATTTATATTATTTGAAGAGATTGTGATTTAAATGATAGGAATAAAATAATTAATGAAATAAAAAATAAAACATTTGATAAGCAAAATGATAATGTTTGGTTAAAACAAATTTATGAATTTAAAAATTTTTTAAAAAGTAATAAATTAATTTGTTTGAAGGAGGACAAGGGTTTACGGATGTGCCTAATGAAACAGGATGAATATAATATGAAAATTATGGATCAAATGAAGAAGCTTTGTTTTGAAAAAAGTGAATTAAATAATATTGATACATATAGAATGAAATTTATTAATGACATTTTAATGACTGCTAAAAAGAAAAAAAGTTATTGATGCAAAGACATATTACAGTTTATATCCGTCGTCTGCAGTGTTTCCAAGAATCTTTGCAAATATAAAATTGCATAAAAATTGTTATCCATTAAGAGTAATTGTTGATTTTGGTGGTGTTTTTTATTATAATGCTTGTAGATATATTGAAAAAATAATGCAAGATGTGCTTGGATTTGGAGATTATACGATTTCATCATCATTTGATTTTATTAATAGGATTAAAAATATAAAAATTGATAATAATGATGTTATGTGTACACTTGACATATCTGAAATGTATGGTTCAATTAATCGTATTGAATCAATAGAGATTATTGAAAGAGCTTTGTTTTTAAAATCTATAGATAATAATATTAGGAATTTTATTGTTAAAATATTAAGATTTGTGAATGATAATATATATGTTAGGTTTAATGATTGCTTTTATAAAATGAATTTTGGTTGGCCAATGGGTCTTCCGGTGGTATCATAGCTTTGTAATTTTTTTATTTCTAATTATGAGGTTAAGATATTGTCTCAGATAAAATATAAAGGAATTAAAGTATATTGTAGATATGTTGATGATGTATTTATATGTGCACATAATGAAATAATAGTTAATTTGTTTAATGAGTTAAATATGATTAATAATGTAAAATGGGTGTTAAATGAAGAGAAGGAAGATTCTATAAAGTTTTTAGATATATTTATTAAAAGAAATAATAATGTGTTTGATTATAATATGATTTTAAAGCCTGTGGAAATTAGGGGTTATATTCCATATAATTCTAAAGTTCATATGAGTCATAAATTAGCTGGTTTGAAGTCATTTTTATTTAGAAATGATTATTTGTGCAAATTTATTAGTGATAAAATTGAAAATATTAATGTATATATTACTGATATGTTGAATGTTGGTTATGGAAGGAATATTATTTATAATACAATTACAAAATATAATCAAAATAAGAGTAATAATAAGAAAATATTAAGTAAATTAAAAAGTGATAAATGGATTTCTATTCCTTTTATATCTAATCAACAAGCTAAATTAATTTATAAACTTTTTAGTGGTTTGTGTAGAATTTCTTTTTCTCTTCAAATAATATAAATGATATGATAAATAACTCCAAAGCCAAGATTTCTAAGTTTGAATTAAGTTCTGTTATATATATGTTGGAATGTGGTTGTGGAATAAAATATATAGGGGAATCCAAATGTACATTACAAAAACGATATAATGATCATAAGACATTATATAAACGTGTACAGAAAGAAAATATATCTTCAGTAAATATGAATACTCCATCAATTATATTTGATCATAATAAAACATGTAATTATGGTTTTAAATTTAATAATAGAGATATAAAAATTATTCAAATTGAAAGGTGTAGTGAAAAACGTAAAATTAAAGAGGCTATGATGATATCTAGGAATAGAGGTGGTTTGATGAATAAACAATCGGCTAATATAAAGACAACAGAATTGTGGGAAATTTGAATAGATTGAATGATGGGTAATGCAAGTTTTTATTTTTTGTACGTTTGTATTAACAGTTGAAAAAGATTGTCAGTGAAACAATTGAAAGTACTTCTGGTAAAGAATAGATTATTTAATTTTGAATACTGTGTTAAATATATTTGTTTGAATTATTATATATATATATATATATATATATATATATATATATATATACAAATATATTTATATAAATATTTATTTATGTGTGAATATATATATATATACATTATAGCAGTTTATTATGGTACCTGGGTTTCAACTCTGCAAAGTACACCCCATGACTATAAAGGAACATTTTTTAATAATAAAAAAATTAAAAATTTAAGTTATATTTAAAACTTAAATTGTATAATTAAAAAATGCTGCATAGCTATAAAATATTGTAAGAAAATTAAATAGATTATGAACGTTTATTAATGAAACATATAAAAATGAAAAAAAAAAAATAGAGAAAATAGTAAAACTATAACATTTTTTCTTTAAAAGTGAAAATATATTGCTTTTAATAATTTGTATTTATATTTTAAACTTTGTTTTAAATCTCATTTTCTAATCAAAATAGTTAAACAGTTTTAATTAATGAGTAAAAATATTAAACTGTTTATACATTCATTTTTGAGTTAAACATTCTATTAAGTAAAATAAAAGATACAAGAAACAAAAAATCCAAAGTAATTTTTTTTATTATATTTGTATGAAACTGGTCACACAACTTAGTGAATTTATTTGAAAATAAGGTGTCTTCATTTTGTCTGTTGCTGACCTGGAATCAATGATCCAAACTATGTAGTAGACTATAATGAAAAAGAAAATGAGTCAATAAACATCACATGATCACCACTTCCTATGCATTCTTATTAACATTCAAGAGTAAAGGAGAAATTAACTATACACCAATAAGAAAACGAAAATTACTAACTTTGGCAAAGTAATTTCTAATATCAATAAGTAAAACAAGCTTTTAAATACCAATTGCTATAGTCCATAGCCAGAAAATGAATAGTCTGTTTTGAGGAGAACATCTCAGCCTGCTTAAAGGTTTGTTAAAATAATATGCTAAGGGAAAGAAGAAGAAAAAATGTAGCAAGACTATTAGAAACATTTACCTCTCATATTAAATGTTTTTAAGATGATCAGATCTACACAATAAATGTGTTATAACTGCGTATGTTCAAAAATGTTAACATTCAAAAGGATATAAACCAATATTAAAATTTAGGAAATGTAAACCATTTTAAAATAACATGTTCCCAAATTATGAAACCATAAGTGCTGATATGTGAACCTTGTAGAAAAATGACATACATACAACTGTATTGGCATATATTAAAATAAAAAATAGACAAGAATTTACATGAGCACACATAAAATTTAGAGCAAATTATTATATAAAATTACATCAATTTTAAAGTATTTTGTGTAATTGAGGTCAATAAAAAAGGTGAGACTATTCATTCTTTTCTTTCTCCTAAAATGTAATAATTGTAAATATATTTTTGCCTTAAAGTATTATTTTTTTTGTATTTGTTTGATTTAATTGTACATACTTTTTAAAAAAAATATTATCATTATTGTATATGTAAAAGAAAATGCCTATTTATTTTTTGGGAGATAGTTTAGATTTAAAATGTGTTTATAATTTGTTTTTGTTTTTTTATTAATATTAAATCATTAGTTTCATTAAAATGTCTTTTTTCATTATTCTTAGGCAGCATTTTGAAATAGATATAAAATATTGTAAGCTAAAATACAAATGCAGGCTGTGTGTGATTTCTAAAATTAGTTTTATGAAAATAAATTAATTATAGAAAAGTTTGCATTATGGGTCATATCAGGTCTAAAATAATAATAATAATAATAATAATAATAATAATAATAATAATAATAATAATAATAATAATAAAATAATAATAATAATAATAATAATAATAATAATAATAATAATAATAATAATAATAATAATAATAATAATAATAATAATAATAATAATGAGAGTTAATTTAATTAATATCATTATATTTAAAACGTCTGGCACTCATTAATATATAAATCTTTCATCATCTCTTGATTCATAGCCTAAAGAAATTATGGTGAGAAATCTAGTTAATGTCTTTCAAAAGTATATATATGAGGCAAATATAGATGATCAGTTTTTTGTGGTTACTTAAAGGAAGTCTGTTTAAAGTTAAGATTTGTATTCTATCTATTATACTTGAATATGTAACTGGTACTGTGTACCTTGAATTATAATACAGATTTATCTTATCTGGTATATTTGCTTCCTGAGTAAAGCCATAAAACATTAGATCATTAAAGGCATGGGGTTGCCCAACTGAAGCCATAAGCCCTTGGACCATCTGGTACATTTGATTTCCCAAGAAGAATATGTCTGGATCATTTTGTACAATATATATATTAATTATTGAACTTATTTCATTATATCTTATTATAATTTAGAGTTATAAATTACTGGCTAATATAGTTCTTAATCTATAACTGTGTTATAGATTCCTTGAGATGTAATTTTTGTGTTCCTAGATCAACATTGATTCATCTATTTAGATTATGATGTGCTGGACAATAGTGTTATTTAGTGTTGTGCTTTTCTATTCTGTCAGAGTTATATTGAGCTATTATAGAGTGTAACTGGATGATGGAAGAGATAAAATTGAAATTATATTTTATTAAATGGAATAAATAAAATTCTGCTAGCCTGTATCATTTGGTTAATTAATAAATAAAGTTTATATTTTATTTGATAGCTTATAGTATTTCTTCCTTCATTTATTTATATTCTCTATATGTTATAAACTTTCTGTAACCTCCCACTGAGTGAAACTGTAGGATAAACATAACCAAAAGAGTCTCAGCATTAGTTATGAATCAGATAAAATGATAAATCGTCCTATTAATTAATAGAACTGGCGCCCTGGGCATTTGCTCATATAATGTACATGAGTCGTGATTGTGAGTAGGTTATAATATATATATATATATATATATATATATATATACCTAGTTACATATATATACATATATATATATATATATATATATATTGTAACTGGGTTGCATTTTTCAAATTCAATATTAATGGGGCTATAATCCATTAGTTATAAAAATACATTGGTGAAAATGCCTTATCAGAATGTTTTCTATTAAACCATTAAACATCAAATGATCATCATTTCTTATGCTTTCTCATAACTGTTATTAAAATATGCAAAACTCTGAATACAGTTGTGCAGCTCACTGCAAGCCTGAGTAATTCATTAATTACACTGTCTTGCACTGCGAGGCTATACTGTTTGGAGAGTTTTGCCTTTTTTAATGTTTTCTATTCTACAGTATTTTAATCACAGAAAGTAACAGAGCTATTTGATGATAAGAAAACTTTTTCTATGAGATAAAAAATAATCATTATCCATTTAAATTAAAATACCTATAAAAAGATGATTATTGTTTCTTTTATTGACATCGTTAATAAATTTGCCACTAATATGGAAAATATTCAGAAAAATAAAAACATTATAGTCAGCAAACTCATTGTGAAGCCAAATAATTGTCAACATATTCTAACCAAAAGAATTAACATATTTTGTTAAATAATACTTTTAAAGTAAATGTAAGCATGTAATAACTTTGATAGAAATTTGTTTAGAATTTCAATATCCAAACTGCTGTTCAGGAAAAGGACTATACCTGCAAATGAATAATACTACAGTTAACATTTTCAGTTGAAAATTTTTATGGTAAAAATAGGTAGCAATACATTAATTACCATTCAATAGAGTTTCACAAATAAGATGTATATCGATTGATCATCACCAGACATGTAAAAAAATTTTGACTTTTTGATGTAGTTTATTGTTTCATATTTTTATAAATATTGATAATTCATATCAGCACACTTTAAAAGCATTGTTCATTGCTAATAAACATATACAAACATATAGAAGTAAAATAAAAAGACTTACACAAATATATAATTACACCTGCAACATGTAAAAGAGTACCTTGCCTTAAAAATGAAAAAAAAAATCTGTCTACCAAAACACCATACCTGTACATGATGGTACATTAAAAGGGCTCAGTGGTATCCTTCCATTGTCAAAGTTCTGCAAGTACTTGAAACCAAGGGTATTACCAAAGCTAGTCATAATATGATAGAACCATTACACACATATTTCAAACAAAAGCTGCAGTCACAATGTGCCTTCACACCACCTAAAGATCTATTTGGCCAACCAGAGTTAGGTCAACTTTTCCATGCTACTGATTTCTTGCTGAAGCTAACCTTGATAACAAGCTCTTGTTATCCAGAGCCACATCGATTTCCTAAATTTGTATTTTTACATCTCAGTCAGTTTATCATCACATATCTATGTGATTTAGCAAATTATCTATTACAGACACTGTTTAACATAAAATATCTATATTCAATCTTCTTGCTTTCATTCAACAAAAAGCAAACTTCAATATCCAATCCATCTAATCTGTGACCAATCTGCATCATGGGCCTCCATGGTATTAAAATACTGGAAATGGTTTTAAAAGATAAAATTAAACCATATCTCATCTCTCTATCATCACCAATGCAACATGCAAAAAAGGTCCGTCAACAAGTCAAGCTGCCCTCATTTTCAAAACCATTGTAAATTCAGTTAGTGAGCCAAAATTTATGCTCCAATGGCTGTTTGAATTGACATTGAGGCAATTTTTTGACTTAGTCCCTATGGGAATTTTAATTCAGACACTTGCAGACACCAAAATATCTTGCTCTTTCTTATATCTACTAACCAATTTTCTTCTTAGTCATGAAATCCATTAATAAAACTAAAATGGAACAGGAAGGCAATTCCGTTTGTGCTGAGCATGAAAAAATAACTGGACATAGATTTGAACCCACATCTGCTAACATCATTTGCAAACACAATGCTAAACACAAGATCAGAGAAGCACTACACATAGCAAGTGATCCTAGGTCCATTAATCGATGAGAAGCCTGGCTTTTCATTTTTTTCAAAAATGGCAGTTATAACTAATTTGCATTATTTTGCATGAATTTTCCTTCTAACAATGCAGTTTTTAACAAAATAGTAACTATGAAAATGAAAGCCAGAAGTCTCTCAAAAGCGCTCAACTAATATATCATTTTTGATATATACTAGCTTCATTATTGTGCATACAATATATATATATATATATTGTAACCTTTCCCCCCCGCTCCATAATAATAACAACATGCTAAGAATATACTAACTATTCCGGATTTTCTTTACTTATTTATTTCCGGTCAATAATAATTAACATTAATAATAATTCCGGGTTATCTAGCTCAGTCTATCAAACATATTATTATGATTTAAATAAAACAATTACTAGCTCAGAATTTTATAAAATCTAGTCATGTCTAGGAAATGAATCAACACAAATATCTTTTATTATTCCCATGAGACCTGGAGCAATGACAAAGGAACAAGACGAGAGATCATTGAGATACTATCCCAATGGCATAAGAACACTATCCTAAATAATTGACTAATAGCATTCCTACGACTTTTAAAACTTTTATCATATCTTAGTATTTTTAAAACAAATTCTAGCTCACATAAATAAATTAATTAAATAAAATAGAGTTAAATTAATCAAATCATATCAAATCAAATAGATAAATCAATAAGTAAATAAATAATTAAATCTCAGGTTCATAAATTGTAATTAAAACTGATTTCATATTGCCATAGTAAACTATGATAAGGGAATTTTATGTCATAGTTCACTACGTAACGAATAACTAATTAATAAGAACAATGACAATAATAAAATAATATAATCTTCTTTTCTTTCTAGATGTATTAAATATTTTTGTGGTAACATTTATTAATCCGATAATCAAAAATTATGTGGTAACGTTCGCATATATTTTACTTAAATATTGTGGCAATTAACCCATGACCAATACCTGTTCTACTTATACTTCTTTCATTTTATTATGTAAATAAAACAAAATAAATTATTAAAATTTCTAATATTTATTATCCTGTGCAAAATCATAAACATGTTTAATTATAAACGTGCGTTGTGATTTCATGCATTTCATGTGTAGGAAAAACAACAACCAAGACACAAAGCTTACTAATAAAATTTTATAACATTTTATTAACATTATAACAAATAACACTTTGTACATTATTTACAGCGGATATCCCTATTTACTTATCACAAACTTTTATTTATACCCGTTGATGTCTTAACATTATTATTATCGAATTTTATTTTACCCTTTTACCATTAATAATTACAAAAGTATTTTACAATATTATTATTATTGGATACATGTTTTGAGCTTAGCTGAATACACAAAATTTCTATCCATTAAACTTTTCTATTGACATTATGTCCTTATAATTTCAAAATTATATTTCTATAAGATCTTTACTGTTATGTAAAATTATACAAAAATTACAAAATTATACTTATTCTTGTTAGCATGGAATCCTACAGAATTTAATCCTTATGATATTTTCATGTTCCTTTTATTATCAATCATAATATAATTACTGATAAAATTTTGATCCCATCCTTAACTTTATATAGCAATTAACATTATCCACACACTATGTACAAATACACATTTTGTTATACATTTCTTTAACTCATTTTCCAAATAAACATGCAATCTCTTTTACTAAATCTCACGTACAATATTTTAAAATCTTATTATTGTTTTAAAACTTAATTCTAAGGTTTTTCCTTTAAAATTATATCAGTTTAGCAATTGGTTTTAAAATTATATCATATGATTCTTCATCTTTTATAATACTTATACTTTCACTTTGGACTTATACAATTCTACTTTACTCTAGTAAATAACTATTCTTACATAACTACTATCTAACTTACTTTCTATCTTATGTATCATTTCTATAAAATTATCTCCCTGACGATGTATTTTCATGAAATCAAAATAGCGAAGATATAGATGCGTTGGATCAAAATAAACAAGATCTTATCCTTTATAAAACTTTGACAATCATGGCACAGTGAATTTAAGGACGCCATAGAGGAGTGACTTTTATCTGTCTATCTGCCTCTAGTATTGGAAGGATGCTAAAGCTATTTCTTCAGCTTCATCACATCAGAAAGTTTCAAAGATATGTAAAAACACTGTCCAGAATATATGTGCTCAGTTATAGGGCGAAGTTATCTATACTGAAGTCACACAAATAATTATGATCCACATATTTCATTCCTTATAGTTTAATAAAACATCCTCTTGGTTTCCTTTGACATCAGTACTCCCAAGTCACTATCTGATTGATTTCTTCAGATTCATCTCTTCATTACATCGACAAATTCTCTGTCTACCTTGCTAATAATAATAAAATTCATTTTTATTTAACTATACAGCTATTCTTAAGAAAATTCTTTACTATACTTCTTGTATATTTCTATCTCTACTGTTCTAAACTATTTGAATATTTTCAATATAAAACTCAAAAGAATCACATAATTAATATGCTACTTATTATTAATCATTTTTAGATTATTTATTGCATGCACATTTTAAAATTTTACTACTCTCTTAAATATATGTTTGATGTTGGATAAATGTGTACTTATAACTTTTAACATCTTTCATACTTCATTCATTAATAGATGACCTATAAAAAAAATATATTACATATTACCAATAATATTAAAATTACCAACGATCTCTATCCTCTGGATCGTATTTGTAAACTTCTCCATTCCAGGACTTCTAGTAGGTATTTAAAATTTTCCATACACACATTTTTATTTATACTAATATTTCTCTCATTCCATTAGCTCGTATATTTAAATATAATTATTATAAAATTTATGTTTATATGTTTCCCTAAGCTAATTCAAATTTTATACTTTAAATACAATAAAAAAAAAATAATTAAAACTATATTTACGATACAGCTTTGTTGGACTCGCTTGGAAAATCGTTCATTGCAAAGCTAAAAAAAAAAAAATTATATTTTATTTTCTTCAGTCACTTAATGTTCTAATTTTAAACTTTTAATTCTGTTTATTAATTCTTCTTAGACGATGATCCTTAGTTTTCTTCATATTTTTCCACTTTTTCTGAGATTTCCTCTACATAGTCTGCTAGCTTTTTCCCCCGCGCGCTTGGTTTTCCCTCGATGCATCTTGTACTTTATTTTAAAAATTCAACAAATTTTTCTTTATTTCCATGGATCCATTTTCCTCATTTTAGTGATTAATTATATCTGTTTAAAATAACATTCTTTCCATTTAATATCTTTTCCTTTTTTTTTTTTTCTATGATGAGGTATAAATGTTAGGTTCCTCTTAGTAAGTTCATATAGCACTTTATACAGGACTATGGCTTTTCTTCTATATATTTTTTTTTTAATTTAGAAACTATATTTTTAAATAATGTTTTCCTTTAATATAACATACTTTTCTTCCTCATTCTTTTTCTATATACTTGAACGCTTATTTTGATTTTTCTCATAGAGAAATATGACTTAGTTTTAAATACTTATAAAACAAATGTTCGTCATAGGATTCTCTCGATAGCAAATAGTTGCTTTCTTATATTTTCACACAGCTTTTCCTTTGTATTTTTCCTAGTTATAGGATTTAATTTCTGGTTGAGCACAAATAACACAAAACTTATACAATTTTCACTCATTTTTCTTTCAATAATTATTTCAATTATTATTCTTGGGATTTCCATTTTATTGTAGGCTGAATGGTCAAATTTGATTAAATCCACTGGTAAGATCACGTAGAAATTAGCAAATCATCTTTCTGGATACAAAATTATTTTATCTGTTCAAGACTAACTTTAGAATAATTATTAATTTATAAATTTATATTACTTTTTTTTTTTTTTCAGCTTCGATGTTACAAGCAATTCAAAAAAGTTACCTTCCTCTTCAACTTTTACATTCCATCTCCCGCTTCTGTCTTTTTTTAGATTTTTTTCTTGCCAATTTAAATCCGTTGATTGGTCAATATTTGTTTTTAGCGCGAACAATATTAGTCATTCTATTTTGGATGATAAATTGTACTTTTTAAATAAATATTTATGACGTAATGTCTGGAATATTACTTTAACTTAATATTATTAAATTTAATCATAGTTTGATAAAATTATTATTTGATCTTTAAAATAATTATTAAGACAATCTATAATATTTTTAACTTTAATTTTTATGATAGATGACAATTATATCTAGTTTTAAATTCACAAACTTTATTATTATTTACCAAGTGTGTGTGTGCGTGAAAGCATGTAATATACGATCACGTGTCTATTCACTTTACAAAATAATCTTTTATTTATGTCTCGGTTTAAATTACCAAAACTAATGTACTTTCTAAAATTTTGAAAAATAAATTGAAACTTATAGGACCAAATATAATTCTCACCATCCCGAAGTTTATTAATAAAAATATACCCTATTAATTTTGACTAATTATAATATTATCTTTCATTTATTTAAACTATTAATTCTGAAAATATTATATTCTAATCATTACTATAATTTTAACTATCTATAGCTGTGTTATTTTGTATGGCCAGCTTTCACAATCATAAGCAATGATATTAAAACTTTATTTAACTGTTTATTTTTTAAAATACTTTATTATACTATGATATACTAGGTATTCTAGCTTAAAATTGTATTACAAATCTATTAGTACTTTTATATCACTTAAATATAACTTAAAATTTAAATTTTTTTTCATAATTGACCTTTCTACCCTACCTATGATCTACAGACAAGGGCACAATATATATATATATAGTATTACAATTAATGGTAGAACATCACGTTCATTCTTTCCCCACCAATCGATACCTCAAATATCTTCAATCAGTTCTTTATTACTTATGTTCTATATTAACCTTCTCATAAACAAAATACAACAAAAATTACAAGGAATCCAAATTCCACACACTGGACTATATACAATGTATTACATATATTGATGACATTACTGTTTTTCTTATGTGCAAAAAACAACTACCTACTCTGAAAAAAATACTAAATAAGTACACCATCAAACATAAACTCAAGATCAACATTAATAAAACATCAGCTTGGTTTCTTTACACTGGCAAGATAAATATGCAATTTTATCATGGTAAACCAACTAATTTGCTTGGATTTCCTTTCTATTTAAGGCTCTCTAAATGAGATAAAAGATCCAGAAAAAAACTGAAAGACACTGCTAAATGCACAACCACTTCTCTCTCCAAAACCTCTCTCTCATTATATGCAAAAGTATGCCTTTTCAATAAAATTATAACTAACAAAATAACCTATTACCTTTCATAAACTTTACTAAATCTTCCACTTTATCCATTTACTCATTCCTTACCAAGCTATTATGGTGCAGAAACATAGTCTCCATCTCTGTAAAATTTCTTGAACTTCAACCTACCAGAAATGAATTAGGTCTTCAATCCATTCCAATTTTTCATTACAAAAAGTATTAATTTCTTGGCTGCACTGATAAGACATTTTTCATCTCTTGAATGTATCTTTCAAATAACACTCACAAACTGATCACCACCTTGACATGTATATTTGTCTTTGCTCATAAACCAACTTCAAAGAATTTATGATCAGGTGTCTTTTTGGGTGTTGGAGTATTTATAACATGTTGTATCCAACATAACTACTGATTCTCTGTCACCAATGCTAAATATGAACAACTGCCATTTGATGCAGCGATTCAAACAATAATCATTGGAACCCAATTTTTTTGACTTTTTCTTAAGGCTAAATTTTCACATTCTACCTACTTCCTATTTTCTTAAATACCACAGGTTTTATAACAAAATTGATGGGTTTTATTCATTGTGCCATAAAAAAATGCAACAGCATCTATTCCACATCACAACTCTGACAAATATCCAAGTAATTATGATTAACAAATATTGACAAAATAACATTACTCTCGATAACCTAATAGAAACACTCAGTAATGGCTCAATACTGGCAGCCCATGTAGCAACTTTTTGTTTATATACTTTGTGGTGCATCAGATGTATATTCTGCCTTGGAAAACAACACCAGAAGGCACCCAACCACATTCTCTAATAAGCTTGAACAACTGAAGGCCAGAGATTACAAAATTGCATACCCAGATATAATTTCTATGACATGGTCATTATTAAAAACCCGAGACAGACTATAACTTCGAAAACCAAATAACTTTTGCTGTAACAAAAACACTTTTTTTGTTTACATATATTTCTTTTTCAACATTTTTTTTAAACACCACATCTGTGTAATGAATAGTCCAAACTATGTAGTTAATTCAATCAAAAATTATTTTAAACTGATCAACTAAACCCTCAGACAATGATAATAGAACATAGGCAAATACACAGTTTACAAGTTTACATTTATCAGATACATGCCTAACAATTTATTTGATCTGTACCAAGAATATATATCTATTTGTCCCAAAGATATGTAGGTTTCAATCATGTATTTTCAACAATAAGTTTTTATGAATAATAAAGTTTGAAGTGATTTAAAAATAGATTCAAATTTCATTGTTAAACTATTTTTCAAAACAATACTTGTATAAATATTAACTGTTCAAATAAAAAAATGATAGAATGATTGGATAACTATGATCAAGTTATAATAATTGTTTAGCGTCACATGTAATTTTCCATAGCTTTTCACCCTTTTAGCACAATTAATTATAGCATTACGATTTTAGAAAGACGTTATAAAAACTTTAATGAGATTGTATATTATCAAAAGGTGTTTAATGTTTTTTAATCTCTTGTAGAGTTAATAATTTATCATTGGTATAGCATTCTAATGTTAACAATTACAGCAATGTACTCATAAAAAGTTTTCTAAAAGAAAAAAATTCCTCAGAATAATTATATAATATTATTATATATGTTCAAATAAAATATTTATGTCAATAGCACAGTGGACAATTGTCCTAGATAGGTTATGTGTGCACATACATATATATTTAATTTTTAAATAAGCAAGGGGTTTAAAATTTGTAGCTAATTGTTCTAAAGTGCAAAATATAAAATGTGCTAACATGCACAAGCACACAAAGCTGAAGACAACTAAAGGAATGTGTATATATTGTGATGATCACACATACTGTGATTACACATGTGTATATTTAATATTATATATCGCCTAATATTAAATATGAGTTTATTTTTATATGTAAAATAATACTTAGAAATGTAGAAGAAATGTAGGTAAAAAAGGAAATCCATTTTCAGATTGGGTCCATTTGAATCAAAATTTGTTTAGTTGGGGAACGTGATTAAAATCAGAATTAATTGTAGTAATTAATTAAAAGTGGAGGGAAGTGAACAAGATTCGTATCTTTCACCTTCCAAAGATCACATTTTGAAATACAAGAAATATTACAGTTAACAGTTATAAAATTCAGTTAAAGGTATAAATAAAAATCAATAGACTTATAATAAAAGACAAAAGATAAGGGGGAAGGGGTGTATGGCAAATACATCTCTTTTTCTCTTTCAAAAATCACTTATTTGGAAAAAAGCAAATAAAGATTATTAAAAACTGTATAAACAAATAAAAAAATTTCGTCATGATATTTTAAACTTTGTAAAAATAAATAAAAAAACAACAAAGTAACTTAAATGTGAATTGTGTAAAAATGAAACTTATAGAAGAATTCCATCATAGATCTAGAGAAGATAAAATAAAAGTGTGAAAATACTTTTTTCAATTAGAGACATTCCAATAAACAATAACTGATGGATTGACGAATAAGGCAAATCTAGATTAAAAGGAATTGATTAAGTGACTTTTGGATTTTGAGGTGATCAGATCTTGTCTGTAGAGCTAAATGTGAGGAGAAATTATTTTCTGAGAAAATACCAGTAGGCATATGCCTGTAAATATGTGTGGCTAGGGGCCCTAAATGGGTGTATCCTTGATCTGTGCCCTTCCAAATTCTAGCTCACTCATGAAAGAACATCTGATATCCTGCCAGTTAAATAGATGACCATGATGAACCATGCTATATATCTGAAGGGAATGCTGCTACAAAACCTATAATAAAAAAAAAACCTAATACAAAGGATCTCAATGAATTAACTAACCAATTGGAATGCCTAGGAAGAAATCCACCATCTTTGCAAAAGAAGTGGGTAATTCCCACAGGTTGGTTAATAAGGTACTGGATGTCATGTAATCGAGGTAAAGAACATTTTTATAAAACATGGATGTTTTCTTGGATTTTTCCATATCAAAAATAAACATATTAGTTTAAAAAATTGTGCAATAACTAAATAAAGAAATAAGAACTAGTATCAAATAAATGCATTTATTAGATAACAAATATTTATGTTGGACTTTTGCTTATTAGACAGTTTGTCATGTAATCATATTATTGTAAGATTTATTTTGTAATATTTTGGTCTTAAATTTATTATGTCATTTATCTAATAATTTTAGAAATTAAACATTATTATTATTACTAACAAAATACCAAAATAGTTGTCTTGCTTAATTCTTCCTTTTCTTGCCAAGTGAATGATTACTTATCAACTTGAATCTAGGTCATGAAACTTACTTAAATAACTTTAGATTAAAATAAAAGAAGATAAATTTAAATAGATTTCTCTGTAGTATGAAGAGAGAAAAGGGGATTAGATAAGAAAAGTAGAAAGGGCTATATGTTTAGATTCTTTTGATTACCATGATAAATTCCCATAAAAATTTTATAAATATTTCAAGCGCTGGATTGTTTTTTTAATTAAATCATTCTTATGAATGGAGTATTCAGCAGCTGAGGTGAGACTGATCAGGAAAAATAACACTGGAATAGTGCATTTGTAGTTTTTCCTGTGTTCAATCAGGAATATAGACCTAAATAATTAGTTTATGTTTGCTTGACATAAAAGTAGTGTCAAGTAGTAAAAAAAAATATGAAAATACAAAAATGACAAATCCATTACAAATTGGGGGCCAGTCTGGGATATCTTTGTCACATGTAAGGTAATAACCCAATTGAATTAAATTATAGCTGCAAAATTAACATAGATTTTGTATATACTTTTAACAAATAAAAAAACAGAAACTAACAAAAAATAATAAATTAATTTGCTTGGTAAGAGGGAAAAGCAAGAAATAAGGGAAAAGCAAGAAACAACCAAATTCAACAAAAGAGAGAAAAAGATAGTATATAATTTTTGAGATGATGGACTGTAATAAAAAAAATGTATAATAGAAAAAAAGAAGAAAGGAAAGCGTAAACTGTTACGTTTTTTCTTTAAATAATAGAGTGTAAAGGGAAAATGTGTATTTCATCAATGGAGAATGAAATCATTGTTCAAAAAAAGGGGGTATAGTTCAGTTTAGATTTTATAGATTAGGAAGGGAAGAACTGTCATATGTATTGCCTATAGCAATGTTATATAAAAAGAAAAAATAATAGAATAAAATAAAAAAGCAGAAATGGTATTAAAATCAAATGAATTTAGAATTAATAAATTACGATAACCATATATATGTGGACCATATAAATATGTTAAAGAAAGTTGAATAGTCTTAAAGCTAAAAAAAATGGTAATAAATAAATTTAAAGGAAATTTTTTTTCTATAATTGCGGGTGTCTTTAAGGCAGGAACAGGTGAGTGAGTTTAGTGAATAAGAATGGGGGGAGTCAAGAAAACATTCTGAATATCATAATTATAAATTAAAAAAAGAATACAGTAGCCTTATATATTTGAAGATAATTAGTCAAACAGTAATACCAAAGGTTAGTCAACAATAGTTATTTTATAAAAGCAGATTCATGCACATGAGAGCAAAAACAAAGATGGATGCCCAAAGTGATGGAGAGAGTAGTATTAGTAGTAAAGAACAAGCTGAACGAACCAAAGATTTTAGTAATGATAGGGAAAATGAAGATCATTGTAATGAATACAAAAAAAAATGTGATGCAGAAGGTAATGATGTGATGAGTATGTTAAAGGATATAGTAAAAAATCAGCAACAATTTGCTAGAGAAATAGACGAGATGGAAAATCAAAAGGAAGAAGCGAACAAAAAAATGTTGGAAGAGTTATGTGAACAACTAACTCAAACCATCAATCTAAAATTTGAAAAATTAAATGACAATTTTAGGCAAACAACTTGTCAATTGGTGATCACAAACAGAAGATTGGATGACCAAGCTGAGTTACTTGAAAAATTCAAGCAACAAATTATTGGAAAGTGGGATAGTGCAGTGCAAGAGATCAGAGTGGAAATAAATGGAAAGGTGACAGATGTGGAAGATAGAGTAGAAGTAGTATGCCCAGAAATAGAGAATTTCAAAGTAGAGCAAGAGGAGAAAATTGAGGTGATAAAGTAGAAAAATGAAAAAGGTATAGAAAGAGTTATGACTAGACATAAATCAGCTAGTGTTGCAATAGAGAAATTAGGGTCAAAGGTAGAGGAAAAAGAGAATAAATTAAAAAATATGATGGGGACAAAAGAAATTAATAATAATAAACAGAAAAGCACAAATGAATGCATGCCAGGAAGTAATTGTAATACTATAAGTAACAACTTTGCTAAAGTTAATCAATTCTTGAAAATGTGTGTTTTTCTTGTCACCTAGGGGAAAGCCCCATGGGGCACCTTAACAGTTTGGTAAGGTATTTTGGGCTGAATCAGATAAATGATGAAGCCATGATAGCAGTTACCTCTAGTTACATACAAGGAGAAACATGAGCATGGTGGAACTCACTATTCCACAAGCCAAGGGCATTTGCAGACTATCACAGGTCCTTGTTAGCTAGTTATTGGAGCAAAGAACTCCAAGAAAATATACATGAAATATCACAGAGGAAATGACAGATGGGAGAGTGACTTAGTACCTTCACACATTGGCAGGTGGCAAGGTTGAGGACAATCATGGCATACCCACTTTCAGAGAGTCAGATTATGTGGATAGTCAGACATAGTTACCAGAAGGCATTGCCCAGATGGTCATATGTAAGGAGTCAATCCAAAGGATGGCAGAAGTCTTAACAGCCTTGGATGATAGAAGAAACAGAATGGAACCTCTAGCTGCAGAACAAGATGGGACACAACATCAAATGCAAGTAGCAAACCTGGGTTACAAGGAAATAAGTGAAGTGTTGGAGATGGCTCCTCAGATATGCCCAAAATTTGCAATAAGGGTGGAAGGGATCAGTGTCAGAGAATTGTTAGATTCAGGTGGTCAGATTTCTGTGATGTCCCAGGAAATGTTTGGTAGGTTAAAGGGTGGTTCTCCTGAGCTCAAAACACTACCATTAAAATCAATACAGGTGATTTTGGTGAATGGGGAGAGAGTAAGCCTAGCATCACAGCAGGTCTATGTGAGGATGGAGATAAAAGGGGAAGAATATGACCAGGTCATGGTTATCCTAGAGGGAATGATTCACAACATTATCTTGGGTTCAGATTTCATGCACAAGACTAGTATTTTGAACTACAAACAGGGCTATGCTGAAATAAATCGTATCATAATGAATTTTACAAAACAATACCAAGATGATAGGGAGGAGGGTCATGGAGAGATTCTTGTACAGAATGCCTTGATGAAGGTAGAATGGAAAATTATAGTGGGAGAATCCACATTAATAGATGATAACCAAAGAGATAGGTTGATGGGTATTCTAGAGAAATATAGCATGGTGTTCTCAGAGGTGCCCAGGGTCATTCGTGGTTATGAACATAGAATAAGAATCTTAGAATGATTATGAACATAGAATAAGAATCTTAGAGGGCCAGCCATATTGGGCTCATGCATATCCTATACCATACCAGTACAAGTGAGAAGTTGAGGAGCAGATAGATAAAATGTGTAAATGGGGAGTCATCTCTGGGTATTCCTCTCCATTTAATAATCCTATTGTGACTGTGAGAAAAGGAGGTGGATCTATCCTATTATGTTTGGATGCATGGCACCAAAATAAAATAAAAGTTCTGCACATTAATGCTCCACCACCGATAAGTGAGTTACTCAACACGATTTAAAGGGAAGAGTGGGTTTTCTATGTTCAACTTGACATCTAGTTACTGGCAGATCAAGCTGCAACCCAAAGATGGGAAATATATGGCATTTAGATAGGAGGGATGCACATACAACTTAAATAGGATTTCATTTGGACTAAGAAATAACAGAGCTGGGCTTGTCCTATGTTTGTATCAGGTATTGGATGAGAAGATAAAGAACTTTGTTTTGATATATGTAGACAACATTATGATTGCATCAGAGCACATGGAGGAACATTTTAGACATGTGGAAAGATTTCTGAAGGAATGTAAAAGAAAAGGCATCACGATTAATTTGAACAAAAGTCATGTAATGACATCTGACATCAAGTGCCTGGGATATATCATTAGCAAATCGGGAGTATTACCAAACCCAGAGAAAATAAGAACCATCCATGAATTTTCTACTCCTTGGAACAAAAAACACATTAAATCTTTCCTGGGATTCTATCAAGGATTCTCAATGGACATGGGGCCACTATTAAATTTGCTGCAAAAGGAAACACTATGGACATGGTATGAACATCAGGAATGTATCTTTCAAAAAGTAAAGGCAGGTTTCTTAGAAACAGTTATGTTGACCTATCCAGACTTCAGCAAGACTTTTTTCATCCAAACTGATAGTAGTGGGTTCAGATTAGAAGCCATGATGTTTCAAATACATGAAGGTTGACACATGGTACTTTCTTTTATAGCCATTTACTGAAAGGCCCAGAACTTAATTATACACTGACCAAAAAAAGCCCTCATGGTGATATGGGCATTTAAGAAATTCAGGCAATACTTAGTCGACTCAGAAATTGTGGTATTGACCAACCATAGAAGCCTCTAGTTTCTTAATCATAGTTTTCTGGCCAATTGTAGGTTGTTGATATGGAGCTTGTTTTTGCGAGAGTTTATTTATAAAGTCGTGTACTGCTGGGGAACAGAGAACCCTGTAGCCAATACACTTAGCCATTATGCAATTGTGAATAGTCAACACATGAAATGTGAGGGAGCATACATCACAGTGACTGAGATGTGCAGAGAACATATGATAGCAAGTGAGATGTGCAACTTAAAAGAACATCAAATGAAGGATAAGGAGTGCAGACTGATAGATCATTTAAGGCATCAATCCATATCAGAAATAAAGGGAAACATTCTATGGAAGTATCGAAACTACCTCTGCCTAAAGGGAGGGCTCCTACAGTGGATACTCAAGTGAAAGAAGCAGCCATGCATCAACATGCCTACTGCACCGAGGAAGCAGATAATTCAATATACCCACTAAACATAAGGGCATTATGGGGCAAACAAAGTGGACGGGTGGATTAGTCAGTTGTTCTACTGGCCAGGAATGCATGCTAACATTGTCAGTGTTATTAGGATATGTGCCATAGGTGCCAAACCCAAGCCACCTAATGTATCGGGAGTAGTCCCACTGCAGCCCATATATGTTGATCATCCAAACTGTATATTAGCCATCAATGTTTATAGACTGCTACCTGCTTTTAATAAGAGAAGATACCTCTTGGTCGCATATGACCTGTTCTCAAAATTGGTAGCAGCATATCCAGTTACTCAAGCCAACACAAAGCAAAACATTAAGGTACTAGAACCACAGCATTTTAAGACTGTGGCAATCCCCACCAAGATCCTTTCAGATCATGGGACCCCATTTAGGTTCAGCAAATGGAAGAAATAGATCGACACACATGGAATAAAGCATATATTGACATCAATCTGCAACCTGCAATCCAACCCATGCGAATGAGTCATGAGGGAGCTAAGGCATTTATTACATGTATATATATCCAAGAATCATCACAAGTGGGTCAAGCAAATGCCACATAAAGTGAATATGAGAAACTAGATAAAGAATAAGTCCACGAGTTTTGAACCCATTTGCCTACATTTTGGAAAAAACATCCTATGCCCATTTGACAGTAGGTTACCCATGGGAGACAAATTAGTAAACAGGAAAAGGAATACAGAGCAAGCATGTAGCCAGGTGAGGGGGATGGGCAAGATGAGAATATGAAGGCTAAAGGGCACTGATAACCAATTCAGGATAGGTGATTAGGTAATGATGAGGGTGCACCCAGTGAAATACCCACCACAAGATATATTTAAAAAATTTCAACCCATTTATGAAGGACCATACACTATCTAAAAATGATATAGGAATAACACCTTTGTCATAGCCCAGAGAACAGAAGAAAAGGGAACATACAATGCATGATTGTTAAAGCTATTTCGGAAGGGGAAGATATCTCCAGATAAAATTTAGTAACAAATTAATGATCGAACAGACCTATCAGCTCGACCAAATGATAATGACATTGGACTGTGGATAGAGAAACTATATAAAAGGATCAATGTAAATAAAATAAATTTAATGGAAAGAGATGATGGATATAGTAAGAAAATTTAAATGTGAAGTATGGAAAACAAAATAAAGTCAAGGAAAAACAAATCTGTAATGACAAACTCCTAGTGTAAGTCTGTCAAACACAGCTGAATGAAATAAAAATAGAAACGATAATTAAAATATATTAATTATATCAACCATTGGTGTGATAAAACTTTTCTCATAATACTACTTTGATGATAGCTAAAAATAAATAAATTTTAAGTTAAACATTAAGTAACAAAGGATATATGGTTGAGGTTCTGGATGGAGGCATATGTGTGTGTGTGTGTAGGGATTATGTTTGGATCGCATCTCAGCTTGGTTAAGCAGTGTCTTCGTATGATGTAAATCTGCAGGTGAGTATGTGCATTAAGTTTTTAAATAATGTAGCATCAGTGAGAATCCTGGGCTCATTATGTGTGTGGGACAGAAGTTCCCAGTTTATGATGAACTCAATATGAATAATTTACATCAAGAATTTGGAGAATCAAGATGTGTGTTTTCAAAAAATAAATAATGTAGTATCAGTAAGAATCCTGGGCATATTATCCATGCTAGATGAAATTTTCTAGCTTATTAAGAATGGTATTGAGAATTATGGGTGAAGAAGTTTATATTATGTTGAATGGGCCATAGAAATGCCCTTCTGTCCTAAGAGTTTGAACCCCATATTAATGTTCGTTAGCTTTAAAAGTGAAGTCTCACTGTAGTCTAGTCATCTGTAGGGATTAAAGTGGTTTGATTAGTGCAGATTGATTGGATTGAATATGTATAGCTTTTGTTTAGTTGTCTCTTCATGACTATTTCACCAAAGAAATTTAGATATTAAGAATTAAAATGGCCTTTACATTAGAATTCACTAGATTTTAATTCTCAAAAATTAGGGAGCAGTGTAATGTGATGATCACACATACTGTGATCACACACGTGTATATTTAATATTATATATTGCCTAATATTAAATGAGTTTTTTTATATATAAAATAATACTTTGAAATGTAGAAGAAATGTAGGAAAGAGAGGAAATACATTTTAAGATTAGGTCCATTCGAATAAAAAATTGTATAGCTGGAATCATGATTAAAATCAGAATTAATTGTAGTAATTAAATAAAAGTGAAGGGAGGAAAGCAAATGAGATTTGTATCTTTCACCTTCCAAAGTTAACATTTTGAAATTTAAGAAATATTAGAGTTAACAGTTATAAAATTCAGTTGAAGGTATAAATAAAAATAGACTTATAATGAAAGACAAAAGATAAGGGGAAAGGTGTGTATGACAAATACATCTCTTTTTCTTTTTCAAAAATCATTTATTTGGAAAAAAAAGCAAATACAGATTATTAAAAAATGTACAAACAAATAAAAAAAAAGAAAAAATATTAGAAGTCATGATGTTTTAAACTTTGTAAAAATAAATAATAAAAAAACAAAGTAAGTTAATGTGAATTGTGTAAAAACGAAACTTATAGAAGAATTTCATCATAGATCTAGAGAAGATAAAATAAGGTGTGAAAAGACATTTTTCAATTAGAGACATTCCAATAAACAATAGCCGACAGATTGATGAATAAGGCATATCTAGATTACAAGGAATTTATTAATTGACTTTTGGATTTCGAGGTGATCAGATCTTGTCTGTAGAGCTAGACATGAGGAGAGAATTTTTTCTGAGAAAATACCAGCAGGCATATGCCTGTGAATATGTGTGGCTAGGGGCCCTAAATGGGTGTTTGCTTGATCTGTGCCCATCTGAATTCTAGGTCACTCAGGAAAGAATATCTGCTATCCTGCCAGTTAAATATATTGCTATGATGAACTGTGATATATATCTGAAGGGAATGCTGCTACAAAACCTATAATAAGATAAGAAATGAAACCTAATACAAAGGATCTCAATGAATAAACTAACCAATTGGAACATCTAAGAAGAAATCCACCATCTCTGCAAAAGAAGTGGGTAATTCCCACATGATGGTTAATAAGGTATCAGATGCCAAGTAATCGAGGTAAAGAACATTTTTATAAAACATGGATGTTTTTTTCAAATTTTCCATATCAAAAATAAACATATTAGTTTAAAAAATTGTGCAATAACTAAATAAAGAAATAAGAACTAGTATCAAATAAATGCATTTATTAGAGAAATTAACAAATATTTAAGCAGGGCTTTTGCTCATTAGCCAGTTTGTCATGTAATCATATTATTGTAAGATTTATTTTGTTATATTTTGATCTTAAATTTATTACGTCAGTTATCTAATAATTTTGGAAATTAAACATTATTATTATTACTAACAAAATACCAAAATAGTTGTCTTGCTTAATTCTTCCTTTTCTTGCCAAGCGAATGATTAATTATCAACTTGAATCTAGGTCATGAAACTTATGCAGATAACTTTAGATTGAAATAAAAAAACAAAAACTTAAATAAATTTCTCTGTAGTCTGAAGAGAGAAAAGAGGATTAGATAAGAGAAGTAAAAAGGGCTATATGTTTAGATTATTTTGATTACTGTGATAAAATCCTGTAAAAATTTTATAAATATTTCAAGTGCTGGATTGTTTTTTTAATTAAATCATTCTTATGAATGGAGTATTCAGCAGCTGAGATGAGACTGATTGGGAAAAATAACACTGGAATGGTGTATTTGTAGTTTTTCCAGTGTTTGATCAGGAATATAGACCTAAATAATTAGTTTATGTTTACTTCTTGCTTGACGTAACAGTAGTGTCGAGTAGTAAAAAAATATGAAGGTACAAAAACAATAAATCTGTTACAATATATATAATTAAGTGGCTAAGCACTTTCAAGGGTCAGAGCCCTCTTATTCATAGTTATTTTTCAAATAGACAAGAAAATTCTTGTCTGTTTGTAAAATGGTTATGAATATTAGGGCTCTGACCCTTGAAAGTGCTTAGCCACTTAAGTATATATATATATATATATATATCTTTAGTTAGATGAAGAGTGCTTAGCCACTTAAGTATATATATATATATATATATATCTTTAGTTGTCTTCATCTTTGTGTGCTTGGGCATGTTAGCGCATTTTATATTTTATAGTTAATTTTTGTGAGAAAAAAAGGACCATCAAAAGTTATATATTGAAGACTAGAATAATTAAAATATTTTCACTGATATTTGCACAGACAAAAAAAATATTTTTGATAAAGCAGTTATTAATTTAAATTGGAGACAAATTGATTAACATAAACAAACTTTAGCCATTTTCAAAGATTAAATTTATCAAGGAAACAAAATGTTAATGTTATAAAAATATGTAACTCAAATAAATAATTACCCCATTAAAAAAAAGAGTAATTAGAATAATATAAGGTAAAACGTGTTTAGTTTAAGTTTTATAAATTATAAAAAAAATTAGTTTTGCTTATAAAAGTTTATTGACTAATGTATTTAGAAAAATATAATTGCTAATACAAGTTATCAAAAATATGAATTTTGAAATAGGAATATTTGTAATTATAGGTATGTAGAATAATTATTTACTTATTGTTAAAGAATATTTAAACCTATATGTTAAAGTCAGAGTAATAATTAAATTATGTTTTGTATTATTAAGTGCACACATAGGATGCGTATATATATATATATGTGTGTGTGTGTGTGTATTGATATGAAGATTTTCATGTTTTTTTTTTTTAAAAAACATTTTTAATTTAACATTTTTGCTACTGGTGGAACTTTAAGGTTTTTTTCAAATCGGTGATTGTAGTGCCTCTACAAGTGTCTTTCTCTCTTTTATCACCCGGTAGATGAATTGTGTGATCAAATCGAAATGTTGGTACAGATGAATCTGCAAGATATGTCATATATATATATGAAAAACAAAAAACACAAGTTAAAAACTTGCATACGCTTGTATTTATGACAATAGATGGTGTCATACCAAAAACACCTTCAAGCGTTTGTTTACATAAATGTCAGAGCGAGTATTTGGAAATTAAGTTAGAGATAGTGAAATACTCGCTCTGATGTTTATGTAAACAAACGCTTGAAGGTGTTTTTGGTATGACACCATCTATTGTCATATATATGTATATAACTATGTTCTTATCAAGAAGAAACTTGCCATTTACATATGTAAATGAAATACATGGCTGAGAAATCAAACATATTCTACTGGCATCATTGCTAGAAGTCAGACATTGAAATTACACTGGACTGGATATAGTGTTAAAAGAGATGATAATAGATGGATAAGTTCGATCACATGAGATTGTAGAAGCACCAAAACAGATCACATGTGGAATGAAAGGTTGAAACAAAAAAGTTTGCAGTAGAGAAATGATGATTAAATAATATAATGATGATTATGATTCATTAACATTCTTTAATTTGTCAAAGTATACCATTTCAAAATAAAATACATAGATAAAATTCTTGAACAGCAAAAGCCAAGCCTTTATAACATTATTCTTTTCAATAGATAAAGATGTATTATTAAATAATACAGAATTGTAAATATAAATACTGATCAATCTATTTATAAATTGTTATACAAACCTGCACACATACTGTAAGAATTGTAATGATTTAGAAAATGTTAAAACATTAACAATATAACAGGAGTAAATTTGTGATTTTTTTTTTCATTTAAAGCTGAGTGCATTAAAATATTAACTAATATCATAATTATTGCATAATATGATTATAGAAAATTGAGATATAAATTTAAAGTGATTTGTAAATATTAAAGAATAGAATATAAATAAAACTGAATTTTTAGGAGCTGATTTATTTAGTAAACTGGAAACTGCAAGTACCATTTTGCATAAAGAGGGGTACATAGTCCTTTTTATTGATAACATTATCATCTTTAGATATTGACCATATCTGCTTCACCTTTCTCTTTCTTTCATCTCTCTCAGAACAAATGATGTCAAAATTATGATCCAATAAAACATAAGTATCTTCATTGCTTTTTTTTTTTTGCCCTGGTTGTAAAGATAATTATGTTGGACAAGTCTTACATAAGTTAGCTCTGGGTTCATGACGTGTAAGCCTAGTAAGGATTGAGAAGTGTTATAGTTAAAAGAAAAAAATATTTTGTTAGTTAAACAGTTAAAAATTTGAAAGATTTTTTTTATTATTTGTTTTGCATTGTATTTGATCCGGTTAAAAAAGAGTTAATGTTTATCTCAGCTGCTAAAGGGTTAACAAAAAGTTAGAACTAAAAAAAAAAAAAAAAACTAAATTGAAACTGAAAGCAAAATTTTATATGAATGAATGCACACATGAGCAAATGCACATGCATTGCACTAAATCCAATATCCATGCCCAGACACTCATTTATGTTTTCAATATCAAAGCACATACATCTATAAATAAAATGAGGATGTGGTTATGAATTTTATTTGAATAACTTTAAGACGTAAATATTTTTTTAAAAAGGATGTATAAATGATGTTGTGTATCATAGTTTTTATTGAATATTTAATGAAAATTTGAATTAATTAGCTTGTTTGAATGGACTACATGTTTACTGTTAATTCAGAAAAATTTTAAATTACTGACAATAAAACTGGTCTCATTTTATTTACCTCTGAATAATATTACTCTTAAGCCTTACATTTGTGTATTACTCAGATTAAAGATGCTAAGATTATTTTAAAACTTGTTCTATTTTTTTCATATAGCTTTAATTTAAATCCTAAATAAATCTTGCAAAAATACAATAAAATTGCCTGATTATATCACATTCTCTTGCGAAACCATGTGATTTCAACCAAAGATTATAAAATGTCTAACTTCCTCATAGAATACATTGATATTAAAATGTAATTAATTAATATGATGTAAAGTCTAAGAACATGTAGAAGGAAAGGATTAATGTAATATGTTTTTTTATCATACCAAACTTTTGTAATCTAGTTTCTTGTTCAAATTCCATATCGTCAAAGTTGTATAAAGGAAATTGGTGATTAAATGAAGAAAATCTTATCTTACAAACTCTTGAAAATGTACATACACATATGCAATTAAGCAATTTTTTTTTTTTACTTATTTGTCATATGTTTGATTTTATTGTTATATTATCTCAAAATTACAGTTCAATTAACAATTTGGTTTCAAATTATTTAACTTTCATTATAAAATGCTTAAATTCCAGCAAACATTGCATTGTTGGCCGAGAGGTATCGCAGCTGCCATGCAAGCCAGTAGTTGGTTACAAATGGTTGTGGGTTCGCGTCCCGGCCGATGCTATGACATATGGAAAAAAAAAAAAAACTTTAAAAAGTAATATTTAGTGAAAATGAACAAATAAAGTAATGATTTCATAAAAAAAGAAGAGTTGTATGTAAAATTAGAGCTGCTTTTAAATATATATTTATATATTTATAATTTCATATTTGATTACATTTGTCATATTTTCCTTTGTTTTGTTAGTTTATCATATTAATGATAATAATTAAAATTTGTAAGTAAAAAAAGAATTATACCAATACAATTAATGTTATTGTCATAAAAATATGGAATTGAACATAAACTTTTATATATTGTATTACTCAAAATTGTATATTATGTCAACATGATTCACAGCTTGGGTTAAAGTACCTCGAATCCAACTGCACGTGAGATCAAAGATAAAGAATACTTATGGATTCTACCCTGTTTACTCACTCTCTAAATCTGCAGACTGATTAACAACATTTTCAAGGCAACCAATTAATCTTTTCACACTCTGGCCCACTAGCATCAACAGTGGAACATGAGCGTCAAATAATTTGGATGTCTAACTCTAATTATTAACTTTAATTATACTATCTATTAACGTAAATATAAAAATAGTATGTGTGTGACCTTGAGTCATCAGACAGCAGGTCAATAATTTATTAGAAATACTAATTTTAGAATGAATATATAGAGATGAACCACAGGTAGCTTAAATTCACACATACACACACACATATATATATATATTTGTATAATTTATCTAATGACTCTGTTTTTATTTCATAAGTTAATTAATATAAATTTTTATTCTGTCCTTTATTATGTCTCTAGTAAGAGAGCGGTATAGTTTATATGCCAATCTCATAAATGTAAATGATAAGCGATTTATGGAAGACGCTCACCGAAATCTGAGATATACGGAATAAATATTTTAAAGAACCTATTTTAAACATAACTTTATTATGAGTGAAATTATTTTTAAGAGAGAAATAGTTAACTTAAACTATAGGAGTTGGTATTGAAGAGAGTGACACATTTAAAATATAAATGAATCGCAATATTCACAAATAAATATTTTAAGACTTTAAAACACATAAAATAATAAGATCATGGTCAATCCACCATGATGTGCAGAACAAAAGAAAGAGGACAAAATCCAAAATTTGATATTACATTACCAGCATGGACTCAATTCACCCGCCCTTTTCCCGTGATGCCAAGAAAAAAAAATGGTCTGCACCATTGGCAAACCTAAAATATTTCAGATGAAGGCTTGGGAATTGCCTAGAATTTCTGAGCTTAGCTTGCCTGGGTTCTTCCCATTTTGTCTTTTATATCCTGATAAGAAAATTAATGGCCAGTGCAATTATCATGTGGTCTAGTTCTGATCTAGTGATCACAAAGAACAAAAGACAAGTAATCAAGCAAAATGCTCGCAAGGCAAAAATACGAGTGCTAGAGAATATATTTATAATTTAACTATATAATTGTGCTGTGTTATAAAGATTGCACAAATGATATATGAATTGACCAAGATCAGACCAACAAGAATAAATAATTATTAATTATTATTACAAATTTTTTATGAGCGACACATCTCTCCCTTCAACACAAAATCCCACTAACATTTCATTTAACCTTCTATTACTCTCTTATATTTAGTATGAATATAATTTTCTAAACCCCCTCCCTTTTACTTTTTAAAAATGAAATAATTAAAATAAATAAAACTCTCATAATTGAATCTAACATTTTCCCACAACTAAACCATGTATGTATAAATATTAAAATAACACATAATCATATAAAATGATTCATCTCAACAAAACAAAGGTTGCTCCAAGTATTAATCTTTCAGAGCTATGGAGTTATTCATTTTTATTTACCAACAAACATTGGTTGGGAAATGGGCAGCAAAATATTTATTTAGATAAAGATTTTGTCGAAATGGAACAAAATTGGCATATTCATTTCATTTAAGTAATTAACAATGATATTTTCTAAACCACATTAGAAGGAAGTTTAGCATTAAGAGACATAACTTTTAGACAGATAAAACAAGAGCAAAGACAAGTATAATTTACAGAATATTAAGTTAAGCATTTAGATTACATTATGGGGATTTCACTTTAGAAGACATTAAAATTAGCAGGATTTTATAATACTGGGTTCCTGGAGTTTTAGAAGAATAAATTAGGCAGTTAGAAATAACAAATTGGAACACATTACCTGATTTATTAAGAGTCCTTGTGGAAATTTTGATCCCAAGATGAAATCTGAATTTCTGCACAGGCATAGTTAGCTATATATTTGAATAAAAGAGTTAATCAGTTATGCTGTTCATTTTGATAAGATTTCTCCAACGAGGTATTGAATGATCATCTTTGGGACAGCAGAAGACAGGCAGGCTATACAGCCATCTTTCCTGCTACCATGCTTTTGAACATTTTCTTTTTAAAAATTTAACCGGCATAGGTTCATCTTGCAATCACTGACAAAAACTATGATTGGCTGACCTCTGTTGTTCTCTTGGGTTATTTATACCCTTTTTGACTATTTTTGAAAAATTCCCCTTTTCATATGCTCCAGGCTATGTGACTATGTTGGAATTCCAATGACTGCAATTATCAATCTAATTATAATTGTATTGTATTCCTGAGATCCACTCTCCCGATAAACCCAATGATTTAATTGTTTCAAATCTATTTTTAGTTAAATTGTAGATTTGAAGAATTTATATTTTAAATCTCTTTTCTATTTTAATTTTACTTTAATTAGAAAATTCATTACCATTTTGTTAATGAATTTTCTTTTGTTTGATGCTACAAAATGTTAGTATGGTTTATTGTGAAAGCAAATCTCCAGAATAAAATATTTAAAACAAATAGCATATTTAAAATTTATATATTGATTTTTATAAAAGCTTTCATCTGTAATTCGATATATATATATATATATATATATATATATATATATTTGAGTATATATTGTAACTGAAACAAAAATTACATATGCTAATATTCGTTCAAGCCCAGTTGGTGGTTCATTTGTAACTAAATAACACTACAACATATATATCTGAATACACATATGTTATGACAGCTGCTATAATTGGTAATTAATGAATAAGTGATGATATCTATAACAAAATAGAACCTGAGGCCATTCTGACTTCTTCTCATCTCAGATATATGGCCTATCTCTTACTCTCTTTGGATAGCCACTTTGCAATTAATATAAATATAATACCATAGCCCTATTGCAACTATCATAAATGTTAATTTAGTCATGCTAATAATGAGATAAATAAATTATCTCATTTCTAAACACACAAAATAAAAATGGAAATCCATCACTGTCATTACTTAAGATTTAAAATATTTTCAATATTGGAAAGTTATTGTAACCAACAAAATACACTCGCTATTGTCATCAGTTAAACCAAGATTAGCTATAACAAGTGAACAAAATTACAGTGAAATCCATGGAGTGCATTACGCTTATCTCCAATAATAGGTTCTTTCAACAAAGAATCCTTCCCTTTCCTCTTTTCATGTATATAAGACCATTCATGGACACACACACATGCTGGCACTATTTATAACAACTTACAAAAAATATTACATAAAGTTAATATTATCAAGTTGGAAAAGGGATTAAATCACTTTTATTCAGCTTAGCTAAGTACATGTGTTTTCCACGGGCGCCACTAGATTATTTTAAACCAAGATAAATATCACCTATCCATAGTGTACTGGATTCAAACCCATTTGGTACATTCTTTGCTACACATGACTTGAATGACTATAACAACAAAAATGGCATTCTTATATTTTATCCGCATCTATAAAATTATGATACCAAAACATTTATATGTCCAACACTCTCATAGATATAATCAGCTCAGTTTACATATATTGATGAACAGATGCATGAATACTTTCAACAATGGCTTACAAACAAATATAGTGAAGACCATTACTTAGACATATGATCATTAAACCTAGTTATTTAAGTTAATTATTCATCATAATATAATGGTGATGATGATAATGATGATAATACCAGACACATCTTTATAATGAATGCATAACAACAGATTTATCTTTCATAAACATATAGGTACTTTCTTAAAAATCACATTATGTTCAAACTGGGATTTAGTTATAATACTCACTAGCATTTGTATATGTTTATGGTTATGTTTACGTCAAATACTATTATAGATAAAATTATAGCTCAATTATCAGTATTTACCAGTGATGATGAATGATCATCACAAATCTCACCACATGATATTTAGTTTTTTATAAACCTCTATTTACTAAACATATTAATTACATTTACGATTGTATTTAATTATTAACGTTTATTTTGCGATGATAGTGATCATAACTAATCTTATATTATAAAATTTAGATTCTGATAAATTCAGAATTATTTACTTGAACAGTATTATGCTTAACAGGTGATTTAACCAATAATATAATATCCATCTTTGATGGGATGATCAAAACTCATGGGCACAACATAATTTTAGCTTTTTTATTATTAACCTATAATTATTAAAAACTTGGTTATATGTCAAGTGTGATCTTAAACATCATTACATGTAAGTCCATATCCAACACTTAACATTTAATTAACATTTATGAGTGATGATTATCAATTAAAATGACAGAATCAAGAGAAGAAAAATATATAACAATATTAATAATAATAACTCAGAAACCAAATATGGTATAATTATATTTATTCACACTCTTCCTTTTTATAAATCAAATTACTAACTATGCAATTGACTCAATTAAATACATAATTAAAACAAAACATTATAATACTATGTGCATAACCAACTAATTTTATATATCTGCTCATGTTACTACATATTTTTAAGTAAGCTGGCTTAAAATGACAAAAAAGATTCCATTGAATGCCTATTTAATATCTTCCCTACTTATGTTACTAAGGTAAAATTTCATTTATACAACGTGTGTGTTTTCTTTACTTTCATACATGTGTTTAACCATGCTCTTTAATTTGTTACCTTAAAATAACTGTCTAACCTATTTTGTCTGGTTGGTATAAGCAGTCATACATGCACATACCCTGTGATATGTCAACATATATTATATTAAAATGCATCCCTTTATATTATGCATGGATACATAAATCACATAAAAAGAAAAACATTATTAATCTTTGAGCAAAAATAAATCATACCAAATTTAATATACAAAGAGACAAATAAAAAAAACATTATAAAGCATATATTGATAGGTTGATCATTTATCATTCTGAATAAACAATAATAATAATAATAATAAAAACATTTTAACATTACAATATATAATAATAATAAAAATATTGAAAAACTAAGTTTAATGACTTTAAACTGTGTGTGTGTAATGTTATGCAGTATTGATAGTAATGCAATCAATCAATAAACTCTTAATGTTTCTGTATTAAAAAAGAAACAAAATGATTGACTGTTGAAATTAAAATTTACTTTTAATAAGTAAATAAAAAAAATTTATTAATTAAATTTTAAAAGTTATCCAATCCATTTTCATTTCTTATTAATGTCCCAGGTTCAAATATCAGGCCATTCTCCTATTTATAGCTTCCACTGTTTGGCTTGTTTCTACCATTTTAAAAGAGTTATTGCAGGCACCTTCAATAAATATGAAGAAAACTCTTTTTAAAAAACTGATTTATAGATTAATTGAGGTTGGCTATATGGCATTATACATCTTTTTCTTCTTTTCTTTCCTCTGCCCTCCATTCAAAAGATGATGTTCCTTTAATGGGGAGGAGACAAAAAAGAAGCCTCTCAGATGACATAAGTGGTTGGTTAAATTCAGCCATTCTTTGGTTATTACAGACCTGTATATGAGTCCACAGATAGCTTGGTGAATTTAACCCATGGATATGAGGCACCAAAAAACAAAAAATGGCAAAATTAGCATGGCATCCTCATTGTTTCACAAACAGCCAAAATATATATAAGTACCATTTTATATTATATTACCAACTTCTTTTAAAGGATTCAATTTAAATCAATCTATTTAGAGTAGTTTTGCTGTAAAATTACTTATATAGCTGCACATCTTTTATGCTGATTTTAAAGGAAGTCTCTCATTTTCTTCTTTAATTTTTTAAAAGAGAAAAAAAAATCAAACAGCTCATTCTGAGCTTAAAAAAGAAACCAATGAAAAACTGCTGTTAACTGCTTTTTAATGCCAAACTGAATATTCTGCTCATAAAACTGCCTATCTCTTTTAACTTTAAAAAAACTGCCTTTATTAATATTGTACCACTCTTTATGTTTCAAATTTCTGATCAAAAGGAAAAAAAATCTCCAAAAATAACTGTTTGAATATTCTGCTCATAAAACTGCCTATCTCTTTTAACTTTAAAAAAACTGCCTTTATTAATATTGTACCACTCTTTATGTTTCAAATTTCTGATCAAAAGGAAAAAAAATCTCCAAAAATAACTGTTATTTTGGAGATATCAATCAAAAAACTCACACATAGATGGTCTAAAGTAATTAATAAAAAGATTAATAATTATATTAATTTTGTCAAAGTATATTTTCTCTTCTTGGGACAATCTAGGATCCATAAAACATAAGAAAATGTAGTTTACAATCTAAATGTTTTATATTAACATGGCTGTACTCTTATCACACATGTGCATTTTATCTATTAATCTCTGACACCATCCTTTCCAGCCTATTTTATTCTAAAGAAATAAAGCTAAATAACTGAATATATTATTTAATAATAGGATAAAAATATATTAAATATTATTTCTTATAACATTCCCTCTCTACTACTGCTTATTAATCTATAAACTATATAATACTCACACACATAAATCTATATATAAAGATTTTTTTAAATTAAAGAATATATATATATATATTCTAACCTCCCCCCACGCGTTCTCACCCCCAAAATTATTGTTTATTACGAATATTCAGGTTCTAGCTCAGTTAACAAATAAATAAATGAAATATTCAGCATTAATTAAAATGATTACGGTTCAATTTTAAAATGAATTAACAAATATTTACTATTTTCATGAGACATGGAGTGACAATACGGGGAATGAGATAGACTACATTGAGACATTATCCACACGATACTACCTCAATGGCATAAGAACACTATTCCCCCTTTTTACTATACCAAATAACTAACTCATAGTATTCTTACGACTTTCTGAGCTCTATGCACTACGATTAAAATAATAATCATATCTTAATCTTCTTTATAACAAGAATCTAGCTCAATTAAATAAAATGAAGTAAAATAAAATAAAATCTCAGGTTCAGAAATTGTATTCTAACTAATTTAAAATTACGGTAGTAAAATATGAAAAGGGAATTTTATGTCATAATCTACTACACAGCAACTAATAATAATAAAAATAATAATAACGATAATAATATAATATAATATTCTTTCTTCCTAAAATGAAATAAATAAATACGTACGTGGTAGTATTTTAATAATCTGACAACAGAATACGTGTGGCAACATTAGCATATAATTTAATGTAATATTGTGGCAACCGACTTATGACCAATAAATAATATAAAATTATGATCTTTTAATTTTAACATACCAATAAATTCTCAAAATTCTTATAACACTTTTATGTTTACCTTTTGTGCAAAATTTATATGTCTGTTTCAATTATAAATGTATCGTGATTTCATGCATCTATGTGGAGAAATAACAACTCGGACACAAAACTTTAAAACAAATTTAAAACAAAGTTTATTAACAACATAAATAAATTAACAATATTTTTTACACTATTTACATTGGATATCCCTCACTCTCCTATCTCAACTTAGTTTATTAGTTTATAAAATGGAATCAAAATATTATTTATTTTTTCCTAGTTAAATCTTATCTTTTTAACACTTAAGAAAATACAGTATTATTACTTGATTTATTATTATGGTTAGCTTATTTCAAAAATGCATTTCTTAGATGATTATCACAAACACTTTTCATCCCTAATATTATTAAAATTATATTTTTTTTACAAAATTTACATTCGTAGTAAAATTCTACAAAATAACAAATTTTAGTTTTATATGGGTTGTATGGAATCTTACAAAGTCAAAACATTGTACTACATTCGGTATTAGGTTTTTATTGTTCATTATCCGATGTTTATTAATCCTAATATTCTCATTCAAGCCTTACTTTGGATGATATAATTACAACTATTAATATACCATGCACAAGTATATGTTTATTGTACATTATTGAACTATTTTCTTAATAAATATGCAATACTTATTTTCTAAATATTATTAAAAAAAAATTCATTCAAATTTTATTATCACTTT
Organism: Epiperipatus broadwayi; assembly: GCA_028023455.1. Taxonomy (NCBI): domain Eukaryota; kingdom Metazoa; phylum Onychophora; class Udeonychophora; order Euonychophora; family Peripatidae; genus Epiperipatus; species Epiperipatus broadwayi. Next base: position 1,148,517 of record JAQFVV010006335.1, read on the forward strand.
TAAAATACTTGGTTTAGATTTCTTTTTAAAATCTTATATTCATTTCTGAATTAATTTTTACAATGTATTATATGATTCTTTCTCTCTTTATGATATTTTGGACTTTCAATTTTAAAGTTACACAATTCTATACATTCCAGCAAATAAACTATTCTTACATAAACGATAACTTATCTTCAGTTCTATTTTATTCATTATTTCTTTAAAAATATCTTTCTGACCGATGCAGATTCACAAAATAAGGATAGCGAAGATAGATGCATAGGATCAAAATACAACTAGAATATTACTCATCATATATCTTGACAATCATGGCAGAGTGAGTTAAAAGACACTATAGAGGAGTGACCTTTACCTGTCTACCAATCTCTATTATAGGAGCGATGTTAAAGCTATTTCTTCAGCTTTATTATAACATCAAAAGTTTATAGATATGCAAAAACACTGTCCAAACTATATGTGTTCAGTCATAGGGCTTAGTTAACTATACTGAAATCACACAAAACTAAATATGATCCAAATCCTTTATTTTTCCTATTTCTTAAAAAAAAAACATCATCTTGGTTTCCTCTCCACTAGTACTTCCAAGTCACTATCCGATCTTATTTCTCAAGATTTTTTCTATATTGTACATCGACAAATACATATCTGCATTACTAACAATAATAAAATTCATTTATTTTAAAACTATTCCTCTGTTCTATAAGAAAATCTTTTTACTACTTTTCTCCGTATATTTAGTCATACAAACTACTTAAATATCTGAATACTTTATCACATGAAAGTTCAAAAGAATCACACAATTGTTCTGTTAAATTATATTATTAATATGCTTTAAATAAATTATTGCATGCATATTCCGAATTACTCCTATCTCATTATATGTTAAAAATGTTGTATAAAATGTGTACATATAATTTAAACTTTCACACTTCATTCTTAGGTCAATAGATGATCTAAAAAGATACATTATGCATTACAAATAACTATTAAAATTACCAAACGACCTTTATCTCCTCGATCGTGTTCCATAGGCTTCACCATTTATTTGATCCTTGTAGATATAAGATTCACATCCATACACTTTATTTTAAACACTATTTCTATAATTTTATCAAGCTATTATATTTAAATTTTAATATTACTAAATTTATGTTTTATGTTTTCCCTAATCTCACATAACATTTTTTATTTTAAATAAATTAGAAAAAATATTTAAACTATATTTACTGTACTTCTTTATCAAACTTTCTTTTTAAAACCGTTCATACTAAAGCTAAAAAAAAAATGTTTATTATTTCTTCTTCAGTCACTTCTTGTTCAATTTTAAGGTAAAACAATTATTGCTCTGTCTAATAATATTCATATATGACAATCCTTGGTTTTTTATAATATTTAATACAATTATTAATTATGATATTAGTTAATCCCGTAAAGAAAATGTCTACATATTCTCTTCTAATATTTTCTTGCTAATATTTTCTCACGCGACTTTTATGATGCCTCTTCTCAGTACTTTGATTTAAATATTCAACAAAACTTTTCTGTTTCCATGGATCCATTTTATTAAGTATATTAGATTTATATTTTCCAAATCAAGCATTCTTCCAATGACCACTTTATAATATTTTCCAATTCTTCTTAGAGAAAGTTTTTTCTGTTCTTTTTTTTTTTCATAAAACACAATAACTCTTTCATATCATTATTCTGTAATTTTTCCTTTCTTTTAAAGTTCTGGTAACTATATACCTTGTAATGTTTCCTTTAAAAAGACAAACATTCTTTCTCTGTTATAACTTTTATATAATTTTTCTTTATGATATACGTATCTTAATTTTTCCATAGAGAAGAATAAAATAACTTCAGAGTAGCCTTATAAATTTGTGCGTCATAATTTTTCCTGATGGCAAATAACTTCTCTTTTAAGTTTTCCGTATAGCGTCCAAATTATATTCCTCTGAGTTACAATTATAAGTTTCTGGTTGAGCGTAAATAAATCTGTATCAAGGTACTTTACAAATATTTTTCCTTTATCATAACTTCTATATACTGTTTTCTGTAGTATTTCCATTTTACTGTAAGGTTTTGGCTAAACTTGAATAAAATATTCTGGTAAGAAAACTTTTAAAAATTAGCCCTCCATGTAAAGGCACTTCAAAATATTATATTTAAAAAACTTTTAAAACAAATACAAAATTTTAAAATTATATTACTTTTTTAGCTTACGATCTTATACAGCCAAAAAAATATGTTACTCCCTCCTTCACTTACACATTACTTTCTCCCGCTTCATCTAATTCCTATTTTCCATCTGCTAAATTACCTCCGTTGATTGGTTAATGACTTTTTTAGCGCGAACAAATTTACACATTTTAGTCTTATAATAGATTAAACCTTTTAAAATAAAGAATTTATGACATCATGTCTTAAATATTATTTAGAATAGTATTTTTTAACTCAATTATAATTTTATCAAAATCATTTAAACTTTAAAACAATTATTAAAATAACATTTAATATTTCAACTTTTACATTAATGATCGATAGCAATTATATTTAGTTTTATAATTCACAAACTTTATTATTATATTCTAACAAGTGTGTGTGTGTGAAGGTATATAATATACAGTCACATGATTACTAACTTTATCAGATGATTTTTTAATTTACGTCTCGGTCTAAATTACCAAAACTGATATATTTTATAAAAATTTGGAAAATAATTTAAAAATGTAGAACTAAATATAATTCTCACCATCCCAAAGTTTATTTTAAAATAAATTAGATTAAATTTGAATATTAATTATAATTATAATATTACATATCGTTTTTATTTAATTTATTAGTTTTAAAACATTACAATTGAATTGTTTAATATACTTTTAACTATTTATAGCTGTATTATTTTATATGGCCAGCTTTTACAACCATATGCAAGGATATAATTAAGCTTTATTTAACTGTTTTCTTTTAAAATAATTCATTACACTTTTATATACCAGGTATTTTCAGCCTTAAATTGTACTATAAGATCTAATCGATCATACAATTATCAGTATATTACACAAACATATTTTAAAATTTAAATTTTTTTAGCAATTGACCATTCTACCCTATTATGACCTATAGATAAGGGCACAATATATATATATATATATATATATATATATATATTGTAACGGTCAGGTTTATACATTTGCTCAACAGACTGAGAGTCCAAGCCAGAGAACCAAAAGCTGACCAAGTTGGGATAGTAATACCCTATGTCTGATCATACCTTAACTCTCTCACTTGTGCTTCCAAGTCAACCCATCGCAAATTACATGCCTGAGGTTACACTCAATATCTTTTTAATCACATTCCAACCATAGCAAAGCAGTAAAACATGAGACATCCCCCTATTACATATTCTATTATATAACTTAACTAGTGATGCTTAAGATAATGAGCAAGTAATGAGACAGACAAATTTATATTTAATAAATTGAATATAACATTTAATAAATACTGAAGCATAGAAACTTGTGTATAGCTAGCTTACATGCAGGTGAGTGAACACTAGGGTTATAAAGTCATATTACAAAGTATTGAGTGGATTCTCAGGGTTATAAAATAATATTACAAAACAAGGAGTGTATACTCTAGGTTATCAAATAATATTACAAAGCAATGAGGGGATTCTCTAGGTTATCAAAAAATATTACAAAGCAATGAGCGGATTCTCCGGGTTATAAAATAATATTACAAAGCAATGAGGGAATTCTCTAGATTATAAAATAATATTACAAAGCATTGAGTGGATTCTCAGGGTTATAAAATATTATAAAGCAATGAGTGGATTTTCCGGGTTATAAAATAATATTACAAAGCAATGAGTGGATTCTCAGGGTTATAACACACTATTACAAGGCAATGAATGGCTTCTCATGGTTATAAAACAATATTACAAAGCATTGAGTGGATTATAGGTTATAAAATAATATTTCAAGCAATGAGTGGATTCTCAGGGTTATAAAATAATATCACAAGGCAATGAGTGAATTCTTGGAGTTATAAAATAATATCACAAAGCAATGGACTTTTTAATAAGCTTATGTCATCTTTCATGTTCTAATTCACGCTATGTTTTATGTATTTGGAATCGGTTATAGTTAGCTAGCTTTCTTTTAGAATATGTTTTAGTTATGAAATTTAATATTTGGCAGAAAGGATTTACCGGAAAGTCTTTAAGGCATGGTTCATTATGCTTCTCTTTATATTCAGTCAGGCTGGCTTCTCATAGGTTTTAGTCTCGGTGTAGCTTCGCAAATTTATCTCTGTGACAGCTTTCCACATTTCTCTGGTCAGGACCTCTTTGGTCTCTCAGGTACAACTTTTTTCTTACTGTGATGGGCATGGTGAAGGATTTTTCTCACCGGTAGCCACTCGTGGAATAGCAAATGGCTGTCTCTTTGTCTCTAGCCCACTGTCATCTTTGGAGCAGCTTTGATGGTAGCTTTTTAAGATTTAGCTTTTTTAAACAGCAGGAATAGTTTTCTTATTTAACTTCAGCTCTGGTCTTTGGAAATAATTTCAACAGCATGCACAATTTTCACAGCAACAGCAACAGGAAAAATTAACATGGATGATGATGGATGTATGGAAGTGGTTTTTGGTGGCTATTTGGGCCCTTTTTATGCTATATTTTTGACAATAGTAACCTCCTACTTTGAGTTATGCCACATCACCTGATGACTAATTTTGAACAAGCCTTTAACCAAATATCCAGTTAGTAAAAATATTTAGTATATCTAAATCTGGATTTGGTAAGACTATTGTTTTAATTGACATCATGGTTAAAAGATATATTTTCAAGAAAATGGTCACAAGCAATTTGTAAAGATTTTTGTATAGATTTATGCCTGACTGAATATTATAATTGGTCTTAGTTATAATTTTTAAATAGGTCAAATTTTGGCCAAAGATTTATTTTTAGAACAAAGTGTCAAAACTGATAAAACTTTCTGCTTGTAATTTTAAGCAAACAAAAGAATGGAAAATTATCTAACTTGGAAATTAGTTAAAATGAATACTGACTTAAAATAATTATTTCGAACAAATATCGAAAATAAGTAATATTATAAATTTAAACTTATTATGCTGCTATATAGATAAATTTTAATTATACAGTTTTGTTTATTTCAGTTTTAAGAAATCTAAATTGAATATGCTCGTATATAAATATTTGAGACTGTATTTTTATATTTTTAACTAGTAGGATGATTATATATGCACATACTCGCAATATTATAAGCACAAAGTTTTTAAAATTTAAGAAATACATGCCATCTGAGTACAAATATATACTATTATCGAAGATAATAGGTGAAACAGATGTAACTATTTCATAGCAATCCATTCCTGGACAAAAAAAGTAAAAAAAAAGACCTTTCTTCCCCCTTTATTCTCTCTTTTTTTTAGCTTGTGTTTTTACTAGTCTTTCTACACAACTTTTAACTATATATTCTTCTTTTTTCTTTTTTTTACTAATCTGGTCTACTGTCTTCAATCTCCTCTTTTCCTTTCTGGTCATGCAAGCAGCTAATACTCCAACCCCTCTACTCCAGCATAGTTAAACGATTAACAGAATATAATTATTAAACAGCTTAAATAAATAGGTTATAAATATGATTAACTAAGATAGTAAACTTTGTGACTATTCTCATGCTATATAATTTTTAGTAATAAGATTAAATATGACTAAATGATGAAATAAGATAAATTCTAATTACTCTTGCTCTATATAAATAAATAAACTAATACTAATTACTATAGATTATAAAATTCGATTAATTAAGTAAATAATTAAGGTTAAATATGTAAACTAATTGTAATTTTCGATAAACCGAAATATAATTTCCCTACACCTTGCTCTAAGAGAACTTCAAATCTGGTACATTTAATAAGCATGGTTTTAAGTTTTCTGCATCGTACTTTATGCAAACTAACAGTAATTTTCCCCAGCTTTCCTTTAGCTGGTCTGGCCCTTTGTAGAGTGGGTAAAATTTTCGGTTCTTGGATAATGGTCCTCTATTAGGAGGCTTATCTTTCACCCAAACTTGGTCCCTTACTTCAAACTGGCCAGTTGAATTCTGTTTTCTTTTCTTATGCTCGTCTACATGTTTCCAGCATATTTGAGCCTGCTCTTTATTCAGGAGGTCCCCTGTTTCACTGTCTATGCTTAATAATATGGGAATTACAGGTAGGCAATTTATGCTTAATAGTATGGGAATTACAGATAAGCAATTCTTACCAAAATGAAGTCTGAGAGGTGGGAATCCCATGGGCTCATTCCTCTTTATACTCTGAATTATGAGGTCACTTCCCATGATACCATACAATCTTTCTATTTTCTCCCTAGGGTTTGACTTTGGGTTCTTGTTGGAGTTTAGAATGTATTGAAGCTGTTGTTGCTCCTTCATGACTCCCTTCATACTTTCTTTGTTCACCTCTTCCCTAAGATGCACTTCTTTTCTGGTTCTTGTATTGCTCTGCCTACTTTCTTTGTTTTCTACCTTGTCTACTTGAGTTTCAGCAGGGAATTTAGAATCTACTTTTATTTCTGTTTCCGATGGATCTCTTTCTTCTCTATCTCTCCTTTCTTTTTCTTCCCTATCAGCCTTATATTTTTCTTCTCTAGCTATATTTTTCTTTTCTTCCCTTTCCTCTCTATCTCTCCTCTCTTTTTATTCCCTTTCAGCCTTATCTTTTTCTTCTCTACCTTTCTTTTCTTCTTCTTCCCTTTCTTGTCTATCTCTTCTTTCTTGTTCTTCCTGTTCAGCTTTTTCTTTTATATCTCTCCTCTCTTTTTCTTCCCTTTCTTTTATATCTCTCCTCTCTTTTTCTTCCTTATCAGCCTTATTTTTGTCTTTCCTATCTCTCTTTTCTTTGCTTTCTTTATTTCATATCTCTAAGAGCACCTCCCCCTCTCTCAGTGTTTCCTCACTTTGCTTTTTACATTCAGTTGTTAATCTTCCCATTCCTTCTAGAGCTGGGAATTTCTGTTCTACCTTGCTGTCAAACATGTGTTCTATATATTGATGCATTTCTTCTCTATTTCTTTTTTTCTTTCTTCCCTTTCAGCCTTATCTTTTTCTTTTTCTTCTCTATCTCTTCTTTCTTTTTCTTTTAAATATTTCATTAATTCTCTTATGCTGATTTCCTCATCTACTACTTCCTGCTTTTCGCTATGTCCCTTTCCTTGTGTTTGTTTTGGCCCAATTTCTTTTGTATTTTCATTTTTGCTAGACACTATTTCTTCCTCTTCCACACTATTACTACTACATTTTACTATCCTTCTCCCTGATCTCAAAGTTTTACCTTCACTTTCTACTTCCTTTCCTATCTGCTCCTACTGTTCTTCTTTTTTTTCAATTTCCATTTTATTTTTTATTTTTTATATATTTTAGTACAATTATTTTTTTTAATCTGCTTCTTTTTATTTTTATATCTGACAGCTGACTTGCCACTTTACTCCCCCAGAACTGACTACCTATAACTACCTCAACCCTTCCTCTTCTTTGCCCATTATTATTTGCCACCTGTTACATTTAAATAATATAATTAAATATATAATAAGCACATCTAAATAATAAATTAAATTTTCAGATTCACCCAGCTTCTGTCTTGCCATCTGTGGTTTCTTCCTTAAAATATAAAACTTTTCTCTCTTTTTTTTTTCAGTTCATGTGTATTTCTTTTTTTGCCTGATCATTTGTGTATATATATATATATATATATATATATATATATATATATATATATATATATATATATATATATATATATATATATATATATATATATATATATATATATATATATATATATATATATATTTTTTTTTTTCTTGCTTGATCATTTTCTTGCTCATCTCTCTCTGAATCACAATTTTTTTTCAAACTCAATTATTTATCAACTATAATAGCAGATTGTGAGTTGTTTTGCTTAATTTATACATATTTTTGTCATACTACAATGATATTTGGAATGAAAAATATAATACTCTACTCAGGGTTGTGTACTTAGTCTAAGCCCCATGTTGGGTCACTTACTCCGGGAAAAAAATATACTTATGTAACGGTCAGGTTTGTACATTTTCTCAACAGACTGAGAGTCCAAGCCAGAGAAACAAAAGCTGACCAAGTTGGGATACTAATAACCTACATCTAATCATACCTTAACTCTCTCACTTGTGCTTCCAAGTCAACCCATTGCGAATGACATGCCTGAGGCTACACTCGATATCTCTTTAATCACATTCCAACAATAGTAAAGCAGTAAAACATTAGACATTCCCCCTATTACATATTCTATTATATAACTGAACTAGTGATTCTTAAGATAATGAGCAAGTAATGAGACTGAGACAAATTTATATTTTATAAATTGAATATAACATTTAATAAATACTAAAGAATAGCAAGTTGAGTATAGCTAGCTCACATGCAGGTGAGTGAACACTAGGTTTATAAAGTAATATTACAAAGCATTGAGTGGATTCTCAGGGTTATAAAATAATATTACAAAACAAGGAGTGTATTCTCTAGGTTATGAAATAATATTACAAAGCAATGAGTGGATTCTCAAGGTTATAAAACAATATCCTAAGCAATGAGTAGATTCTCTAGGTTATAAAATAATATTACACAGCAATGAGGGGATTCTCTAGGTTATCAAAAAATATTACAAAGCAATGAGCGGATTCTCCGGGTTATAAAATAATATTACAAAGCAATGAGGGGATTCTCTAGATTATAAAATAATATTACAAAGCATTGAATGGATTCTCAGGGTTATAAAATATTATAAAGCAATGAGTGGATTCTCTGGATTATAAAATAATATTACAAAGCAATGAGTGGATCCTCAGGGTTATAACACAATATTACAAGGCAATGAGTGGCTTCTCATGGTTATAAAACAATATTACAAAGCAATGAGTGAATTATAGGTTATGAAATAATATTACAAGCAATGAGTGGATTCTCAAGGTTATAAATTAATATCACAAGGCAATGAGTGAATTCTCGGAGTTATAAAATAATATCACAAAGCAATGGACTTTTTAATAAGCTTATGTCATCTTTAATGTTCTAATTCATGCTATGTTTTATATATTTGAAATTGATTATAGTTAGCTAGCTTTCATTTAGAATACATTTTAGTTATGAAATTTAATATTTGGCAGAAAGGATTTACCGGAAAGTCTTTAAGGCATGGTTCATTATGCTTCTCTTTATATTCAGTCAGGTTGGGCTTCTCTTAGGTTTTAGTCTGGATGTAGCTTCACAAATTTATCTCTGTGGCAACTTTCCCATTTCTTTGGTCAGGAACTGTCTGGTCTCTCAGGTACAGCTTCTTTCTTACTGTGATGGGCATGGTGGAGGTTTTCTCTCATCGGTAGCCGCTCATGGAAGAGCAAATGGCTGTCTCTTTATCTCTAGCCCACTGTCATCTTTGGAGCAGCTTTGATAGTAGCTTTTTAAGATTTAGCTTTTTTAAATGGCAGGAACAGTTTTCTTATTTAACTTCAGCTCTGGTGTTCGGAAATAAGTTCAGCAGCATGCACAATTTTCACAGCAACAGCAACAGGAAAAATTAACATGGATGATAATGGATGGAAGTGGTTTTTGGTGGCTATTTGGGCCCCTTTTTATGCTATATTTTGGACAGTAGTAACCTCCTACATTGAGTCATGCCACATCACCTGATGACTAGTTTTGAACTAGCCTTTAACCTAATATCCAGTTAGTAAAAATATTTAGTATATCTAAATCTGGACTTGGTAAGTCTCTATTGTTTTAATTGACGTCATGGTTAAAAGATATATTTTCAAGAAAATAGTCACAAGCAATTTGTAAAGATTTTTGTATAGATTTATGCCTGACTGAATATTATAATTGGTCTTAGTTATAATTTTTAAATAGGTCAAATTTTGGCCAAAGATTTATTTTTAGAACGAAGTGTCAAAACTGATAAAACTTTCTGCTTGTAATTTTAAGCAAACAAAAGAATGGAAAATTATCTAACTTGGAAATTAGTTAAAATGAATACTGACTTAAAATAGTTATTTCGAATGAATATCGAAAATAAGTAATATTATAAATTTAAACTTATTATGCTACTATATAGATAAATTTTAATTATACAGTTTTGTTTATTTCAGTTTTAACAAATCTAAACTGAATATGCTCGGATATAAATATTTGAGACTGTATTTTTATATTAATAACTAATAGGATGATTATATATGCACATACTCACAATATTATAAGCACAAAGTTTTTAAAATTTAAGAAATACATGCCATCTGAGTACAACAAATATATACTATTATCGAAGATAATAGGTGAAACAGATGTAACTGTTTCAATATATATTGTAGCTCCTCACACCTGTTCTGTGGATCATAGAATAAATTATCAATCTAATTTTGTCATAAATTTACTCATGAGGCTCTTAATTAAAGTTTTCACCTAAAACTAACTCAGTTGAGGGATACAGAGGTGTATGAGGTGTACAATGTACATTAGATATGGGAGAAAATATTATAACTAATATAAATAAACATCTATCAAGTTCTATGCTAAACAAAAAGTAAATCGGTAAAATTCTACCAGCTAAAATTAATAATTATATTTCACCTCCTCTCATCATCCATATGCACTGAACAACCTCTACCATATTATACAATTAAACTAATAACTAAAATAAAAAATAATATTTCAGAAATTGTAATGTATAACTAGCTGGATCAAAACTCAAACTAAACCTATCATTACTAAATTTTAACTACTCACTAATCTAATCTAGTTAAATGAATTTATTATCTAATCTAAATTATATATTGAAGATCTCAGGGAATTACCTTATGGTATGGCTAGATCTAACACTTCTATATCTCAATATTATTACTTAACACTATGAAAATAAATTACAAACCAAACAATACCCTAATTAAATACTTGCACTTAGATAATGAAAGGAATCAGGTACATTTTGATTTCAATTCATCATCTAAACCATTATTAAATAACAAAACCCTTTTAAAATGACCAGTGGATAATTAGCATCTCATGTAGTGTTTGAATCAAGGAAATTAATATCATCATATCTAGAGATTTATTATAATTAAATAAAATGCAATTATATCACATTAAATAAAATAAATGTGTAAGCATGTGTGGAAGTGTGGAACATGAATGAATGCTAGGGAAGAAACTCCAAATACAAATTTAAATAACAAAATATTTATTGATCAAATAGAAAAATAGTTAAACAAACATTTACTTTTTTATTCATTGGTATGACACCATTCAAAGGGATTTGGTATCAATAGTTACAGTTTACACAAGGATAAATAATACAACATAATCTCTTAACTTTTTACATCTACTACATTTCATTTATCAGAGCATTCTGATAGTTTGGTAAAACATTTTTATTTTTAACATTAAATGAGCTAAATAAATCCATATCATTTACTATAAAAGAAATGACTTTTTAGCTCTCAGTGATTTCTGATCAACTTATACAAAAATGAAAAAATATAACCTTACACTTCTAGTAACTGATTACCAAATTATCTTATATTCAGCATTTTTGCTTGATAACACTCATTTACCAATAAAATTTATGACAATAACATATATTAATATTTTAATTACACTGAATAAACTTAAGATTTTGCATTTACTTTAAATGTATTTTAACTAAAATTAAAATAAGGGGATTGAAAACTAGAAATAATATTGGACTATCTTACCAAAGAAAATAAATACTTCTATTAATTAAATGTATTTTTCTTTGTAATTTTGAAATAAAGTATTCTATTGAATAATTAGGTTCTGTTTTGCCAAAATAAAGTAAATCATTGTATTCATTAACTATGTCCTATCTTTGCTTGATTATTTATGCAAATTATGATTAAATGATAAAAATCATTGAGATGAAGCCTAAATGATCATTACAAAATGTTTTAAAATGATAAGTAAAGTTATACATTAATAATGATTTTTTTTTATATCTCAAAATTAACAATTTGTGCATGAATCTGTATTATGCTGCGTGTCAAAGAAAATAAATAATTAATGTTAATCAATCTAATCAGCTTGCTTATGATATTTCAATATAATCATAATAAAGATGAAAGCGAAGACCAATCAATCTATTTATTAACTACAATACAGCTGTTTTATAAGACTCTATACTCTCCTTTTATTTTTATTTTTTATCCATAAACTATCAAACACTTGGCTATAGCATAAGCTGGAAAACATCCAATAGACACATGGGATAAAAGATTTCTATAATTCAAATCAGATAAATACAATAATAACTCCCAAGTCTATTTTTAAGACTAAATAACTGGTGGTATAACTCATCACCAAATGAAAATCAGGGATACATCATATCATAGCTTCATAAACATTTAATTCATCATGTCAAATATAAAAGGAGGACTCAATCCACTCCCATCTAAATACTACAATACCTGGAAGAAAAAGGGATTATTCTATCCCATACACTACACTACACTGGGCAAACTACCCATATTACATATTCAAATAACAAAGACACTGACTCAATCCCATAAAATATTATAAAACATTATGAACTTTATAGCATATAGCCACAAAAATACTTTGCATTCAGGCATAACAAAGAAATAATAATTATCACTTAAATAACTTTCTAATCCTTCAAAATGATTGATCATCCCATTTTCCTCCGAATTTGATTGCTTTTAAATTATTTTTACTAGCAATTACATATAATTATAAATAAGTTTAATACTAGACACACACACATATATAAGCATAATAATACACAGACCATTTGAAATCACAGTAAGCAAAGAATTACTGTTAAAATATTAATTATTACTGCTAGAATTAATAAAGAATTAATATCTCATATCTGACAATATTTAGAACTTGGTAATGTTTGAAGAATGGTTGGAAAATAAAAATAAAAATTACTGTGGACAAAGCAAAACAAAATAATTTATAAAATGGATTGATATTGGCACAAATCTGTAGTAAATTTGAACCTAAATAAATAATAAAGGTGTATATTATAGATGAAATAATTATTGAAAATAATGGTTTTCTAATTTATAAAAAAAAATATATACGGTAAGATTTGATATAATGAACTCTTTTTTAAAAAAAAATAATGGCTTACCCTATTGAACTATAAATGGATTCTTCCATTCGTTTTATCATACGTGTGATATCACACGACCAAATTAATCTTAAAATAATAACAATAATATAAAAATTACCAGCATAATGTATTCTTTCATTATGCTATTTATAAGACGTTCTTGAAAGGAAAAAAAATACATATGATAATAATAGATAAAATAATAAAATATTTCTTAACTAATACTAACTATCTAAAATACCATTACATAAAATAAAGTTCTCTTCTTTTTTCTTCCTTCCAAATGAAACAAAAAGTTTATAAATAGTTTTATATGACTTTCCTTGTCATATCTCCATATAAATAATAAGGATAATAAGTATAACACACAAAGATACACACTGACATGAAAACAGCACATTTCTGCAGAAAAAAAAAGTTACTTTTAATTTGAAATAACAGATTCAATGTTCTAGCTGTTCTCTAAGAATTCCTGTTGATACTAGGTATTAGTAAACATTAATTAGGCAATGCACATTTCACGATGTATAAAGTATAATGTTTTCCATTTTGCTAGGCCTCTACACGCTAATATAAATTGTGCGTGAGTTGATCAAGCTATGTCAAAAAGAAGAAAGTTATATTTCTATTTTAAAAAACATAGCTATATTTCCTGATCAACTCAGCCTATTAATTGTTGAGAATTATGCTATCGATGAGATCAGCTTTTAATTTATTTGATAAGCACCAGAGTTCTTCAAGAACTCACTGAAACCGTCACATAACATCTCGCAAATTAAAAAGAAAAAATGTTTTTAAACTAATCGGTATTGCATCATACCGTAATGAGAATTATTTTCTCCTTTTTGATTATTATTCCTGGGCTTGTTTAAACATATTGGCAAGGTAAATTCCATTTTATATCTTATTAAACTAATAATAAATTTAATACTAAAAAAATAATAACTATTATTAATAATGCACAAATGAAAATTGGTATTAGAAATATTTTTTATTCTAACAGATTAAAAAAATGTTCGAAATAAATTATTTATCAAATAAATTGGAGAGAACACACTTAATTCTGACGTGCAACATTAATAATAAAAAAATAACTGCTGAATAATTAATTACAAAGTTCTTGGTTAAATAAGAGTCTCTTGATCAATTAAATTAAAGTCTCTATCAGGATCCTATTATAAGCTTATTTTTAAGAATTGTTTTCAAACATTACTTTTGTCACAATCAGGATAATGAAGCATAACTTACCAGTAAGTTTTAGTGAATTCACGATGGTTGTAGATAACTATGCATAGTTTTCCAGGCTTAAAATGAGCTCACGGCCTTTGATTATTAGTTGATCTTGTATTCCATTCTCCTAGTCGGTCACAAAAGCTTTTCTGGTATACATCTTCAGGCACGATGTCTTCAGAAGCTCCGGCTCATTCCGCCATGCCAAATTACTTCAGCGTAGAGTGATATTGGATATATTATTGTTATCCAAGACCAACTAGAGAAACCAACAAACAAGATGTTCTTCAAACTGACCTTTGCCTTTATACTAGAGGCCCAGTTTTCTGACTTCTGCGCATATCTTTTGTTTGTCAAAATATACGTTGATAATCTTATATATTCTTTATCAAATTTATGTAACAAAGTCTTTATTTTTTTCAGCAAAATTCTGCCATCTTTAATTAGTTGAAGTATTTTTACTTTCTCTTATCTAGATTGATAATTTATGTCTTTTATTCTCTCCAAGTCTACTTTTATTTATAATTACATTAAAAAAATACGAAAAAATAATTTAACTTTCACTGTACGTTATTTTTTTTAAAAAAAATTAGTCAAAAAAAATCTAAATTTACTTTTATTTTTTAGCTTTTACCAAATGCCAATATATTTGCAATGTATATAAATAAACGTTACAATAGTAATATTTCATATTTCATTCATAGAATTTAAAATGCCTTTAATAAAGTGAAGACATATAAATTTATCCATTTTATAATATATTTCTCTTATTAGTTTTAGGAAACATGTAAATATCATAGTCCACTTATTTGCACATTTAATCTTTATTTCCTTCAATAAGTAAAAGTAGAAATAAATGTCCACTATTCCAATAAATATGATGACAATATTGCACAATTCTTGTGTATATTTTTAAATTTTATTTTATACTTAGATGAAATTTATTTAATAAAGTTGTGGAAATGTTCAATAACAGTTCACACCTTTTCCATATATAAACGATGCACGTTGCAGTTATTCCATTCATATTATGTTAAAAACTTAAGTAATTAATTGTTAGAAAATAAACAAACATTCTTCTATTCTTTCCTGTTAAGTTTAAATTTAAATGAAATAATTTTATAATCCTATCATGCATTCCATTTTCTAAAATAATAACAATTTATCTTGAATAATTTAATATAACACTTACATGTACTTTAGCATAACGGTGGGAAAATTCAAACAATCAGCTGTGAGCACAAATTGATGTATCTTTTAGTGGTTTGAAGTACACATTTTCATAAACAAATACTATATTTAAATTTTTAACTCAAACTTTGGAAGAGAAAAAATAATTGCACTATTAAACTTTGTTAAATAAAACTTAATTGTAGTTGTCCTTCTAAAAGTAATTATGATTGCCTTCTTTAAAGTAAATATAATTGACCTCTAAAAGTAATATGTATTCCTTTTTGTAGATTTTTTTAATAATAATTACATCACATTTTTCTCTTCCAATCATTTACGATAATTGACATTACCACAAAAAGATTGTCAGTTTGCTCCTCCCCCTGCAAACTTACTCAATTTATGCAAAACTTGTGAAAGTAAAAAAAAAAAAATAGAGAGATAAAAAAAAAATTTCATCTTTTAAATAAATAAAAAAAAATTGAACTAATAATTATATATTTTTAAAGCAGTAGAATAAAACTGATGACAATTGTTCTAATATATAAAATATTTTACAGTACTTGTCATTAATAATCCACCTGTCCATAATCCATTGATTTATTTAAAATGTAATTAAGCTACTTTTTTAATACTGTTATTTATAAAATTAAATATTTGAATGAGATGTGGGATATTTAATGGTTTAATGAAACATATGAATGAAAAATGAAGTTGGATAATGTATGAATATTCAGTAGTAATATGCTATAGATATTACACTGATATGACTGAAATGACAATGTGAATGATGATGAGTAAAACATATTTTACTGTTTATGCTCTAAATTAACATGTATAAAACAAATGAACTAGAAAATCATTCTAACAAATCTGAATACTGCTTTATGAACAAATAAAACAAGTAAGCATCAACTTAAACTGTACTAACTATGCATATAATAAACTACTCCCCTATTCTATCAGTGATTATACCCTAAAATAAGATACTAAACATTTAAGAAATCTTTTAATTACACCTACACTTACTTTTAATTACAGTTTTAATTCAAAATAATTTTTTTTAAAAATTTCACGTTATTTCATTTTTTTTAAAGAGGATAATGTCAGATATTACTGATATACTACCACACTACTATAATGGCTATTTCTGGTGCCAAACCAGAAGAGATCACAATATATATATATATATATATATATATATATATATATATATATATATATATATATATATATATATATATATATATATATATATATATATATATATATATATATATATCTGGCCCCTCTAATATTTATAATAAAAACATTTTAAATAGAAAATTAATATTTTAAGCACTTATTTACTGGCCTAAAATGTGTTTCCTTTTAATACATTTTAAAAGTAATCTGTTAAACCTACTGCCGTTTTTTTTATCATAATTAAACTCTGACAGATTTACAAATCTGAATACACTCACACACAAATTCTGCAGCATTTAATTAAAAGCAATCTGGTTTATGAAGCCAAATAAAATTTTATATCCTGGATTTTTCTATGGTTATATTTGCAACTATATACTTCCCCAAACAAGCACACACACAAAAAAAAAAACAAGTTTATATTCACTTCATGTTTTATTTTCAGAATGAATGAATGAAAGAGAAAACATATAAAAGGGTTTTTATTTCCACAAGCTCAATAACCAAAGTTAAACAAAAGAATAGTATATTTAATAAATGAAAACTTTCTTCAACAAAAAAATTGTATTTGTACTAACTTTGATAAATGCTTAATTTTCTACACAACCAATTTTATTAATATATATTATTCAATCACTAAGTATTTATTACTATTAAAAGAAATGTTTTAAAGGCTATTATAACATGTCAATCATTATAATGTCTACCAGTTGTATAATAATATTCACTGAAAGCTGAACTGATGTCGAGTCATAAATATGAAATTTAAAAATGGTAATTAAATTATTAGTGGCAAATATATTTTTTCTATTTACATGTTATTTATCTTGTATTTTAGCTGATTGGAACTTTTATATGATCATCAAATACGAAAATTAAATCTCACTGATTGTCTCATAGATAAAAATTTCTTGCTGTAATAATTGCAAATAGGACAATAAAATGTAATTTAGTATTAGTGATAAATAAAATTAAATATGATCTGTCAAATTTTAAAATTAGACATTTCTATTTGAGAATATATACATTTTAAAATGAAAACAAAACCTTTTCTGAAACATTTCAATAGATTGCTTATAAAAAGAACAGCAGTAATTATAAAATGGTCTGAAACGTTTGCAATTAGTTTTTAAATTAATACTATACTTTATAAAAGTTCTTTTTATTGTCTCTATTTTAACATATTTACTTATTTTTATTGCAAGTATTGCATATGTTAAAAAGATTTTTTAACTTTAGGTATATTTAAGAAAACTTCTTCCTAACATCAACCTTTTTTAACCCTTAAACCGCTAATTATATTATTGGTTGTATGAGGTAAAAATCAAATCTTTTAACTGGCCAACTCACAAACTGAAGACAAAGCATATTGTTAAAACATATTCGCCTATAATATTAAATTCAACTCAGATACGTTTATAAAAAGTATATTACTAATTTTTCAGGTTATGAAGAGAACGAAAGTTCTTTCAAAAATAAATTGCTATTTATTTATTCTAAAATATTCAATTTCGGCAACATAAAAGCTATAATATAAACAAAAAGGTCAACTTTTATGTTATAGAAAAGTAAATATTTCTTTTTACTAAATCTTAAATATTTTTACTAAAATCTTCAATATTTTTCGAAAATAATTTTGTTTTTTTAGTATTCTTTCTGAAAATAATTTTAATTTCTCAAAATATTCTTTTATAATAATTTAAATCATATTCGAAATGAAAATCTCAGCGTTTTTCTTTATTTTCTTTGATCAGGCGGTTTCTTTGTTCTTTCCAGCCAATCAGAATGTCTTTTTCAGCTGAGAGCATGCTAAGAACCAATCACAAGTAATGTTCTTTCTTTGTTTAGGTTTAAATGTGTTTTTTTTTTTATTTTTTACTTGTAAAATAATTCGGAAGAGGGCACCATCTTACAGAACTTTTAAAAACCTATTCAATACCTGTCTAGCGAATATTTTAGCATAAGAACTGGCAGAGTTAGAGTGACGTCAGATGTCGACAAGGAGCTTCGTAAGAGGCGGGAAAAGGGTTAAAACTTAAAATCTTTATTTATTTTCATGTCAACAGAGATTAAACATATACATTTTATTTAATCTCTCTCTCTCTCTCTCGCTCGCTCTCTCTCTCTCTCTCTCTATATATATATATATATATATATATATGTGTGTGTGTGTGTGTGTGAGTGTGTGTGTGTGCATACATGTATGTACGTAATAAACATTCTTTCAGTACCTTTAAGAGTTGTTAGAATATATATTGTAAAATTCAGATGAAGATCAGCAGGTATAGCCAACATTCATAACCAGTAGATACCACTAGATTTAATTTTTATTACTTTTTTATGATTTTTGAAACTTAAATATCAGCCACTATTGGGCGTTTAGCTAGTAATATTTATATAATACCCAAAATTTTGTGCTTTTACGCTTGTTAGAAAAGCTACATTTGTTAATATTTATTTATGCTTAACGTTTTCAAAGCTCCACCGCTTCATATTCATAGCTGTGTTCAGTTGATAGCAATGAGGGGGGTGATTCTAATTTATGCTAATTGGTTAGGTGCTATGTTTCAGTATTTTATTGTTTAAATTTTGTTTAGATTAGTTTGTCCATCTTTTTGAAATGGTGAAACAGGTGTCTTTTCTATTGATAGATTGAGTGTCATTATTTATGAAGTATGCTTTTTTAATTTTACGCCTATGGTCACTTCTCTCTCTGCACACCACTCTGGGGTTGGAGGGTTCGAATCTATGACCGATTAACATTTACTGGTTAGGATATCCATTTACCTATCATTACAAAACCTTCAATCATCATTGGCAATTTAATAATCTATATCCACAAGATCATGAAGACGAATGAGTAATAAAAATAGATGCACCAAAACAAACAAATACTATTTTATTATAAATCAAGAAGGTTATATGATAATATTAACTAAAAATATTCTTAGTTATTGCTATATAATTAACATGGGATAATTTAAAATCTATCTACTTTATTTATAATATATACTCACATCAATGGATTAAAATGATAAAATTTTATATTATATACATACATATATATTATTACATGTGCTGAGCTAGCGGTAAGCTTGATAGGCTCATATGAGCTTATTATTAAATTTTTCTAAAATTTGAAAGCCCATTGTTAAAAAATGATTAAGCATTTATAAATATATATATAAATATAAGTAAGGAATCACATAATACGACAAATAATGTGCAATGCGTTATTTATATTTATTTATAAAAAAAACATTTTAAATTATAATTAACTTTATACAATTGTTCTATTTTATTAATGTGGTTGTTTTCCACTGTTACCACGATTGCTTTCATCTGCAGATACAAAAAAACGTATTTCAAAAATTGAAAACTCTGTATAATACAGATTTCTGTAAATAAATCAGTTATTTTATATAGCGCGATGTTTTTTACAAACTGTAATATTTTAAATAGCATTAAACTGTTGCACATGCGCTTTGTATTTTAACTATAAAATGAATGAATACAAACACTTCATACAGTTATCTTAAGGGGTTTCAAGTTTGGTGACAGTGTTTGGATATGTTGTTAGTTGAGTACACAATTTAAAAAAAAGAGTTAACATGCACGTGATGAACAATGAAGTTAGTGTTTTTAGAGACAATGCACATTGCTAAAGTAATAGTGTAATGAATTTTTATGCATCAAGTGGAAATAGTACTATATATTTTTTATTTACAGGTCAAATACATTAAAACATCAAATTATGAAATAACATTAGGCTAAAAATATTGTGATTAATTAAAATTAACAGTTTAAAAAATATAAAAAATAGAAACAAAGAGATGTACAATAGATTACAAATCTAATTACTCTATTAAATATTATTGCTTTTAATGAGCATAAAGGAAAATAAAGTTAACACAGACTGTATTAACTTGTTATTGTTACAACAGTTACTTTATTTTATTTTGAAATGTTTTAAAATTGTATATTCTGTAACTTCAGATATATTTTTGAGGGGAAAAAAAGAACATTTAAGTAAAATATTGTGTAAAAATAAATATAAATATGATAGATTAAATTTCAGTAATATATTTTTTATTATTTAATTTTTTAAATATATATTAGTAATTATTTTTAACAAATATGAAAGTCAATCAAAATTGTTTTCATTTTTTGGAAAAGATAAAAAAAAAAAAAATTACTTCTGACACAAACAATTACACAGAAGATATCACAATCAAATGGTACTGACAATAATACTTCTATTTTACAAAAATCACAAAATAAAAATAAGAAAAAAATATATTGCCCAATTAATGGAATGGCAAACAAACAAATTATTTCAAAACTCAGCATATTTGGCTAGAAATTAAAAATGGTAAATTATGATATTCTGCCTTTTTGAAATATAAAAATTTGGTGTATGAAGATGACAACATTGACATTTATCAAAAGAATGGTTGGAAACTAAAGTAGAACCAAATGGAGCATCAAAAATATAAGATGTGCCTCTTTATGTAAAAAATTACATATTTATAATAAATATTTTTTTCAAAATAAAATTGATAATGTAAAAAATCAATATTGTCAAAAATTAATTATAAATTAAATAAAAAAGATGCTTTAATAACATTAAAAAATTATAAAACTTTATAATTTAGCAAAAAATAATTGTCTAATTTCTGATTTGCCTGATTTAATATAATTGCAAAATAAAAATAGTGTTTATTTAGAAATATCATTACATTCAAGATTTACGCAATATCAATAATTGAACATATTTCCAAAGAAGTAAAATTAGAAATACTCTGTAAAATAATACAAAACAGATACAAAATTGTATTATAATAGATATATCAACAACTCTGACTAAACAAAGCATTTTGGTAATTTACTTAAAAATTGAATTTACCAAACCATGGTTGAATTTTGTAGATCTTATAGAGTTAGAAAGTACTATAACTGATATATATATATATATATATATATATATATATATATATATATATATATATATATATATATATATATATATATATATATATATATATATATTACTTTATGTACATATGGATTTTCAGATTATTATTTGAACTATCTATCTTACTGAATTTTATTCTGATGACACTAGTGTAATGTTGGGAAACAAATCAAGTGTTGCAATTAAACTTTAAAAAATTTTTCCAAATATTGTAATTTGGCATTGCTTAGTGCATTGTGTACATTAAAGAAAATTAAAGATGTAAATTATTTTGAAATATGTTAGAGTGAATTGTGGTCAACATGAGTAGGATGATAAGATTGGCACTAAGGTGGGTTTTGAGTG
This sequence comes from Epiperipatus broadwayi, assembly GCA_028023455.1. Classification (NCBI taxonomy): domain Eukaryota; kingdom Metazoa; phylum Onychophora; class Udeonychophora; order Euonychophora; family Peripatidae; genus Epiperipatus; species Epiperipatus broadwayi. The sequence continues at coordinate 1,170,631 of JAQFVV010006335.1, forward strand.
TTCCATCATCAGATTTTTAATGAAATAGATGGCTGAAGAGTTGTGGGGTGGAGTGTTTGAAGCCTGTCATTAAATTATGAAGATTGACTATCTTAATATAAGCTGAGCTTTGATTGTATATATGTATGGAGATGATAATCTAAACCAACTGACAATTGCTAGTTTAGCAGGAAATACATATATTGGTGATTATTTATCTTTTTAACATTTGTGTGATCAATTGTATCAGTAGTATGAGATAGCATGTATGGATGAGGGTCATGTGAAAGTCTGAGATCAAACCAAAATATAATATTTGATATAAAAGTGCAGGTATAAAAAAGCCTATCCTGTAAAAAAAAAATCATATTTCAAAATATTCATAGATAAATTATATGCATTTTATCATTAATCTCCAAAAATCAATGAAAGTTAAAAACAATTGCCATTAATAATAAGTAATAATATCTTAATAATGTTAAATTTTAATGGTTATGTCAATTTACATGGATATTATCTCCTCATTTCTTTTCTTTATATATGTATTTTATATAACAACAATAGCTTTTTTAAAAATGGAAATTTTATTTGTATTATGTAATATATATATATATATATATATATAGTAATAATAAAAAGTCAGCTGTCACATGACTTATATATAGCTTGCATTTATCAATATGTAAAATTAAGAGTATGCTAATGAGCTCTAAACAAGCTTTCTTTTTTATTTTTTTATTATGATAAATGCTACTACAAGAGAAGACATTTATCATAATAAAAAAAAGCTTGTTTAGAGCTCATTAGCATGCTCTTATATATATATATATATATATATATATATATATATATATATATATATATATATATATATATATATATATATATATATATATATATTGTAATGGAAAATGAATGATGTTTGTAACAGAAATAATAGTAAATTGATAGAAAATGATCCATTATTAACATATATGTTTATCTAATCTGTTATTTGTAACAGTAAGTAAACATTGTCATAGTATAGATAAATAGATGAGTGATGAAATGATAGTTGCCATAATTCAATAACTAAATATAACATTATAGCCCGATTGCAACTATCCTAAACATTAATTGTCACATTAGTAAAGAAATAAATAAATTATCTCATTTCTCCATATAAAATAACAACAATGACAATTAAAACTATCATCATTAAAGATTTAATAATATCTAAATATTGGGGATGTCATTTGAACAATAAAACATACTGGCCATTGTCATCAAATAAAAGAATATTAAATATAGCAACTGAATAAAATTACCCACTTTGAGATTTCTGGAGTGCATTATGCTTATCTCCCATACTAGGTTCTTTTAACAAAGAATCCTTCATATTCTTCTTTCCAACCATATAAGACCATTCATGGTCATATGCACATACTGGTGCTATTCAGGACAACTTATAAAATATATATTATATAAAGTTAATATTATGAAGTTGGAAAGGAATTATATCACTCTTGATTCAGTTTAGCTAAGTATATGTGTTTTCCCACGAGCACCACTAGATTGTTTTAAATCTACATACATATCTGTCTAGAGTGTACTGAGTTCAAACTCATTCAGTACATTTTTATCACACATGACTTGGATGACTAATGAAAAAATGACATTCTTACATTTATCTATATCGATAAAATTACAAGATCCCAATATTACCAAAATTTATATTATAGATCAAAGATACCTATAGACATTGCTAGCTCATTTTATGTATATTGATGAACAGACATGTATAATCTTATTAATGGCTTCCAAACAAACATGTGAAGACCATTATTGATATTGATGGCCATTTAACTAGATTATTTTTCATAATATAAAGGTAATAATGATAATGATAATAATGATGAATGATAATAATAGTGATATCATGATAATATTGATAATAATAGTGATAGTGATGATACCAGCCATAGCTTATTAATAAACTCACAACAATAAATTTATCTTTATAAACTTATAGGCATCCATTAAAAATTATCCTATTTCAAACGGGGATTTAAATATTACATTCACTAGCATTTATATAAGTCTATAGTTATTTACTAAAATACTTTTATAGTTAAAACTAGGATTTAACAATAATAGTGACGATGATTGATCATCATGAATCTCTTTGCATAATATTCAACTTTCCATAAACCCCTATTTATTAAAATATATTAATTGTGTTAACTGTTAGATTGAGTGATTATAATTTATTAATGATTATGATGGCGATCATAACTCTTATATAGTATTATTTGAAACATTTTAACCAATAACACGATATCCATTTTTGATGAGGATGATCAAAACTCATGGACACAACCCAATTTTAGCCTTTCCACTATTGAACTATAATTATTAAAATTTGGTTATTATCAAGCTTAATCCTTAAATACTCAAAGATAAATTAACATTCTAGTTTACTTAACCTTTTGCGAGCGCTTAATATTAGCAAGTGATTGCTCAATATTTACGAATGTTAATAATTAATAACTGTGAGCAATGATGATGAATTAAAATGATAGAATCAAGACAAGAAAAACACAACAATATTTTTTTAATAAGAACTCGGAAAACCAATTAAGACATAGATAATTATATTTTATTAATACTATTACTCTTTCTTTCTTTCTTTAAAATCAAATCAATAATTAAATAAATGGCTTATTATTACATTAATTCAATACAAAAATTAATATAAAAATTTATATAAGCACAAGCAAATAAACTTAATATATAGGTTTGTCATTTCCGGATATTTTAAAATAAGCTGGCTTAAAAAAATACATTTTGTGGAATGCTTACTTAAGTCTTTCCTAACTTATTATATCATAAAATAAATTTCATATGTATCCTGTGTGTTTTATTTCACTTCCATTCATATGTAAGCCTTGCTTTATAATTTCTCATATTTAAACTATTTACATATAACCTATTCCTTGACATTTTTGTATAAGCAGTTACACATGCACACATTCGGTAATGTTAACATATATGTTTAAAATGTATACCCACAAATTACATATATAAAAATATTTTTGCAACCGTTTAGTAAAAGAAAATAAATACATGATATTAATTTTAATATGCAACAAGATAAAAAAAAAAAAACATTATAAATGCATATATTTATAGGTTGCTCATTATCATTAACAACTGAAGAACAATTAAAAAAAAACATTTCAACATTACAATATATAATAAAAAAAAATAATAAAAAATAATGAAAAATTTAAGTTTAAAGATTTAAACTCTGTTTGTGCTATGTTGTGTGATATTGCAAATAACTATAGATAAACAAGTCTTTAATGTTTCTGTATCAAAAGAAAAAATGCTTTGACCAGTAAATTAAGGTTTACTTTTAATAAGTAAGAATAAAAATCTGTTAAAGAAAGTTCATAGTTACCCGATCACTTTCACTTCTTATAAATGTCCTGAGTTTGAATTTTCAGACTGCTTGTCTTTGCTCCATAAAAAAGAAAGTTATTGCAGATACTGTTAAGATAAACATGAATCAATTGACTTGCTTGTTTCTTTAATTCTAAAATTATTTATTGTTGAAAGGCTTCCTTCTACCATTTTAAAAAGAGTTATTATAAATACTTTTTAATAAGTATGTACTGGTGGATTTGCTTGTCTCTCCCATTTTTAAAAAAATAATCGCTTTAGACACTTTAGATGACTGAGGTAAACTTTAACAAAAATTTGATTCATGGCTTCAAACTTGGCTATATATGGAATTTATACATTTTCTCTTCCTCTTCCTTCCTCTTCTCCATCCATCCAAAGGTATTGAGCCTTGAATAGACCAGGAGCCAGAAAAAAAGCATTTCATATAGCTTGTGTGGTTGGCTTCAAACTCTTTCATTTTGTTGGTTATTATTTGATTGGTATATGAGACCACCGTACATTAGTGATTTTAACTCATTCTGTGTTAATCAGGAAGCAGAAAAAAATGCTTTAGCAATGCAGAGTCATGGTATTATACTCAGAAAAATATGTTAATCTCATTTCATAGAATTGTCAATATCCTCTTCTTATAAATTCAATTTTGTTCCATTTTCCCTCTTTTTTTCAATATTAATATTTCTGGGAATTACTTGTATATCCGCACATCTTCGTCTATTTTTGACTTTATACAAGAGTCCTTTCCTTCTTTTCCCTTGTTCAATTTTTAAAGAATAAAAAAAAAAATCAAATCGCCCACTTTCCTTTTTTTTTCCTTTTTCCTTTTTCAACATTAATAACGAGGAAAAAATTGAGTGAGACTTACATCTCTGTTTAATAATAATGACTGAGTGAGTCTCTCAATTAATAAATGACTGAGTTACATCTCTCTCTAAAAAAATAAATCTTAGATACAGATAAAAACAATACAACAAAGCTGGCAATCTATAGCCCTTACAAATAGGTGTAAAAGTGTTTTTGTGTTTATACAGACATTCTTATTCTTTCACACTTTTTTGCACTTGTACATTTTCAAATCCCAATCTCTTATCTAGATCACTTTATTTGACACTTTCTTTCTGATCTGCTTTATTTTAACCAAAAATAAAACTAGATAACTGAAAATATTAATTATTTAATAAGAAAATAACATATTAAAATATCATTTCTTACAACATTATATTCATTCACCTATTAATTTATCAACTATATATTACACATATAATATATGTACACATAAATCTATATATATATATATATATATATATATATATAAAATAATTTTTTTTTAATTAAATAATATGTATGTAAGTGAAATGAGTCATATATCTACAATATATATATATATTGAACCGTATTCGAATATGTGTATTCGAAACACCGGTCTCTTAGGCAGAGAAGAACATACTTGGAGAGTAGGTATGCCCAAACGATAGCTATAAAGTATATAACTAACGTTACATTTCCAGGACATAACTTCGTCTCGACTGTTGAGTTCAACACCAAGTTCAAAGCACTTTTTTGTTTGTGTATAAACACGGGCGCCAGCTATCTATTCAAGGATGAATAAATAATGCAATTTGAACAATGGCCACTAACCCAACGCCTAAATCCATGACTAGCTCAGCTGTTTGTAATCACTAATAGATTATACGTAATTAGTGATTGAAAGAATTAATAAAAGAATTTGTTAAAAAGAATTGATAAAAAGAATTTGGTAAAAGGATTGATAAAAGAATTGACCGACAAATAAAGTTTAATTTTAAAGATAATTTATTAACTAACATTTATTTACTAAATTTAAACATTCTAATAAAACACACGCATATTCTAAATTAACATTTCTAAATAGTCTAATTATTCCTATAGATTCAATAACAGAACACTCTAATTTAACTAATAAATATTGATATAATGATCACACACATATTAACTCATGCACACACATAATAATGATAATAAAGGACTACATAGCATTTGAAATTTAATCACACACATATCAATAGTTCATTTATGTATGATATCGAGTTCATATAATTAGTCTCTTGGAGGATTCACACAAATTAATGAAATGCGATGGCTATTACAGTATAACGAAAATAAGCAAATGTTTTACCTAGGATTTTGAACGTAGATTTAACACTTTGTTTTCTTCTTGTTTGTTGTTTCTTCCAGTATGAATGGTTCCAGTATGAATGCTTCCAGCTGGCTGGGACATTTCCTTGCTGAGTTTCCTGATTTTCACAATTATTACTATCGAAGACAATTAAATATGGATGGAGATTTTCTACGATGTTAAGCTGACATTATTTCACAGGCAGATCTGCTGTTTTCATCGGACATCTAGGCTGGAGATGAATGTGCATTCCAAAATATTCTCAACACTGCATTTTTTTCTTAACTGACTCAATTAATTTCTGAACTGCACTCTCTCAATAACTTTGTGAACCTGATTGTGTCAACTAATTTGTGGAATGAATTACTGTCCGATAAAAAAGGTCTATTTATACCTGCGCCTTGTTGTCTTGCTGATATCTCCGGCAAAGATCTGTTGTCGAATTGATAATCATTTGATAAACATGTTTTGAAAGATTGCTTAATTAGTAATAGCCATGCAAAAACATATTGTTTTATATTAATTAATATCTAATAGCCATTGCCACGTTTTTTAATGATAATCTTCTTTAACTTTCACATACATTTTATATATTTACAAATGTACATATATACGCACATATATTTTTAATACAATTTACTATTTAGTTTTAACATTATTTTTCTTTAATTAAAATTGAATGAAAAGAGATTTGCATGTTTTAACTTTTCCAAATTATATTTTTACGAATACCAAAAAAAAACTATTTAATTCTTATCTTTTTTCGAAAACAAGCTGCAATAAATTCTTCAACATTTAATTTTATGTTTTTCTTTTATGAAAGATTACTTTAATAATAATTTTAGATAAAAATTATATGTGATATAGGTACATTACACCGCCCTTCCTTTTGAGAGTAAAATGCGTCATTTTTGACCATTTTATCTCTGACAACATTAAATCTTAATTTATTATTCTTTCTAAGTTTTCTTTTTGGTATCTTTTCCTTTCCATACTAAGGGCAATCTCCAATTATGCTTTTATTCTTTCTATGCTGGTAACATTGCTTACAATGTTCATCCTGGATAATGACCACGAGGACAAACTAAATTTGTGGCACAGGGATCTTTTGTAAATGAAGCTTTGGCTGCCGATTCTCTTGATCAGACTTTGACTAAGAAAAGGTGGCTGCAAATGGCAGGAATTTCAACTGTCCATTTTCGACTTACGCCCTGGAAAACGATTGCCAATTCTCTTGATCAGACTTTGACTAAGCAGCTACAATGGCAAGAATTTTCAATTGTCCATTTCCGATTTATGCTTTGGAAAATGAGGTACGAGATATGGGGATTCTCCCCCGAAAAGTGACTCATGACTTACTCTGGTTGTTGCCAGTGCGTTTTTTTAAAAGAGGAATGATCCCGGCCAATCTGTTATGGGTACTAGAATTTATCCAGTTGAGAGCTTTAAACTTAATCCTTATCTATCTTATTTCAATACTACCCTCATCCCTTTAGATTCAAACCCTTATACACTACTAATATAACTTAGATTGACTTTATATTATTTATCACTAATCCTACAATATTATTTTAAATACACATGAACATTACTTTAACATATTTATTTATATTATTCTGAACTATTACGAACATTATCTTACATATTTATTTAACTTACAATACTATTCTAAACTACCACGGACATCAATTTACATATTTATTTAACTTGTTTTTATTTTATGTATTTCCGTTATTTTATTCATTTATTTAAATCTACAACTTTTACTTTTATATCATTAATTTGACCCATTTATTTAACTTGATTTTTTATTTATTTGAACTGTTTATTTACGAACATTTCCTTAATTAATATGTGCGTGGAGAAAAAAAATATTTTATTTTGCGAAGCCTCCATTATTATTATCTGACAAAACAATCCATCATTTTAAATAGCGAAATTCTAATTCAGGCTTTTCACCTACGTCAAAATAATTATATTAGACTCATAGTCCTGTTCTGGTCCTTTTTGTTTATTTCCTTTACTATTCTGCCTGATTACTAACTTTTAAGCTATGTCAGGCAGTTCCTTCTTTCTTTCTACTAATTTTATAATATAAATCATACTCCATATTCTCACTTCTATTTCTTGATTAAAATCCATTTTATCTCTTTCTCTTTCCGTTTTTTCTGCCTTGTAAATTAGAAAACTTTTAAGCTTTACAGACCTCCGTATTTTTCCTAATCATGAATATTTTTTCCTATGCTTTCTCTTTGTTTTAAATCTATGTATACAGCAAATGCGAATGTTTACTTTAAACCTTTTATTTTTAATTCTTTGTAAAAACTCTTCTACACTATCTACTACCTTGAACTTATGTTTTTCTTCTATTTCTTGATCTACATTTCCCCCTGTCTTAGCACTATCCTGTTCTGCTTTAATTTCTATTTCAGTCTTCTCTGTTTCAACACTATCTAGTTCTACCTCAATTTCTATATCTTTCATGACCTCAACTTCCTGACTATCTTTAACTAAATCTAACTCTCTGCCTTCTTGGTTCTCCTCTACTTTCTCTATTATTTCACTCCTCATTCCTTTAATTTCACATCTTATTTCTCTTATTCTCGCAATGAATTCTTGATGACTTTGCCTGAATTCTTGACGCATTTCTTCCATCTTATTTATCATCATTTTCAGCATCTGCATCTCAGACATTTCTTTCTCTTTTTCCATTTTTAAAACAATATTTTATTTCACTAAATTTAATATATGGCTTATTTATTTATTTCTGAGTAAAACGGAAACACATGCTGACCACCACTTTTGTCCATTTTTCTACCCGATCTAATGCTTTAACTCCACCCAAATATCAGCTGTCTCTGATTTGATAGCATAAATGTCAAAATCTCTTTTCATTTTGAAAAAAAAAAAGTTTTCGGTCAATTCTTTTTTTTAAAATTAAAACACTTTTACATAGGTAATTTAACTGTTTAGATTTTTATTTTCAACAAGAACAAAGTATTTCTTTACTATTGTTTCTTAGGTTCAGCCCCAAGTTGGGTCTAGCCATTTGAACCGTATTCGAATATGTGTATTCAAAACACCGGTCTCTTAGGCAGAGAAGAACTTACTCGGAGAGTATGTATGCCCAAACGATAGCTATAAAGTATATAAATAACGTTACATTTCCAGGACATAACTTCTTCTCGACTGTTGAGTTCAACACCAAGTTCAAAGCACTTTTTTGTTTGTGTATAAACACGGGCGCCAGCTATCTATTCCAGGATGAATAAATAACGCACTTTGAACAATGGCCACTAACCCAATGCATAAATCCATGACTAGCTCAGCTGTTTGTAATCACTAATATATTATACTTAATTAGTGATTAAAAGAATTAATAAAAGAATTTGTTAAAAAGAATTGATAAAAAGAATTTGGTAAAAGGATTGATAAAAGAATTGACCGACAAATAAAGTTTAATTTTAAAGATAATTTATTAACTAACATTTATTTACTAAATTTAAACATTCTAATAAAACACACGCATATTCTAAATTAACATTTCTAAAATAGTCTAAATATTCTTATAGATTCAATAACAGAACACTCTAATTTAACTAATAAATATTGATATAATGATCACGCACATATTAACTCATGCACACACATAATAACAATAATAAAGGACTACATAGCATTTGAAATTTAATCACACACATATCAATAGTTCATTTATATATGATATTGAGTTCATATAATTAGACTCTTGGGGGATTCACATAAATTAATGAAATGCAATGGCTATTACAGTATAACGAAAATATGCAAATGTTTTACCTAGGATTTTGAATGTAGATTTAACACTTTGTTTTCTTCTTGTTTGTTGTTTCTTCCAGTATGAATGGTTCCAGTATGAATGCTTCCAGCCGGCTGGGACGTTTCCTTGCTGAGTTTCCTGATTTTCACGATTATTACTATCGAAGACAATTAGATACAGATGGAGATTTTCTACGATGTTAAGCTGACATTATTTCACGGGCAGATCTGCTGTTTTCATCGGACATCTGGGCTGGAGATGAACGTGCGTTCCAAAATATTCTCAGCACTGCAATTTGTTTCTTAACTGACTCAAATTATTTCCAAACTGCACTCTCTCAATAACTTTGTGAACCTGATTGTCTCAACTAATTTGTGGAAAGAATTACTGTCCGATAAAAAAGGTCTATTTATACCTGCACCTTGTTGTCTTGTGGATATCTCCGGCAAAGATCTGTTGTCGAATTGATAATCATTTGATAAACATGTTTTGAAAGATTGCTTAATTAGTAATAGCCATGCAAAAACGTATTATTTTATATTAATTAATATCTAATAGCCATTGCCGTGTTTTTTAATGATAATCTTCTTTAACTTTCACATACATTTTATATATTTAAAAATGTACATATATATACACACATATAATTTTAATACAATTTACTATTTAGTTTTAACATTATTTTTCTTTAATTAAAATTGAATGAAAGAGATTTGCATGTTTTAACTTTTCCAAATTATATTTTTACGAATACCAAAAAAAAAACTATTTAATTCTTATCTTTTTCGAAAACAAGCTGCAATAAATTCTTCAACATTTAATTTTATGTTTTTCTTTTATGAAAGATTACTTTAATAATAATTTTAGATAAAAAGTATATGTGCCTATATCAATATAGGTACAATATATATATATATATATATATATATATATATATATATATATATATATATATATATATATATATATATATATATATATATATATATATATATATATATATTTAATGGACTTGACAATAATAGTAAATAAACAATTAATTAAACATGTTGCATGCACATATACAGGCATACACCACATTTATTTAGTCTAATACTATGTGTATACTGACAAATTGTCATTGCATAATAATAACATTCAAATTTTATAAGCTATATAAAATTTTCTCACTCACACACTGACTTACATAAAACTTTTATTTAAATACCTACATACAATATATAAAAATGTTGTTATACCTTGAGTGCATTCATTTATTTAGTTTGAAACACCAAATATGAGAACTTTAAATAATAATAAAAAAGCTTATAAAATATATTTTTATGAAGTTTTTCTTTCTTTAAAATGTTATAATACAAGTCAAAATTAGTATAACTTTTTCTATCTTTAATATATTAAATACTGTTATGACAATTCATCATTACCATACACTTAGGTAAGACACAGGACACAAATTTACAGAAAGTTCAATAAACATGATGTTATATACAAACAATATTAAAAAAAGGAAAATAAAAGAAGCAATATTAATAAAAAAATAAAACTAAAATTTAATACAGAGACTGGGATTATGGTGATATTATTATAAATATAGTTTTAAAAAAAAATTAGAGAAAAATATATAAAGATAAAATTAATTACAAATAAATTTAGGTTTCTAAAAAGGTATACATAGGGTTATAAACAGAATATATCTATAGACATTACATATTAATGAAATAAAAATATAGCATAACATTGAAATATAAAATAGTATAATATAAAATATAAAGTTATTAGAGCAAAATTTTATAATATATAATAATATTAATAAAAGTTAAATTATATATATATATATATATATATAAAGAAAAAGTTGTAGTGATATAGATATAGTTAGTTTAATTAATGTGTAATAGAGAAAACTATGGGTATAAGATAATTTCTTTTTAAATATTTTTTAGTTTTAAGGAATTAAAAGTAGTTAAGTTAGTAGATTATAATATTTATGGTTTTAGATATTAAAAAATATATATACATATAAAATATTATTAATAACAGAAAAAGGAATGAAAAAATGATAAATATGATTTAAAAATTAAAAAGAATATTCTTAATTAATGAATTAAGTTTGAAATGAGAATTATATTAAAATAAAATAAGTATTTTATTAATGTGGAGATAATAAAATTAAAGTTTAACTTTTATAAATAATTGAAAATATTACTTACAACTTTAAATTACAACTGTAAAAACAATTTATTTAAATTAATAATTGTTCATGAATAAGTATATTTACAGTCAGAAATACACATGTACAATTAATACTTATTTTATATTTCATAGTGTATATTTTATTTTATATTACCTGGAATATGTTTTTGATTATAATTATTTTAGGTTTATTAAATTTTGTTATATTTTAATTTACATTGTTTTTTTAATGTTTTATTAATATTATTGTTTACATTTTTATGGTTTTATTTATATAGATAAATATTTTATTTTGGTTCATTATTTCATAGCTCTGAAAAAGACTTCAGTAGTCAAAATGTAAAATTATCTGTACATATATGTAACGTGTTTTTTTTTTGCTAAGAATGAATAAATTACATTTAGTTTGATAAAAGTATAATCACTTTTTCACATGTCTCCAAAAACCTAATAAGAGTGATTGTTTTCATAAATGATTTATTAATTATTCATCTTTAAATAAAAGTTTTGTGGAGACATAAAATCATTATTATTATTATTATTATTATTATTATTATTATTATTATTATTATTATTATTATTATTATTATTATTATTATTATTATTATTATTATTATTATTATTATTATTATTATTATTATTATTATTATTATTATTATTATTATTATTATTATTATTATTATTATTATTATTATTATTATTATTATTATTATTATTATTATTATTATTATTATTATTATTATTATTAATAGTGTTACTAACTAATTAAAAGACTATCCAAATTGTCAAAGTGTAATTGTTACAGTTGTTTTAAAATATATTTATTAAACATAGTAATATACAGTTAAACTTTATAAAAATTTACATAGCATTCAGAATGAAACTTGAAAAAGTCAATGTCATTCAAATATAACTAATACATATGTTTTCAATGCCAGTTGATTTCCTTTTAAAAATTAATGGTATTTTAGCATCTGTTCATGGTTTGTTTAGAAGTTGTACTGCTGGATAACTTTTAAACTTTCTATTCAAATATTAGAATTAAAAAATAAAATAAAATTTAAAACTTTAGACTGATTTGAAATAAATTGTTTAAATAATAGTTAAAATAAAAGTTTATCAATTAATTAAAACAAATTGAAGTGATGTTTTATGATAATGTGTGCATTATTTTTATACAGACATGCACATTAAGATTTCTACTGCATTTCTGTAATGTGATATTGCTCAACAAACACAATTTAAATGGGGAAGTAGGATATTCAGATTGGTAGCATAATTATTAACTTTATAATTCATCTGACCTTAAACTTTTAACTTTATTAAGAAAGTCTCAGCATTAAGCATCTGAATTGAAAATAACCACATGATTAAGTTTATTAACTCTATTTCATTATTAAATAAATTATTTATTCAACTCTGATATAAATATAACTAAAATGCCATCATCACAGACATTCAACATATATTAAGTATTTTGTATGGACCCCATGTTTAAAAGTGGTCATAATAGAAAATCAATTAACTTCCTCATGTAAATGTAAATCTGAAGAGATAGTTCCTAAGAGTTTGCAATTAAAATCTCCAATTATTTTTCAGAAAACTGAGAAAATCACTCAGAGAGCAAATAAGACTTTGTTAATTAGAAAGAAAATATGCTGAAAAGTTATATATATATATATATGAAAATCAAAAACAAGTTTTAATCATGTTAAAACCTGCTGTCGCTTGTATTAATGATCAATAGATGGCGTTTTTACCAAAAATACCGACCAAGCGTATGTTTGTTTACATAAATGATCAATGAGTTAGAATTAACTATCTCTTTCATTTTATCCCACCCTCAGATAAGCTGATTTCAAGCTGATTTGCTATCATCAGTGAAGGACAGAGCCAAGAAACTAGATCTAAACACTGACTCCAAGTGTTTATGCACAAAGTTTTTATCAGTTTGCAAGCATGAAATTTTTCAGGCCGATAAAGTCTTCAAACTCAGCCAAACAAGCTAGATAGGTATATGTGTCTGATCTCAGTTCAGTTTCTCCACATAGTCAAAGCCTCTGCAATCTATATCATTGCAGAAACCTTTAAAGGTACATTTATAAAAAAACAGTTTTAATCATGTTAAAACCTGCTGTCGCTTGTATTTATGACTTTACCGGTCTGAAAAATTTCATGCTTCCAAACTGACAGAAACTTTGCGCATAAACACTTGGAGTCAGTGTTTAGATCTGGTTTTTTGGTTCTGTCCTTCACTGATGATAGCAAATCAGCTTGAAATCAGCTGATCTGAAGGTGGTCTAAAATGAAAGAGATAGTTAATTATGACTCTTTGATCGTTTATGTAAACAAATGTACCCTTGGTCAGTGTTTTTGGTAAAAACGCCATCTATTGATCATAAATACGAGTGGCAGAAGGTTTTAACGTGATTAAAACTTGTTTTTGGTTTTTCATAAATGTACCTTTAAAGGTTTCTGCAATGATATAGATTACAAAGGCTTTGCCTATGTCGAGAAACTGAACTGAGATCAGACCCATATAGCTATCTATCTTGTTTGGCTGAGTTTGAAGACTTTATCGGTCTGAAAAATTTCATGCTTGCAAACTGATAGAAACTTTGTGCATAGACACTTGGAGTCAGTGTTTAGATCTAGTTTCTTGGGTCTGTCTTTCACTGAAGATAGCAAATCAGCTTGAAATCAGTTGATCTGAGGGTGGGCTAAAATGAAAGATATAGTTAAATCTGACTCTTTGATCGTTTCAGTAAACAAACGTACGCTTGGTCGGTGTTTTTGGTAAAAACGCCATCTTTTGATCATATATATATATATATATATATTATTGTAAAAGCATTGAATTTTTAATATTAGAGGATATAAATAATCCAACATATAAATACAACTAAAGTACCACCATCGCAAACTGTCAGGCAAAGGTGTGCTTATTTGTATTGAGACAATAAACACATCTTTGTTAAGTTTTCATCATAGAGTTGAGTTTTATTTGAGACTATAAATGTTGATGCATATACAGCTAATAATACTATTATTACCCTTGAATATCACTGATATACTTTACTTAGCTCCATCAGTACTTGAGGTAATGATATAACAAAATACAACGTTTAAATTCAGATTTTTAAAATCATTTTAATATGAAAAAAAATTGCTCCTAATAGATTCTGTCAAAAAAATTGTTTAAAATATATATATATCAAAACGGTTTTATTTAACATCACATTTTTGTTTTTGTATTTAATAATTATTGAATAATTTAGTTTTTGCTTTCTTAAAAAAAAAAAAAAAACAAAAACAATCTTTATATAAAATTAAACACCTTGCAATGTAAATTTTTTTGTGAAGAAATATATATTATCAAGAAATTCAATGTTTTTAAATGGCCATTTACATATATTTACTAACTATATAATATAACTGTAAAATTAAAAAAAAAAAACATCTCAAATGTCTTTAATTTGATTTTATTTACATTATCATACAAAATGTATATATTCAGCACATTCTTTACAACAAGCGCAGTAGCCTTGCAAGCAAGTAGTTGGTTGCAGGCGGTTGTGGGTTTGCGTCATGGCCGATGCTATGACATATATAAAAAAAGCATAGTTCTAAGATGTTTGAGTGCTGAAAGTGATGAAGTAGAGTGCGGGGAGGCTGATATCTAGTGTCTATCACTCTGCCACCGCATTAAGCCATTTGGAGCATGATAGGTGAAAATTAAAACATTTAAATAAACTACTATATTGTAACCAGTCTCTCCAACAGTCTCTGATAAAGAAAGAGTGAAAAAGAACATTATTCCTAGAACTTACCAATTGATTGACAATAACCACTCAATCTATTATTTATTTTATTTTAACTTTTTGATGTAATGTTTAATTTATGTATATTGTCTATAATAAATTTAATGTAATTTTAAAAGACTTAAACTCAGATTTCAAACTGCTGGCAGCTATCTAATTTGTCTTTTATAAACTGATACACATGACCACATAGAAGTGAAAAAAGTAAATGATCTCCAAGTTATATATTTCATGCTGAACCAGCGCTCATTAGTGAGTTCAAATCTCCATCTCCCACACATATATACAATCATTGCTCAGTTTATATTAAGATATCAAATCTTCAAATTTTAATGGATAAGTTTCAATCTTCTCGACTCTCCAACTCTTCTGTCATTCATATAATTAAAAATCTGAGTATGACAATAATATTGCCATCATCAAGGGTTTTGAGTATTTTGTTCTGGGATTTTTAATGATATGGATGATTGAAGAGTTGGAGAGTGGAGAAGACTGAAGCTTTTCCATTAGAGTTTGAAGATTCGTTATCTTAATATAAACTGAGCAGTGAATGTACATATGGGTGGGACATTGTGAACTGAACCAACTGTTGGGTGCTGGTTCAGCACAAAATACATATATTGGAGATCATTTATCGTTTTCACATGTACGTAATCACGTGAATCTGTTGTATAAATCGGTTGGATAATTGTGAAAAAATTTGAAAGTGTGCCTTTTAGATATAAGTAACTAGATATCATATTGAATACTGTAATGCGTTAACTATGAGACATATTTCTGAATAACTAATCCTAAGTCTGATTACAATCCCATACAGTTACAAATTTATCTGGTTCACATCCAAATCCAAATCATACGGTATAACCACAATTCATATTATTATTATTGTGCCGGAAGTCCTTATTACGGTCTTTATCTTTTTATATATACATTATGTGCAAGTATATATATTGATCACATTATAGGGATACTTTATTTTTCTAATTCTATGACAAACGTATTTTAGCAAGGCTGCGAATCTGATATAAAATATAATTTAAAGCTTTAATAATGACTGTAGCAGTTAAGAGGGTAATATCGGTGCATTAATTATTTAGACAATAAGGGGAAAAGATTTATAGTTTGTTTCGTTAAATCATGAGAAAATGACATTATACTAAAATAAGTATCTATTTTCAGTCTATAATCACTGATAAAATAAGTATCTATTTTCAGTCTATAATCACTGATACGTATTTTATGGGCAATTGCACAATTCGTTGTTAAAACTTAAAATAATCTTTCAAAATATTGCCAATAGGAATTTCAAGTTTATTTTCCTTTTTTTTTTAGTAAATTGATTCATTTCTTTCAAATCATTAATCTTTATATGAAATAAAACATCGCAGGAAATACTGCACAAATCAACAGACTTCAATCGATTTAAAATAGTACCGATTATATTAGTTTGACTGCTTTATTTAGCAATATATTTGAACGAATACAATAACATGTAATTTGAATAGCTTTGTCACAATATTGTTATAGTTGAGAGTATACTATTCTTTTGTAAATATTCTTACATGTGAATATCACTTTGCAAATACATATCTACTATAAAGCATTTCTTACACTTATCTTTCAGTGCTCTTATAAAAGATTTTAACCATCTTAATTGTAAAAAATCATTTACCCTCTCCTTGTCTCTTTTTTATTTCACATTCTTTTCTAATATAAACTTAGAGTTTTTCTGTTTATAAATCAACATTTTTATGTAACTTACTCAGTAAATATTTTTTGTATTTATTTTTATTAAATTCTATTTCTAACTTTCTTTGTATAATTTATTTTTTTCTTAATCTTTTACATTCATACTTCTAAAGACTACTGTTTTTACATTGTCAACCAACACTTCAAACAAAAGAGTGAACAAACTATTGCAATGCCCCCTATAATTTCTTCATTATTACTTCACATTTTTTATTAATCAAAAATCTAAAACCATAACTTGATTATTAACTATTAAAATTTTATTAACTATACTTATTTTATATGGCTTAATTGTGGGTTTTTTTCTGAACTCTACAAATTTTATTAAACATGCTTTTAGTTTTGTTTTGGTGTTGTCAAAAATTGTGATATATAGAGTGCTCCTTCCAATGCTTACTTTATTTTTATCAAGACACTATTTATTAACCAATCCATTTAAATAAATTTTAATTAATACATAAAAAAAAATCCTATATTATATATTTATTTTTTATTTCAACTTTCATATATCAAAAACGTACAGCTAACATGCAAATTGCTAATGCATGCAGATCCACATTCTGATGTCACACAATCAAAACCTTTTTTCTTTTTAATCCTGCTAAACTCAGTGAGATATAAAAAACTGTTATCATATTTTAATTACCATTATTAATTGCAAGTAAGACAAATGTTGGATTAATGAAAAATTACAATTTATTTATGCATATACATAATCAGAATATAAAGAATAACACAATTGACAGAAACCCTCAAGAAACATCAGACTATTATCTTTTACCTGGGAGTAAATTCAGTATACCAACACTTAACGATCTATTGTCTAATCAGCTTTATTTAACTGCATGAGCTAGTTTGATGCAAAATTATTGCCTAATTATGCACTCACTCTTTACTGCCCTCTGTATCTTAATAGGGTTGATCCAGTCTGACTGCACAGACTAATTGTAAACACTATTACCTATTAATATCACTGGTCCCAATCCAGATATAAGATTTTTCAATCTTATTCACAAGCTTTAGGATACACTAAACATCAATATTACGCAATACACTATTAGGAAGTTGAGATTAATGGAAAGCATATCAGTCTGCAGAGCTTGAAAAATTATATTAATTGACTAGATTATAAATAAATAAGAGAATTAAAAATCATGTGCATCAGACAATCTTTAACATCCATTTTACTGACATGAAAATAAATATCACCTAATGCCTAGGTAGGAAGTATACATCTACGTGACATTAGTGACTGAGACTTAAGAACTAAATGGTAGGAATAGGTTTCTATCTGATAAAGAACAATAATAATAAATAATCTAAATATAAGCAGCAGTAAAATCATCTGTTTTACACTAAAACATATGGCATACAGTAGGAATGTACATCTATCAAATAAATACTGCTCATGCCAAGTCACTGAGTGCAAATAGTAAAAAAAAATATCTGTTTTACACGCATTTTTGGAATATGAAAATATATATTAATAAAGAATTCTAAAATAATATAACATACACTAAAACATTGTTTAATGAAAGTTTAATACTTGGCTTATATGATACATGAATATCCTCCATATGCCTGCTTAACCCAAACCTGTGAGATATTTTAAATTACAACTGTATGTTTTTATAACAGATAAAATAATCTTTCTCAATACATTCAAACTGTCTATGGAGCCTTTTACACATTTTTCAGTATTATTTTCATTGTAAGTTAATTTCTTATTTTACACTTACTATACTCCAAGCTAGTAGAAATAATTAACTAAAACAATATTAAAAAAGCTTTTTAAGTAAATGGTTAGGGTGATTCTAGTTGTTTTATTATATATATTCCATTATTCCATCTGAACAATGGTATATCACATAAATTTAGGCTATCTATTGTCATTGTGATATCTAAACATACATATCTCAATGCCAATAAATCATAATAATCTATACAAAAGTTCAATATAAATTAAATATACACACACAGGGAATTAAACACATAATGTTAGTGAAATAAAGTCATAATAGTATATAATTAACATTCATACAAATTACTTTTTTTACCTTTAACTCTTTCCTTGCTCAATTAATTTATTGGCTGAGTGATGTAAAAGTTCAGACTTTTAACTGGTCAATTCACAAACTCAGTGGTAGAAATATATTCATCTTTTAATATTATATTCATTTTAGTTTGTCAGGTTATGAAAGTAAAAGAAAGTTTTTTCAAAAATATATTTTTATTTATAATTATAAAAAATGTTCAATAGCGGAAAAAATAAAAAAAAACATCGTCGCAAATTACAAGTCATGTAACATCGTTGATGTCCATCCTCAATTTATGTTATTATAAAAGTTAAGATTATTTTAATAAAATCTTTGCATTTTTCTAAAAATAATTATATTTTCAGCATATTTTATCAAAATACATTATAATATGTAAATAAATGACAAAAAAATTCTAAAACATTAACCTTTGTTTGAAAATCAAATAAACAGCTTGGGGCAATCTAAACTCTTGACAAGCATATCAAAATTATTGTTACCACAGGTTTCTTTTTCAATTTACATTCGTGTAAAGTATACAATTTTTTAATAAAATATTACTATTTTGTAAAATAACTACATTTTCAGCATATTTTATGAAAATAGTTTTTTTTTTAAAATGTACATTTATATAATCTATATATTGTAATTATAAAGATATAGGATATTTTCCTTAGATGTATATCATATACTTTATGCTGATACACAATAAAAAAGAAAAGTTATAATTGCATAATGATAATATTAGACAGCTAAGCCCTCGAAAGTGCTTGACTGTCTGATATTATTATTATGCATTTATAGCTTTTATTTTTATTGTGTTTCTTCCCACATAAGTTATGATATATATATATATATATATTGTACCGGACCATATAACTTATGTCAATATATATATATATATATATTGTACCGGACCATACTCCCTGTGGAATTCTTTTCCTAATCTTGCACTGAGCATGAAGTGACCAAGATTCAACAGGTAAAGAAATGGATATCAATTTAGCCGATTGTCTGTACTCATGTGTATTGGTACTTCTAGCTAAATTGATAGAAAGAGTGGATTGACAGGACTCTTCCAGTTAAAAACACCCTTTAGTTGATATCTTATTTGAATGCCCGAATATTTAGAACAATGGCAAGTACACACCTTTGAAAAATCTATTTACAAAATAGACCTTTGCGCGCCACTTCTAGAAAAGAATCTAAAAAATGAATTTTTCACCCTCCTAGAAGGGTGTGCAATACCATATGTTCAGCGGAGCATAAGAATAAGATATAACACCCCGGTAGAGCGATATCCCTTTGTGGCTAGCTCAGTCACTCTACATCTAGGGTCTTCAAATGGGTAAGTTAAATGATTATTACAGGTATGTGGTTGATAAGGAAAGAATACATTTTTATCAATATAAATAATAATATGAAAACGAAAAATGTTTAATATTATGATTAAATATTTATTTAATCCCAAATACCCACCACCGTGTCATACTAATGATGATATAATAACAAAAATACTAAATAATTAATTTTCCCAAACCATATATATTCGAAGCGTTGAAATAGATAAATACAATTTTAAATAAGAAAAATAATAAATCCCTAAAGCTATTTACAATGTTTATAAGTAATGGAAGTGGTCTGAGCTCCTTTTACCCAAGTAGAAATAAATTTTAATTTGTGTGATTTGATATATATATTTCAGATTAGAGATCTTCGGTTATACAGGCATATACTTTTACTGATGACTTTAAAACCTTTTTATTGATAGCAAATATAATAATAAAAACTATACATATATTTGCACTATGAAATATTTCACTAATTTCATATTTTCAACAAGTCAATGGGTTGCATTGGCTCAGATACTATATCGTACTCACCATAAGGTACTGTATCTATTTCTCTTTTGCTATAGATAAATTTCTATACATGTATATACGTGCAGCATAATTATACACTTACTATTATTTTAAATATAAAGTTATTAGAGTACTTGCATACAGGGAATCTATAATAGATCAATCCCTTCTTACACGCATCTTGAGGTGTAGCAGTGACAAAAAAAAAAAACTTAAAAAGGATATATGGTTAAATACATTTTTTTTTGATATTCAGCATTAGATATCATATTTACCGAATATAATAAGCGTATGTACGCATATATATACGCATGTATATTTGTATATGACGAATTTCAGGAGTAACAAAGAGGAAAACGAATAGCAACAACAACAACAACAAAATCTCATTGCAACCTTTGTTGAAAATACAAGAATTTGACATAGAAAAATTGACTCAAAAGATTTAAGTAAAAGCTTTAACATTTATGCCCGTAATAACCGTAATTCAATATACATATGCGAGAGATAACACTCTCTCTCTCTCTCTTTTTTTTTAAAAGATTAATAATAATAATAATAAAAAAAATAATATTAATATATTTAATAGGAAATATCAAAGTTAATTATTTCAATATTAATAAAACATCTTAAAATAAACTTATGTCGGCGTCTTCATTCTTCTCCTCTGGGCTCTGAGTGGGCTTCAAGTCAACTGGCTGTGTGGTGAGGATTTCATCCATTTAGGCATAGGCAGGGCGGCTGGAACTGGCGTGGTCACATCTTGGCGGCTTGGGATAGAGAAAGGGCGGTGCACTGGCTGGTTGTCTACCCCATGGTCATTTTACTGGACTCTCTGGTAGATTGCTTCATATTTTCCTCTGTGTGTATATGATAATAATTTTTATCAAATGTTCATTTGCTAATTTGACTGGTTCATTAAATCTTTAAGAAATCATTAGTTCTTAAAAGAACTGTATAATGGATTTCTTAGAAAGTGTCAGCAGTAGTCTTGTTCATAAATTAATCTCTAAGTAGCTGGGTGCTTGGAGAATTCTGGGGCCAAAGTAATGAACGACTTGAATGCCTACCGAAAGAATGAATCTCACAGCACTGACTAAACTATATCAATCCCACTAGCCCTCTGAGAAGTATGAATCAGCCAATCTTTTCAATTTATCTTATCATTTAGATTATAACATTCCTTACAATTTTTCCAATTAAATTCTACATTTTAAGTTTGATACAATGACTCGTTTCCATATTGATTACTCCGACCACTTGCTTACAAAATCAATTCAAAAGAATTTTTAAAAAGATAACAGTTTAATTATAGCATTATCAAACATTTTGCAAAAGCAATTAACATTCTTAGTTTACAGAATAAAATTAGTTTTTAGAAAAGTAATTAAAAAAAAATATGTACAATTACATTGGAACAATTGCTTTTCTCTATTTGAATTTTTCAGAGAAAAGCCAAATACATAAAATAACATATCATAAAACATATACAAAACGGAAATATAAAACAAAAAAATACATGAGTTTACTCTACAATATTTTCTATGTCAATTTCATATTATTTAAATTGGTGTGTGTGGGTATTTTAATGCTCAGACCGAATTTCCATTATTAATATAGCACATTTATATATTTGTTGTGCTTAATACATACTTTGTGCAAGGCCATTTGATAATGCCTGGCACAATACCCCCCTCTCCAACGAGACTTTTAAATGGGTATGACCATTTAAAGTCTTAAGATTTTATTTATACAGATACTAACTATTTTTCTAACTATATTTTTACTGATTTTTGTATTTCTTTTGACAATCTAAAAAGCACGATGTCGAATGGTGATAATGTGACACCTCATCCCCCATAGCATCGCTATACTCAGCCAAAACTGCACCAGCATCCCAATCCCCAGAGTCAGAGATAAAAGAAAACAAACAGACTGCTAACATGGAGATACCTATCCTTTCTAGAACTCTGTGACAGCCAAGCAAAGTCGAACGAACCATGAAAAATACTATCAGAATAATGTACCAAACTTCGCGGGTGCATCCATGCTCACTTTTTTGAGGCTGACAGGATATTTTGCAACCACAAACGAAGGGCAATGAATTTGTATATATAAGAAGAGTTGAAGTTAATGCTCCTCTGCTCCTTTTATATGAGACTTACAAGTACATTTGCATTACTCCAAATGAGTCCCAGAGAATATTTTCTCTGCTAAAAGAATTGCTCGCATTTTTGCGTGGCGAAAAGTGTTCGTTCACCAGAGGCCACAGAGACTCCAGATCACACAGACATCTCCAGCCAACCCCTGCGTTTCCCCCATCTCCAAATCCCCAGCTCACGAAATGCCGATACGAATCAACCTATACACACAATGCTTGAGAGACAAACGTTCACAAGTAACCTACAACATCTAACCATAAAGACTCCTAAAGTATTTGATCTGATTATTTATCATGTTTACCTAATATTAAGTTTTAACGTTCTTATGTCTGTTTAATAGCTATACTTTCATTATATTTCACTCTCTTTTTAAAACAAAAACAATAAACTCAATTGTAAGTTATTTTAAAATATTACGCTATAATAAATTATTACTTTTATTTGTAATAACCATTTATAGAAATCCTCCGTCCATATTTATATATGCGTATATATGCAAAGTGTGACATTATTTTTCCCCAACTCATTCAGATTTAATAGTATAGTTTATTTCTATTTTAATTACACATGAGACGTCAGTTTTTACTCAGTTTAAAACGGCAACTTTATTTATCTAATAAAATGTTAGCGACTCTGTTTAAAGTGAAAATTGTTAAGCAATTATTAAGATAAAAGAATCTGTACTCTATATAACGAAATATCAACCGTCAATATATTACATGTATATTTATTTAAAATTACTTTTAAGTCTATTTTACTTATACACTATACTTATAGAATACAGTGTTTGCGTTTGATTTATTGCTAACAATTTGAATCGTAAATATATATTAAATATCCGTCGCTACAAAGAATAAACTATCATTTTGGAACTGCAAATTTCTGAGTAAAATATTTTTAATTAACTAAGAATATCTTCAAAAAATATATATATAGCAAACTAAGCGTGTTCATTTGTACGGCCTATTAATTACACTATATATTTTAAAAAAAAAGATCGAATTTTATATAATTTCTCTTATATATGTAGTCAAACTTTTAATTTAGTTTTTAACTCACCTACATAAAGTTTATATATACACACGGCACGTAAATTATTTTTACCGTAATTTATACATTTATATAATTTTAACTTGTTCTTTCCTTAATCGTACCATTTTTACATTTAAAACACGTTGTGCGCCAGTTTTACTGTACCGGACCATACTCCCTGCGGAATTCTTTTCCTAATCTTGCACTGAGCATGAAGTGACCAAGATTCAACAGGTAAAGAAATGGATATCAATTTAGCCGATTGTCTGTACTCATGTGTATTGGTACTTCTAGCTAAACTGATAGAAAGAGTGGATTGACAGGACTCTTCCAGTTAAAAACACCCTTTAGTTGATATCTTATTTGAATGCCCGAATATTTAGAACAATGGCAAGTACACACCTTTGAAAAATCTATTTACAAAATAGACCTTTGCGCGCCACTTCTAGAAAAGAATCTAAAAAATGAATTTTTCACCCTCCTAGAAGGGTGTGCAATACCATATGTTCAGCGGAGCATAAGAATAAGATTTAACACCCCGGTAGAGTGATATCCCTTTGTGGCTAGCTCAAGTCACTCTACATCTAGGGTCTTCAAATGGGTAAGTTAAATGATTATTACAGGTATGTGGTTGATAAGGAAAGAACACATTTTATCGATATAACTAATACTACGAAAACGAAAAATGTTTAATATTATGATTAAATATTTATTTAATCCCAAATACCCACCACCGTGTCATACTAATGATGATATAATAACAAAAATACTAAATAATTAATTTTCCCAAACTATATATAGATTTCGAAGCGTTGAAATAGATAAAATCCAATTTTAAATAAGAAAAATAATAAATCCCTAAAGCTATTGACAATGTTTATAAGTAATGGAAGTGGTCTGAGCTCCTTTTACCCAAGTAGAAATAAATTTTACTTTGTGTGATTTGATATATATATTTCTGATTAGAGATCTTCGGTTATACAGGCATATACTTTTACTGATGACTTTAAAACCTTTTTATTGATAGCAAATATAATAATAAAAACTATACATATATTTGCACTATGAAATATTTCACTAATTTCATATTTTCAACAAGTCAATGGGTTGCATTGGCTCAGATACTATATCGTACTCACCATAAGGTACTGTATCTATTTCTCTTTTGCTATAGATAAATTTCTATACATGTATATACGTGCAGCATAATTATACACTTACTATTATTTTAAATATAAAGTTATTAGAGTACTTGCTTACAGGGAATCTATAATAGATCAATCCCTTCTTACACGCATCTTGAGGTGTAGCAGTGACAAAAAAAAAAAAACTTAAAAAAAAGATATACGGTTAAATACATTTTTTTTTTTTTTTTTGATATTCAACATGAGATATCGTATTCACCGAATATTATAAGTGTATGTACGCATATATACGCATGTATATTTGTATATGACGAATTTCAGGAGTAACAAAGAGGAAAACGAATAGCAACAACAACAACAAAAAATCTCATTGCAACCTTTGTTGAAAATACAAGAATTTGACATAGAAAAATTGACTCAAAGGATTTAAGTAAAAGCTTTAACATTTATGCCCGTAATAACCGTAAATTCAATAGAGCGTCGTGCGAGAGATAACACTCTCTCTTTTTTTAAAAGATTAATAATAATAATAATAATAATAAAATAATATTAATATATTTAATAGGAAATATCAAAGTTAATTATTTCAATATTAATAAAACATCTTAAAATAAACTTATGTCGGCGTCTTCATTCTTCTCCTCTGGGCTCTGAGTGGGCTTCAAGTCAACTGGCTGTGTGGTGAGGATTTCATCCATTTAGGCATAGGCAGGGCGGCTGGAACTGGCGTGGTCACATCTTGGCGGCTTGGGATAGAGAAAGGGCGGTGCACTGGCTGGTTGTCTACCCCATGGTCATTTTACTGGACTCTCTGGTAGATTGCTTCATATTTTCCTCTGTGTGTATATGATAATAATTTTTATCAAATGTTCATTTGCTAATTTGACTGGTTCATTAAATCTTTAAGAAATCATTAGTTCTTAAAAGAACTGTATAATGGATTTCTTAGAAAGTGTCAGCAGTAGTCTTGTTCATAAATTAATCTCTAAGTAGCTGGGTGCTTGGAGAATTCTGGGGCCAAAGTAATGAACGACTTGAATGCCTACCGAAAGAATGAATCTCACAGCACTGACTAAACTATATCAATCCCACTAGCCCTCTGAGAAGTATGAATCAGCCAATCCTTTCAATTTATCTTATCATTTAGATTATAACATTCCTTACAATTTTTCCAATTAAATTCTACATTTTAAGTTTGATACAATGACTCGTTTCCATATTGATTACTCCGACCACTTGCTTACAAAATCAATTCAAAAGAATTTTTAAAAAGATAACAGTTTAATTATAGCATTATCAAACATTTTGCAAAAGCAATTAACATTCTTAGTTTACAGAATAAAATTAGTTTTTAGAAAAGTAATTAAAAAAAAATATGTACAATTACATTGGAACAATTGCTTTTCTCTATTTGAATTTTTCAGAGAAAAGCCAAATACATAAAATAACATATCATAAAACATATACAAAACGGAAATATAAAACAAAAAAATACATGAGTTTACTCTACAATATTTTCTATGTCAATTTCATATTATTTAAATTGGTGTGTGTGGGTATTTTAATGCTCAGACCGAATTTCCATTATTAATATAGCACATTTATATATTTGTTGTGCTTAATACATACTTTGTGCAAGGCCATTTGATAATGCCTGGCACAATATATATATATATATATATATATATATATATATATATATATATATATATATATTGAACCGGATTGATTTCCAATTCAGTTGTTTTAGTATTAAAATTTAAAAAGGGAAAAGCAACTTAATTTTCATTAAAAGTCATTAAAATGTTTTTATTATTATTTTAAAAAAAAAGAAGCATATGTGTATTTAAACACATATGAGTTTATATTTAAAATATAGTTTACTTTCACTACTTTGTTTATAAAATTGATTTATTTTAAAATAGTTTACTTTCACCGCCTATTTTAATCAATTTGATTAAAAATAGGCAAGCTTGCTAATTATATATTCCTGTTGCTTTTATTTTAATCGTTTTTAAAGTTAATGCTAAAAAGCGGAGGTTTAATTGTATTGTCGTTTTTGTTTCAATATCCCTGGTCTTAATTTTTAAATTAGATTGAGCGGGAAATTAATATTTGCCCTGCCTGAGATATAGAATTGAAGACTAATGAAAGTTTTTGCTGGAAATGTAGCGAGGCAAGGATAGCCCGCCAATTTTAGAGATATAGAGAGGATTCAGTATAAAAATAGACACTTGGATTATTGCCTGCAGAGAATCACACCATTTTGGATAGAGTGCGGACATTTAATCCCTGCTAAAAACTTAAACTATTATCGACAAACTTCATTAATGTGCAAGATGTCAAAATTTACCGCTATGAGTTTTGCCATCATTAGAATGTCTGGCTAATTTAAACAAAGGAAGGACCCACGCCTACCAGCTCTTTTTCAGTCATGCCATGAGCCTCTAAAATAAACACTGCCTCACCTTGCCACTGTCAAAGGACCTGAAAGATTAACTATTATCAAAAGTGTGCACTCATCACAAAATTACTAGAACTCTGCCTTACCGTAAGCTAAACTTTTTCCTATTCTAGCCAAGGTAAATAAATTGCATAATTAAATCTCCACTCAATCTAATGATAAGTATGTTTTAAAATGGTATTAATTGTTTTTAATTATTTATTATCTGTATGTACTTTTTTCTAGTATTTAAAGTGTGTCTTGGAATCTTAGTTTTAAGATTCCAAGTTTGTTTGCAATTTTCATTTATCAGGGGGTGCATTAGGAGATTGTATTTTATATGTTTAATATATACCTGATTATTTTTTTAACTATTACAAAACACATTGGCAGTTTTCGTAATCTTTATTTATTTACCTGCCCTTAGTTGTAAAATAAAGAATCTTTAAACATGTTTCGTTTGCACTTTTTGTTCAAACAACAAAATCTTTTTGCTGGCTATTTGTCAAGTTATTTCTTTGGGTTGTCTGAAAGTAGTCATTTCTTTCTGGATTACATAAGATCGTAATCAAATATCTTTTGCTGTCTTGTATGTGAGATCAACCACATTTACTTTGAATATAGTATTACGCGCAGCAGTCCTGCGGTGTTTTAACAACAGTAATTAGAATATTACTGCTCGAACGTCCGCACTGGTTTCGTTGATTTTCGGCGGGACAGTACCTGTTTTATTATCTCTGAGTCAGGAAGCTAGAGTTGTTGTTTGTTTTTGTAATTTTACAACTGGCCAGCAAGAAGATATTATCCTAACCATTTCTTATATTTTAAGAGAGAGAATTTTGCTGCCAAAATGATTAATGCCTTCATGTTTGCCATACT
The DNA here is from genome assembly GCA_028023455.1 of Epiperipatus broadwayi. NCBI lineage: Eukaryota > Metazoa > Onychophora > Udeonychophora > Euonychophora > Peripatidae > Epiperipatus > Epiperipatus broadwayi. Next base: position 1,199,330 of record JAQFVV010006335.1, read on the forward strand.
CTTGGCACTCTCTGGTAAATATGCGTATGTTACTATAAGCTACTTTTGTATTCGTGGCTAGATGTCTTCACTCTATTGCCCAACTTATAATAAAATTAATAAATTGTTTAAACTTAATTTGGCTGATGTTTGTCTTTGTGCTTTGATTTCTCAACTGTCTAAACAATTTTTAAGATATCTTGTTCCTCTCTGAGTGTAGTTCGGTGCCTTTTGATTCACCTATCTTGTCCATGTCCACCCTAAAATAAATGTCTAGTTCCTATTTTTGAACTAGTGGCACCCCCGGGGATAGTATATGCGAATCTCAAAGATCATTCTCCCGTTACAATATATATATATTATTTTCTATAATTTCTATTTATTCTATGATTTGTGTTGTGTTTAATATTAATCAAATGCTATCAATACTGTTTTCTTCAAAAGTGTAAGGACAAATCTACATATATAATCAAGGTTGTATATAATAAAATGCTTTGAAAAATAAAATAGTTTATAAACATTTTTTACATAATTAAAACCAACATTCCTCTAAGCTTTTTTTTTATTAAAATATTGTAAAATATGTTGTCCTTTTTTTAAATTCTTTTTTCTTGTTTTCAGAAACATTCTCAAAGATGATTTGTTGATAAGTTTTAAACTGAATTTCTTTTGTCAACCATTACAAATTGTATTGGTTTTATTTAATTCAAACTTTTTATTTAAGTTGTGGTGCTTTTTATAAATTTCTATAAACTAAATAATGTCTATTCATATTAGGTATTTTTGTCAGAATTTGCATTTTAATATAATGTATATTATGTTTTATTAATTTAATGTAAAGTTGAGTGATTGATGAACTAGATTTTTCCTTAACATCAAAAATAAGTTTATTTTGTCTCATTTAGATAAACATAGTATACTTAGTGAATAAATCTTACTTTATATTTTAGATATATTTGAAGTAACTTTTTTAGTAATTACAGTTTGTAAAATATAGTTCTTTTAGTCAAAATAAGAGTCATAGATCACATGACCTTATTCTCTTAAGCTTGTAAGTGATAAACAATGAGGATTGCCAATTCCTCAACAAGCTTTGTGATAAATGCTTAGCTAGAGAAAGCATTTAAAATATCTCTGTTCTTTTAGCATTGTAATTAAATTTACATTGCAAATAATGATAATCATAAAGACAAATCTTGCATAAATTCTTTTTTAGAATTTGGAATATTTGAGAGTTTTTACTAGAAAGAGAACAATTTTTCATTTTCTATATAATTAATTAAAGTTCAGGTTAGGTTATGTTTTTTATATAAATATTTGATGACTAATTTAGAAAATATTTGAAGATTTATATCATCAAATAAAATTTGGAAATTAATTGAATTATTCTTCTTCTAATAATGTATGTTATTTTATTTATCATACATTTTCCTGCATTATGGAACCAGTTGCATACATTGATTTGGAAAAATGTGGTGAATAGGAATATGTTTGTTTGTATGGATTAAAGAAATTTTTTATGCATAATATAAATATATAATTTTTAATTATTTTCTCTAGATTTATATTGGAAATCAGAGAAATGAAAGTGCTGGATTTTATTATGATTTGTTTTTTATTAAAATCATTGTGAGGCAACATAAGACTGTAATATATAGTTAAAGTTTTTATATTGTGCAACAGAAATATTGTAATATGTTAATGTGATAATGTAATTAAGCTTATTAATTTAAATGTCAATATTGTAAAGAGTAAAATCAATATTATAAGCACCAAAGTTTGATCAACCAATTCTGACAACATAAGTCGATTTACTTCTAAAGTATGATATAGTTGTTAAGCCATTTTGATTTTTAATTAATATATTTTAATAATCTGGAAATATAGAAAAAATTTGTCAGTGTTATCGGTAAACTGTTAAGTAAAATTCTTTGTTATTATTACCTATCTTGTTTGAATATTTAATTACAGTTTTTAATTACATAGTCCATATGTTTTTTATCATTTGTGTTGAACATGTTTTCTTTGACCATAATTTTCTTTACATTCCTTTTTTTTTTCACTGATTTATATATCCATATAATATCATTTATATATCTTCTTTAATCACTTTTTGCAATGCTATCAAATGAAATTTATTTCTCAATATTTTATTTGATCATAATAAAAATGATTAAAAAAGATGTGCAAATAATATTTTTTGAGCATAAAATGATAAATTTTAGTTTTATTAGATTTATTTAACACATTTTTCTATTACATTCATTTATTTGTTTAATAGACTATTTTAAATAATAATTTTAAAGTGTACATTTTCAAGTCTTTCCCCAGATGCCAAAATTGATCACAATCATGTAGAAGTCTTACTGCTAAGAATTGCTGTTAGCAAATTATGAGACTAAAATTATCATCATCAAACAAAAATATTTTGCAAAATTATTAGCATAATTCTTGGAACAAACAGTTTAAAACAAGTCAGTTAGTTAAAATGGAAGTATTAGTATTAATGAATTGTAGTTAGACTGTTAATACAATGGGTTTTAGTAATGTTTAATATGGGGAAAGCAAGTATTGATTTTATGTGATATACATAAAATATTTTAGGCTCATAACCTTTATTAAATCAGTTGTAAGAAAGCATGACTAATTTAACTCTAGACTTTTTAAAAGGATTTTGCATTCAATTTTTTTACTGCATAAAATTTGCCAACCAATAATTCTACTTTGCATTCTATTATCATTTATGTTTTTTTTTTTTTCATTTTGATCCATTAGTATTATTCTTGTGTGGATTCCCTTTGAAGTAACAATCACAATTAACATCACATGATCACATTTCATACTAGCACATAATTGTTTATAAACAATATAAAACTCTCCATACAGTAGTGCCACTTTGTGCCAATCAGAGTAAATATCCTCACTGACGAAGGCCACAAGTCAGAAACTCATCTGGGAATATTGCATGAGTAGGCATTAGATAGGGATTTTTGCACTTGCCTTCTGAAATCCATTGATTACTCCGATTGGCACAGGGTGGCACTACTGTATAGAGAGTTTTGCCTTGTTTATAAACAATTATGTGCTAGTATGAGATGGTGATCATGTGATGCTTAATGTTTTAACACCAATCTTAACTAATAGGATAGTGGTGGCTATGGTTGTTAAAGAGCCAAAGATACCAAAATGTAAATATGCTGAACTGAGTCTAGACCAATATGACTATGTAAGCTGTTGAGCTTAGATTGAAAATATTTTTGTGTTTTCAATTTCATTCTCATAGATTTATAGATAAGTAGCGATAAAAGGTGGTTGATGGAGGGTTTCATTAATTCCTAAGATCTAGGTGCAGTGCTCTCAGATCCAAAGCTCCTCACTGACGAAGGCAACAAGCTAGAAACTAGTCGGGGATATTGGATGAGTAGGCATTAGATAGGGATTTTGTGCACAAGCCTACTGGCATTTATTGATTTCTCTGATTGGCACAGGGTGGCACCACTGTATTGGAGAGTTTTGCCTTGTTTATAAATAATCACAATATGAATAACATTGAATTCAATACATTACTTTTTGTTTACTTTATATGAGCAGTTCCAATAAAGATGTAGCCTTAGAATTGCAGATACAATATTATAATTTCTAGAAAGTTCAATAATATATTGTTTTATCATATGATATTGTCAACGTAAAAAGTGACCGTGTTTACAAAAAAAAAAGCAACATCTTAGGACTGAATTATTTATTTATTTTTGCTCTGATTTGAAAATAAAAAGACAGGTTTAAAAAATTATTTATAAGTTTTGTTTTATTAGATGAATACAAACAACTTTTTTTAAAAAATGTTATCAGTTTTAATGCAATAAAAAAATATTGGATTATAAAATTCTCAAAAGATAAAAATGAAATAAATAAATAAAATCCCCTTGTGATTATTTGAATGAATTTGTTAAGCTTTGTCTATTATATTTATGCTTTATTTTGTTCTGATCTGTAGAGAACTTGACCATATGATGTAAAGTGACCGCACAATATCTAAATATTATTATCGTATAATAGTTAATTGAAAAAAAAGAAAAGATTTTCGTCAACATTATTTATTCAGCTCGCCAATATATATATATGATTTACTTATACCTATACATAATATATGCATGTGGTCTTATATCTATCTATCTATCTATCTATCTATCTATCTATCTATCTATCTATCTATCTATCTATCTATCTATCTATCTATCTATCTATCTATCTATTTATCTCTCTCTCTGTCTCTCTATCTATCTATCTATCTCTCTGTCTCTCTGCCTCTCTATCTATCTCTCTATCTCTCTCTCTCTCTCTATCTATCTATCTATCTATCTATCTATCTATCTATCTATCTATCTATCTATCTATCTATCTATCTATCTATCTATCTATCTATCTCTCTATCTATCTATCTCTCTATCTATCTATCTCTCTACCTATCTACCTATCTATCTATCTATCTATCTATCTATCTATCTATCTATCTATCTATCTATCTATCTATCTATCTATCTATCTATCTATCTATCTATCTATCTATCTATCTATCTATCTATCTATTTATCTATCTATCTATCTATCTATCTATCTATCTATCTATCTGTCTGTCTTTCTGTCTCTCTCTCTATCTATCTCTCTCTCTCTCTATCTATCTATCTATCTATCTATCTATCTATCTATCTATCTATCTATCTATCTATCTATCTATCTCAGACCACATGTATATATTATTCATAGGTATAAGTAAATCATAACTTGTTTAATAATATTTATGATGCTAATTAGAAGTTTTGTTTGGATTTTACTGGAGACAAAGCAATGCTGTTTCTGATTATCATATTTTCTTAAAACGATTTTGTATGCAACCTATATTTTGATTAGCTACTCTGTAACATATACAACAGTCCTTAACCGTTGTTTAACTGATTTTGTTTTGTCTGAAAACACTTTCTCTCATTTTATCTGAATTGGACATACATTTTATTTTATTAAGTTATTAGAAAACATTTTTAATATTAATCAAATTTTATTTAAATAAACATGCTAAATAGGTTGGAAATTGTAATCATTATGATTTTTTCAATATTTTTTATGAATGTTGTTTCCTCATCTAACTACAACAACTATGTTGATATTAAATGATTTGCATTGTTATATAATATAAATATGCTAGAAAATAATAGAAATGTTAAATATTATGTAGTTATTTTTAAATTTATATATTTTTCTAGTATCGCTGATATGTTTTATCTGTATGTGTAATGTAAGCGATAAAATAAATTTGTAATAGCATTCAAAAGTAAAAAGCCTCTCTTTAATTCTGCTCCATTGCTGTGAAAGAAAAGACTATCCATCAGGTTTATCGACTTCTGAGTAGTAAGAATTGTAATGATTTTCATCTCTTATTTTACCCTCTAGCTAAAAATTAGTAAGTATTTATTTATTTATGAATATAGAATTGGTAACTGCATTGCTAATGAGCTAAAAAGCGAATAGAAAAAACTTAACATTCATAAAAATCAGATTTGAACTCCAGATTATTATAAATAGATGTACCAATGATTATACCATAAAACCCATAAATAATATAAATAAGTTCACACACAAAACTATTTTTATTAAGATGAAGTGACTATATAAAATCCTAAAGCATAAATTCTAAAATAATTTGTTTTTAATAAGTTAGAGTATAGATTGATTTAAATAAAAATGATTTTATTGCATGCATAATTAATTAATACAAATTAGAACAACTTATGCAGATACATTTGATATTATTTAAATCTTTTTTCCTCAAAAAGATGCAGATATTTTTTTTTCAGCTAAATTTATTTGCACTTGAAAATTTTGTAATTTGTAGGTTTTGTAAAAAGATATATAATTGTAACTCATTGCAACAATTTAAAATAGATAAATAAATAAGTAAAATACAAACTGAGGACAGCATAGATTTCTAAGATGAAGCATAGCATTTTATGGGTCAATACCATCAAGTAAATTAGTGGTTAGTGAATAATCATTTTTTTTAGTCACTAGTTCTGTATATTGAGAACTATCATGGTTCTTTCAAATATATTATAGTATAATAGAAAAACTTTTGAATGAATGATTTCAAAATAATTTATCAGCCCTTCTGTTTGTAGCATAACAAATAATTTACAGTAAACCACACTTTGAAATGATGTTAAGGCAGCAAAGTGCTAGTGGAAATTAATTTGAAAATCAACATTATAATCTCTTTACATACATATAATAATAAACTGTAAATAATATTAATCATAATATGCAAAAGATTTATATATCTGTAAATAATTACTCAAGATATTATACCCATTAGAGAAAATTGTTGCCAAGTTTCAGATCAATAAAATATTATGGCCAACACATTGAAATTAAAGACAGATCAACAAATGTAACATTAGGGTAGCTAGGTCTTATGCTGTTCTAAAACAGCTCATCCAATCAAGACATCTAATACTCTTTAGATTAATCTTATAAAGCAGATTAACATACAATCATGTTATTAAAACTAGTTAATAGTCCTGGTGCCATATTAAATTTAAAAAAAAACTGACGAGATACAATTTTCACAATAACTTCAGTTTTAATAATGATAGAGCATTACATTGATAGAAACTAGAAAAATTATTGAAAACAATAAGGCTAAGACAAATGCTGATTAGTATTAAAAAATAAGAAAAAAAATATTTCAACATCTGAAATAATTATTACTTTATTGTTTGTTCATAATTTCTAATTTATTATTAACCCTTTTCCCGCCTTTTACGAGCCTCTCGTCGACATCTGACGTCACTCTAATTCTGCTAGATTTAATGGTAGGATATCCGTTTGACAATTATTGATTAGGTTTTTAAAAGTTCTGTAAGATGGTGCCCTCTTCCGAATTATTTTACAAGTAAAAAATCAAAAAAACCGCATTTAAAACTAAACAAAAAAGAACCTTCTCGGTGATTGGCTGTCAGCTGGCTCAGCCAAAAACGACATTCTGATTGGCTGGAAAGAACAAAGAAACCGACTGATCAAAGAAAATAAAGAAAAACGCTGAGATTTTCATTTCGAATGTAATTTAAGTATTAAAAAAATATAATTTGAGAAATTAAAATTGTTTTTTAAAAAATATACTAAAAAAACAAAATTATTTTCGAAAAATATTGAAGATTTTAGTAAAAATGTTTAAGATTTAGCAAAAAGAAATCTTTACTTTTCCATAATGTAAAATTGAAAAAAAGCGTTTGTGTCAGCACTTTTTTGTTTAGACATTCGCTTTATATTTGCCAAAATTGAATATATTTTATAATAAATAAATAGCAATTTATTTTTGAAAGAACTTTCGTTCTCTTTAATAACCTGAAAAATTAGTAATATACTTTTTATAAACGTATCTGAGTTGAATTTAATATTATAGGCGAATATGTTTTAACAATAGGCTTTGTCTTCAGTTTGTGAGTTGGCCAATTAAAAGATTTGATTTTTACCTCATACAACCAATAATATAATTAGCGGTTTAAGGGTTAATTAATTTTAAATTACATTTTCATTTATAGTTTATTTGTATTCCTGACAGTATTCTCATTCACACTGTATATAATTCTTCTTACATGAGATAATCCATACCATCAGAATCTATAAGAATAGTCACATAAGAATTCTTCATTTTTATCTTGTACCACAAAAGTTAACAAATCTTCAAGATGTCTATAACAAAAAGATTCATTTTAATAAAAGTTACAAAATAAATCATTTCCAAAAGGTGGATATGCCTTAGTCAGCATAAAAATTGGCTTCTTTCTATTAGAAACTAGAAATTAAAGGCTACTCTCTATATCAATGACAAACCGAGTTCCATCTCATTTTATGTGATGTTTATATTCTTTGTGAAGACCAGTGATGCTGCCTTGTTACATTTATTATCCCATAGAGATATAATTTATTTGCATATAGCTGATTTGCTAGCTATACTTGAAAATAATGTGATGGAAGATGTGGCAAAACTACAGACTCCACTGCATGTGTACAAAGGCATAGGCAAAAATCAGAATTTGATTCTTTGCCTGCAGACAGTTTTATGTTATATATATATATATATATATATATATATATATATATATATATATATATATATATATATATATATATATATATATATATATATATATATTGTGCCCTTTTCTATAGGTCAATGATGGTTATAAATGGTCAATTACTAAAAAATTTTAAAATTAATATTATATAGTATTTAAAATTATAGACTATATTAAGCAGTAAAAGATTAATATGATATATTTAATAGTAAATATTGTGATGGTGAGAATTGTATCTAATTCTATATTTTTCTAAATTGTTTTTCAAAATTTTATATAATTATTTTATATAACATAAGTAGCAAATTTATTAAGACAGATAAAATTAGACTAAACACCGGAAATGACTACGTGACTGTCTGGAATATTCTATGTATAAGCACTGGTTTAAATGAATACTAATAATTAAAATATTTAAATAGTATATTATAGAAGTGGATGGAATTGTCACACGTCATAATAAAAATAAGTAGTATACATCTTTATTAATTATTGTTTCAAAATTGTTTTAAAGGTAGTTAAATTGTAATAGATAATAATTGATTTAAAAATAATAATTAGTTAACATTTAAGTCTATTATGTCATGATTTTAAAACTTTAGAAATTGTTTATAAATCCAAGTAGGGATTGACCAATAAAAAAAATAGATCTTGGCAGACAACCAAAATCGCGCCAACTAATTGTATAAACGGAGGGAGAACCAAAATGTGTTGACTCCAGAGCAGAGGTAAAATTTTAAGCTCTCTAAAAATTTTTTTCTTTTTCAATTTATTAATCAATTTTATGATAATTTTAATAATATCTTTGAAAGAAACCAACTTACAATTTAAAAATCATCCGAAGAGAATCTTAGAATAAAAGTTTTTAAAAAAAAGTTTTTCATAGTAATGTTTCACTAAATTTACAGTAACCTGCCAGTGGATTCTATCAAAATATAATCGGAGTTTTCAATAGAAAATGGATAGATTCTTAAAACCAAGTTGTAAATTTTATAATATTCCAAATATGTTAATATTATTTGTTGATATAGTTTATATAGCGTATCACTATGAAAGCTGTTTTCGTGCGTATAAAATCAATGAAAGGACATTGTGCGCAGAGTTAATGAAGATAATGGAAAATAAAAATAAGTATTATTCGTATAAGAATAAATGGACAAAAGGAATTTTAATATTGAAATAGTTTGAATTGCTTTCTTTAAGATGACTTGAGAAAATACTCTAGAAAATAGTTAAAGATTGGAAGTAGTGTATATAAAGTAATAATGAATGAAAGTGAAGTTTACCAAGGAAAACACTTGCTTAAAGAAAAAAAAATTTTTTTACAGAAGAGAAATATAAAATATTGGATCCAGGGAAAATGCAATTGGTACCGTAATTATTAAATAATTGTAGTTTAACTAAAAATAAAGATGCATCAACGCGCCGAGATAATATTCGTCAGAACATTAAAAAGCTTCGTGGGATAACTAAATAAAATGTTTTCTAATAATTTTGGATTAAACATGAAAACTAAAGATCGTCTAAACAGTTTATTAAATGAACTAATTTATTTAAAACTTTAATAAGCATAAAGGAAAACATTCGGACAAAAGAAGAAATAATAAATATTATGGGACTAACCAAGATTTACCGTCAGAAAAATATGTGATTATGGTTTGAATTATTTTCTTTACTAATCTAAGTTAAATATTAAGTTTTAGATAGCAATAGGGAAAACAAAATACATTAATTCGTGATATAACATTATATGAAATAATTTGTTTTGATTTTGAATTTTAAAATAAAATTGTATGTATGTGCAAATTTGTATTTTTGCGATGCTCTAAGAGAAAGAAGCCTACTACGAACTCTGATAGGAAGATAACAATTGTTTTTGGTAACATTTATAATTATTAATGGTATATAATGTATGTTTTATTTATTTAGATCAGCTGAGAATCGAATGAATGTAGCGCAAAAGTTTTATTGTTATTATTGTTGTAAAACGCATTTTTGAAAACAACACTCTAAAACACTTTGAGATGTGATTAGATTTTTAAAAATATGCATACGATAATCATTTTATGTGTTATTAATATAGTTCAATATAACCGATGGTTATGTGATATCTTCTGTTAATTTTCCAATTGGGATATTTAAATGTTATTTTAACAAAACATAGATGTTGAACCTACAGTGCAATAAAGCAAGACAAATTGTTCTTATGGAATAGGGAAATGTTTTATATTAGCGAATTTTGTTTATTGTTTTAAAAAGTATTTAGTATTTTATCGATGTTGAATACAGTAAAAATCTCGAGAGATAGTTTGGGTAGTGACTTGGTAGTACGTGGTGATTCGGAAACCAAGAGGATGTATTAAAAACTAGGATGCTACAGGGAATGAAATAATAAGTAGTTTTAGATGTTAATCAGTGTAGTTAACAAAGCCCTATGACTGGTACACATGTTGTCTTGGACAGTGGTATTTTATATATTTCTTGTGAGTCTTACTAGATGTTTGGTAAAGCTGAGTAAATAGCTGCCATTTCATGCTTATCACCAAGGTTATTAGACAATGAATGTCGGGCCTATTCACACTGTTCCATGCATTTGAAGTATATTGCAGATAAGTTTTCTATCTATCTTCCCGATATCCTATACATCTTTCGCTATCTTTATCTGTATTTCTTGCAACTACATCATTATGTGATAAGTCTATTAAAAGGGAAACAATATATATTTTAGAATGTATGTCATGCTATTATTTGGAATAAGAATAGTTAAGTATTAACGAAGAGTAGATTATGATTATTGAAAGAAAGATGCAGATATCCTAAGAAGGGAAGGAGTTAGAGAATTATTTTAATTTTTTTAAGAAATGAACTATAATTTTATAAAAGTATATCCAAATAGAAATATACAAAAATATTAAATATAATTTCATGTTTTCTTATTGTTAATTATATTTTAAAACATATAAGTATTGCATATTTAAAAAAAAATACAATAACATTCAATAATTATAGTATATGTGAAACTGTAACAGGTGATAATTAAACCTGTGTTATAGTTTTATACATGAGTATGGCTTATGGAGTAAATGTATTATAGTTTACGAGCATTGGAGAACAAACATTAAAAGTAATAATAATATTTGAATAAGATGCAGAGTGACTTAAATAAAGTTACAAGAAGATGTAATTTTCTTTTAAAAACCATATTGATTGTAAAATTATGATGTTATAAATGATGTTTATCCACATAGATAATTTATAATACAGTAACTTTAATATTAAAAGGTAAAGAATGGTGTTACCCATAAAATAGTTAAAATAAGTGATATGATAAACCTAATGAGAAATAAATAAATAACTTTTAAAAGGCATAATAAGTTTAATTAACGATAAAAAAAATATAAATGTGTATAATTCAGCTATTATAGTGTAAAGAAAAATGAGGATATCCCTTGTAAATAGATGTAGATGGATTTGTTTTATTTATTTTTTATTGATGTTAATAAAATTTTAAAATTTCTTTATTAAAACTTGTGTCTGAGTTTTGTTTTCTCTACATCATTGCATGAATTCACAGGGTATGTTCACAACCATTAAACTAAGTATATGATTGCTTGCACAAAAGATAAATAGAGAAGTATGTTTAATCTTAAATATTTATTGATGTTCTTGTAATTAAATAATTATAAAATTGCATTGCATTACTGGTCATCAATCCATTATCATAATATTTTGATAAATTACATGCTATTAGTTGCCACTTGCTTTATTTATCAGATTATCGAAACACTGCCACTTATTAATTTATTTTATTACTTAAAGATAAAAAAAATGGATATTAGATTATTAACTAATTTATTATGGTTATAAATTCGCGATGAAAGAAAAGCTGTACTAGTTGGATTAAGCAATGAAGATTGTGGTTATTATTGTTTTATTATTAATCTAATTTCAGAGTAGTAGATTATGACATAAAATCCCTTATCATATTTTGCTACCATATGTTTATTAACATATGAATAAATTTAAGAACCTGAGATTATTTCATTTGAGCTAGATGATTACTATTATTATTATTAGAGATAAAAGATTAATACTTTAATTGTTAAATGAGTCTTCGTGATTAGGAGTTGCGGAAGTCATAAGAATACTATGTAGTTATTATGTGTAATAGTAGTATAAGGGGGGATAGTGTTCTTATGCCATTGAGGTGGTATCCTGTGGGATATTGTCTCAATGTAATCACCCATATTTCCACTTCTAGTCTCATGAATTCCTGAATATTTATTTGAGTTAGTTTAAAACAGAACCTAAGTTAATTTTAAGAAACTTGAGCTAGTAAATCATTTAATTGAATATTTCATTAATTATTAGAGCTAGAACCCGGTTAGGTGATTTTCACTATATTATATTTATTTTGGGGGAAGTGGAGATGCGGGAACAGGGCAGTTAGATTGGCCTGATGTGTTAGAAAAGGGCAGATTGTGGCCCTCAACGTGATTGGCCTGAGGAGTAGTGGAGCTACACACGATGACAAGGACAGAAATATATATATATATATATATATATATATATATATATATATATATATATATATATATATAACCATTGTGGCTATCAACACACACATCACTTGAAACCTCTCTTTATTAGGTTTAAGAGTTTATATTTTCACATGGTATTATGCCCAGTAAATTGTGTGATTGATTTATCAACTGCAACCTTTCTGTACATCTGATAATCAGTCTTAAAATTTACATTCCTCTGCTCTATAATACCATAATTATATTTGTGTATATTATTACTTATTATACAACCACAAACATCCAAGTAAAAACACAAACACACTAATACTTATATATAAATACACTAATATATTATTAAACCTTTTGAGAAATCATTATGACTATAAAATAAAGATTGCCACAAACTTGGATCAGAGCCCCAAAATTACATTGTATATAAACTACTATGTTTTTTTTACTGGAATACAATTATAATTTATATACTATACACAATAATACAAATTAAAATACATTAATACATTATAATTTATAAAAATAATAAAACTATGCAAATAATAGAAAAAATTAAAATACTATAAAAATAAAAATAAAAAAAAATTAATTGAATACTTATGAGCCCCAACATTTTTTATACATAAACCACTACATTATATTGAAATAAAAATACAATTTATATACTACACACATCAATAAAAATGAAAACACATTAATGAATTATAATTTATGAAATAATAAAAAAAATAATTCTATGCAAATAATTGAAAAATTTAAAACTACCAACAACAAAAAAAAAACTGAATAATTGTGATATTATGCTTTTATCAGGATGAAGGTTTTGAATCATCAAGACATTGTTAATCCATTTTTATTCAGTGTTTTGCAGAAACAAAAATTGTACAATCTAGTAAACTAATCAGAAAAGAAAAAAAAATGAACATACTAAGAGAAATATTAATAAAAAGTTTAATTTGGTTTGATTTAACATATAATATGTCATTTTAAAAGAGAATTTAAATGGTGATGAATGCAGGAATTTCTATTGATGTCACCCTTATAGTTTTTATGCAATTTTAAAAAGAAAACAAAATTTCAATGATGCAGCTGCCGCTCTGCAAACGCTGAAGCCTATAAAAATATGATTAATTAAAATAAATTTCTCTTAATCAAATCTCAGGATCCTTTCTAAAAATATTTTTAATAAACAAATATAATCATATTCCTTATCTCAGATTCTTATCAAACAGGAAATGTGTTGATAGTTAATAATAATAAGATATGATCTGATCTCTGGATTATATGCTAATACAATAAATAAATTTAATTTTAAAATTAATCACGAAACTCTGCTTTTATAAAATTATATAACATTGGTAATACTATGAGTAGAAAAAGTATTTTGTTGCTACAAATATATTGCAAAAAAGGATCTATTATACTCTTAATGAAAGTAAAAGAATATAATACTTTTAACCAAGAATGTTATTGGATAACATCAACAATATAAATTTTAATAAAATGATATTTATAATCTTGTTGTACTCTTATATTTTAATATTAAACTATATGAGTGATTTTGAATCTTCTGATATTCCAGATGATGATAAACATACAAAGACAGAAGTAATAATTAAATCAATATTTTATTAATACTAATAAATATTATAAGGATAAATCATTAATATTTTAATAAATTTCAAATTACAATTATGACAAAGTTTAAATAGAATTTAAATTACCAAAAATAAGAAAATAAATAAATACATTATAATTTAACTATGAATACATAAAGCTCTCACATGTATATATTAATAGTTTTAATTCCCATAAGCCACTGTATAAAATATATTTAACGATATTAACAAATAAATCTAACCAACAACATAATAAAGATGAATTTTGCAAAATATATATAATTTCATAGCCACATAAAAAAATTGTAAATTTAAGTATAAAATATTTTAGCAAGATTTTAAACACATCAGATATGCATTATAAATATATAAACAATATCAGCAATTTTAAGCTATTCTTATTTTCCCAAGTTGAAAATGAAGGCATGATTGGCATTATGCATGACATTAAAATTTTTTTTATCAAGATAAACATCAATGAATACAAAAGACATTATGATGGAATAGATTCAAAATAAACATTTGTCCAAAAATTGTAAATAAAGAATAAGAACTTTGTCTCTAATCTTAATAAATATACCAAGAATAAACCACCACAAAAAATTCTGAAAATATAGCATCATTAGATACTTGTCACTTAAAACAGATACATCCCAAAAGCATGATAATAATAATATGTAAAAATAGCATTTACCATACTATTTTATATAGCGATTACAAACATATGATGTAAAAATGATAAAATATAATAATTAAAGCAAAATATAACTAGACATAAATTGTGGCTTTCAATTTAAGAATAAAATATACATCTACTGCACTACATTCTCTGTTTATTTATATATACTCTAAAAAATTATGTACAGTATCTATATAATACCTTTGATTATAGTTCAAGACAGTAATATTCTGAGAACATAAATAATAAATATGCAATATCATAAGTATAATATTCATATAAATAAAATTTATGTCTAAATATTTATAACCAATTTATCATTTAATAGTTTATGTGTTCTGAAATCACTGATTTCATTGCCATTTCATAGTACAAGAATTGAAATAATAATTCCTTGCACATGTTGAAGATTTTATTAAAGTATCCAGATGATATGAAGATTAAATTTTAGAAAAAAAAAATCAAAACTATAAGGCATATGAAATAAGTGAACACTGATATAATTTAAAAAGTCATTGAGTATAAATAACAAAGTATATATTGAAATTATATCATGATAATTAAATACAGTTTCTTTTAAAGCAATGAATAAGTAGCAAGCATAATATTTATTTCAAGCAGTACAAAGATAATAATATTTTTTTTGAAACAATGTGAACATTAATTTACTGAAAATATTTATAAAGAATATAAGTTTCTCAAAATAATGCAAAAATTTATATGGCAATGGTAGTTTATTGAGAGCCCAATATTTATTTTCAGCCATTTGAAATTCATAATAAAGAGTCTAATATTAATTTTGGAAGCAATATATAGACTATAATAAGCACTAAAGTTATTTTATACTTTATTTTGTCTATCATAGGCAGATAAAATATTTAATAACAATGAAGTACATTCAAGCATGGGTATTTATTCTGAATTTTAATATAAGACAACATATTTCTTTAAGATGCAATATTTTATCAGTACATATTTAACATAAAATAAATTCCTGAAAAAACATACTCTATCTATTCCGTAATTTTATAAATGTTAAAATAACATTCTATTTCAAAATAGCATTATAATGATTTTCACGAATGCCATTTTAAATAATAATAATAATAATAATAATAATAATAATAATAACAACAACAACAACAACAACAACAACAATAATAATAATAATAATAATAATAATAATAATAATAATAATAATAATAATAATAATAATAATAATAATAATAATAATAATAATAATAATAATAATAATAATAATAATAATAATAATAATAATAATAATAATAATAATAATAATAATAATAATAATAATAATAATAATAATAATAATAATAATAATAATAATAATAATTTACTTTGGCAACAAAACAAAATCGTTTATACTATCTTAGTTATTATTTCACAACTGCTTTTACCATTTACAACACCCTGTAAGTTTAGCAAAGTTTCTAATTTGACTATAACATCAAATTAGACTTTTAAGAAAATTTTATAAACAATAATAATGTTCAGCATTGCAAATTATACAGTATATAATTCATTATAGAATAAAATATAGTACACTTAGTTTAATATTATGCAAATTTCTGGTATTCAACATCTTTAGTTTTTTCAATTTCTTATAAATTTAACATGAATAAATAAGTAATTAAATATTAATAAAGGTTCAAGCAATGTACTTATAATTTTTTAAAAAATTGTGTTGTCATAAAGCATTGTGCTAGTGTATCACCTCCTTCTATAATTATGCATTATTAAAGCTTTACCAAATGATGTATGCATTAAGAAGATTCCGTAGAGTGGGATAGTTCAAATCTAAAGGCCCAAGCAGATAATTATTTTAGCCTTTCATGGTATTACTTTATAAAATAATAAACAATAAATAAAATTAACACATTGTGAGATGATGAAGAAAAATGATGAAGTGAGCAGATACACATCAGTGAATTACTTAAACATTTTAAGTCAGATGATAAATGACTAAATTAATAATTGACAATTAGAGCATTTATTAACTAATTAATTTATATAATCCACTTAGGTTAAGTTGGATATTCTAAAAATAACTTTTTAAGTTAGACTGTCTATACATTTTAGACAAACAATAAATTAATAACACATTACCTTATTACATCATACATTTACAAATTATTATTTAATATCAACAAATAAAAATCCTTATCCTTTTTTCTTTTCAAAAACTTTATTTTTTATCTCAATACTGAACATATATATATACATTTATATACAAAACTCCAACGTTTCAACTGTTTTATCTCATACAGTCATTTTCAAGGATCTGCAACAATGACTGTATGAGATAAAACAGTTGAAACGTTGGAGTTTTGTATATAAATGTATATATATGTTCAGTATTGAGATAAAAAATAAAGTTTTTGAAAAGAAAAAGGAGAATGATTTTTTATTTGTTGATATTATTGTAAAACATATATATTTTGAAAGAAAAATTGGATGTACCTTTGCTGTGTTATTATATATGATAAATTATTATTTAATATATAAAATATATATTTTAATGAATAATATATTTATTTAAATATATATTTTTTAAAAGTTCTCAAAATATTAACATAAATATAATAAAATTAAAAGAGATATTTATTTTAAAAAAACATAAAACAATAAAATTGTTTTAAATGTTTTTGTGTTCCACACAAGGAAGTTAAAATATGATTACTTTCTCTTTAAAATTTTATCTTTAAATTGAAACAAATTACAGGCATTCACACAACTAAAGCTATTTAAAATATGATTTAGAAATAAATTAGACCATTTTCCAATTATTAATGTGTATAGAAGATTAGACAAATTATTAAGCTAGTAATTAGGACTATATTTTTAAAATAATTTATAACAATTTGATTATATTAATAAAAAATCAATAAAGCATTATTGATATTATTTAAGAGTTTATTTTATAACAACTTAACTTAATAAATATGCGTAATCTGTGCACTTGCATGGCAACTAGAAGCTATACTTCACCAATGGCAGTAGCAATAGATATAACAGTGTATATATTGTAAATACACATTTTATTTTAATAAATATATATTAATCATACATATAAGAGTTTGTGTTTATATAACATATCATGCAGAAGTCATAAAAACATTGTCATTTTATATTGTTATTGTTTCTGCATGCATTTTTTCACTATTAAAATTTCTAAAACTAAATAATTTTCTAAGAGTATCTATCAAATTTCTCTTCACATTTAATATTTTTTTACTATTTGATATTATTTTATTAGATTAAATAGCTTACAAATTATTTGCTTTAAACTCTTTTCTGTCTAAATAAAGTAAAATGCATATTATCGTATATAAAATTTCTCCTAATTCTTTATTGATGCATACTAATCTTCTTTCACATCACCTTACTGAAATATTTGCATACATAAGTGTCAGTATGATGAAATGAAGTTCAGCACTTCAGTCATTGTCATGTTTATATGCAATAAGAAATGAAAATGCATAAAAAAATTTTCTTTGAATCCACATATATTTCAGCAAACCTTTTTCTTTAATCTGTATCATTTCTTCTAGCTGCCTAGATAGATATAATCTATTAGCTATGAAAGATTAAAAATGTATACTTTTTATTTGAAAAATGTGCTTTTTTAAAAAACAAACATTAATGCTTGGAACTTGATTCATGAACTTGCAAACACATGAAGGGTCAGATTCACTTTAGGTCATCATGGGGATGATGAGAATCTCAGCCTCAGGGGTTTTTGAGCATTCCATCATCAGATTCTCAATTGAATGGTCGGTTTAACAGTTGGAGTATTGAGTGGATTGAAGCCTGTCCATTAAAGTATGAATATTTGCTATCTTAATATATATCTGAGAACTTATTGCATATATGTGTAGAGATGATAAACTTGACCAAGTGATGATTTCTGTTTTAGCATGGGAAGATGTATACTGGTGATTATTTATATTTTCGACATATATGTGTTCAAGTGCAATAGTTATTATGAGACAGAGTGGAAAGTAGTGGGTTGTGTGAATGTCTGTGCTAATATACACTGTATATTACATATATTCATACAGGTATGTAATAAGCCTGTATTTCAGTTATTACATAGTAGAGATGTCTGTCCATGCCTCATATATGTATTAAATGGATTATATCCTGTATATGAGGGGTCAGATTGACTTTAAGTCAATATGGGTGTGACAAGCATCTCGGCCTCAGGGTGGCCTTTGAACATTTTATCATCAGATTTTCAATTGGATGGACGGTTGAACAGTTGGAGTGTGGAGTGGATTGAAGCTTGTCCATTAAAGTATGAAGATTGAATACCTGAAACTTATTGCATATATGTGTAGAGATGATAATCTAGATCAACTTATGATTGCTTGTTTAGCATGAAATACGTATATTGGTGAATATTTAGCTTTACAAAAGAATGGGTATAAATTGCCCAAATGGGTTGTTTATCCATCTTGTGATGAGTGTTCTTGGGTAATTTAATTAATTACATATTATAAATATGTGATCGATGGACTCCTCTTCATTGAAAAGTTTTTGTTCAATATAAACATTAAAAAACAATTTAATTTAGTTTACTCATAATGTAATAATTTATTAAATTGTAGTTCAAAAATAGCCTTCTTTATAAATAAATCTAATATTTGTATTATATAGAAAAATAAAGTTTTACTTAAAACAAATACTTTATTAAAGTATCAAGCGTGAATAAATTCAAATATATTTAAATATATGTTTCTACTTTAAATCTATAAATTATATCTGCCTAAAATTATAAATGACTAAACCTAATATTTATTTTTAAAGTATAAGCAGCTTATTAAAAATTTTTAAGATATTAAAAATATAACCTATGGGGGTTAATATTTTTTGAGTTTATTTTAAAATAAACTACTTGATTCATGATGAATTCTATTTTTTTTACATTTATTTCCTAATTGATTTTATTTCACAAAACATCAACTGAAGTTTAATCTAGGTGTGAATTGGCTTTTTTATTTAATTATATTGTTATTGAAATGAGCTTTTATATTGAATTTTGTTACAAAAATATTTTTTAAAGTTGTATAATCAATGTTATTATATGGCTGTCTAGAAAGAAAACTTTAGAATATGACCTGATGTCGTAAAGATGTGTATCATTTTTATCAAAAGATTTTTATATCTTTTTTAAAAAGATTTCTTTTTTAGCAATGCTTATGTGATTTAATAGAAAATTCAAATTTTTCACATATAAATTTTATTTACCTTTTGTACAGTTTTATAAATTCAATATTATATATATTCACTGTTTTAAAATATGATTTCTTTAAACTTTATTTTTTTTTTTTTTTGATTTTCAAGTTCTATAAATAGTTGGATAATTTTATATGCTGGTTAACTAAATAAAGAAATTTAGATATCTCCAATCATTTATATATGAAAAATAATATAAATAAGATTATAAATATATAATCAGTTAGTTCTTAATAAAGATTTTTATCATTTCTATTTATTGCTTATTATTTAACACAGTATCATTATTATGCACAGTATGATATAGTATGTCAAAAACTTCTCTCCAGGCTTTTTATAAGTACAACATATAACAAATATTTTTAACATGCACATATACTATATAATAGAGTTGTTTTTAACACATAAATACATGTGTGTAATAAAATTTATTTTACAAATTATTCATAATAGTTCATCATAATGTGGGACAGGATCTTCATGTTCTTATGTACAATACCAAACTATAAAACAAAAGTTGTAATCACCATTTTTGTCACTTAAGTAAGTTTTAGAAAACTACGATAGTTGCAGGATGACAGTGCTTAATATATTTTCCTGTGTTTTCCTACCCAAAATATCCAGTCTACTTTCAAGCTTATGGAACTGCCAATTGGCAACTCTTGTTATTTTCTAGAGCTTAAAAAACATGTCAAAAAATGCTGAAATGTATGCTATTGAAACAGCAGTATGTAAATTGAATATATATGGTTGGTCATGTGGTAGTTTATTGGTTTATATCAAACAATGAAATGTTTATTCAGCCATAGTACATATTTGAATGAGATTAGTTTATTCACATATAGTATGTGTCTGAATGTATTACTTTTTCTTTTCAAAATAAAAAAAGGAACAAAATTTATTTATTCTTCTTTATTTTACTTATGGTGATAATTGATGATGATGAAGTTTATATTAATTTTTCAATCTATGCAATCATTCTATATTTTCAGTAAATAAATTGATGTTATTTTGACCATGGAATGTGACA
Organism: Epiperipatus broadwayi; assembly: GCA_028023455.1. NCBI lineage: Eukaryota > Metazoa > Onychophora > Udeonychophora > Euonychophora > Peripatidae > Epiperipatus > Epiperipatus broadwayi. The sequence continues at coordinate 1,220,560 of JAQFVV010006335.1, forward strand.
ATGTCTGTTTCTGTTGCAAAATATTATTGTTTACCAAAACTGTATTTTGTTCATATAAATTTGTGTTATTAAATGCAGTACTTTCGCATCTTCTAGTCTATCAAGTTCGGAAGTATTTTTTTTAAATACACAGGTTTAGGGCCCTATTTTTTTCCATTTATTTCACTCAATGTCTGTTAGTTAAGTTTAAATAAATTAAATAATTATAAATTCCATTCAGAAGTTTATTTTAATTGTTTTAAAACTTTATATTGTAACATGTAAGTGCAGGCATGCTTGGAACATAATCATAGTTTGTTTACATTCAGCATCTTTATTTTTGTTACTGGAATTATGGCATAAATTGAAAGTTTGGATTTTCTGTTGACATAATAGCATGCAGTGAAGTATAAAATTCTATTCTTCTGAAAAGCACATGACATGATACTTTGTGTTTCTCATATTTTTATATTAATAAGTATATTTAAAATAAAAAACAAATAAAATAAATTGAAAAAATTATAATTATTTTTTTCTGAAATTTTTCATTTTTTAAAAAAAAAAACAATAATAAAAAATGTAAATATTAAAAAAGCATCACTACTTGTCAGACATTTAGATTTTTATTATTTATTATATGCCCCTGAAGGTGTATATTTAAAAAAAAATTGACAAAATTGGTAGTCAGGATAATGTACAAGTACCCTAAAGACTTATAATGAACCATCGATGCAAATTTCATGGTTCCACAAGCATAGATAATAATTTCACAAATTCATTTTTCGTTTTTGCACATTTTATTAATTTAAGCTATTTTTTTGAATATGCATTCAAATTCATTTTATTTTAAAATTAAATAAAATTTTATATTATTATATAAAGCAAGTGCTTAGGTTTGACAGAATTGCCATAAAATTAACCTTTTCCTTTGGAATTGTTTAAATGCCAATTTAATTTGTTGGATTACATTTAAAGAACTCAATGTTTCCACTGAGATGACAACAATATAACTGAATGACAAGATTAAATAAACAAAGTTTTGAGAAAAGAAAGTTACATCAGGCAATAGAGGAAAATGTGCATATGAAATTTATGAAATTTTAATTATTTAAATATTTTATTTATTATTTTTTTCAAATCCATGGGTAATTAAATTTCTGAATTTTTGTAGAACTCTCAAATATAAAATGGTACTATATAAAATATTATAGTTATTAAAAACTGGTCCTTTGAATAATCCATCAATATCTTTTAGAAATAAAATTTAAATTGTGAGATTAACCTTAATATGAAGTTAAATTGTGTTTTAAACATTAAAATATATTTGTTTGTGATTTGCTGTATATTAATGAATCTATTTACAGTATATGTTTATATTATAAAATAATTCAGTTGCAAAATTAGATTTATGAATTTAAAAAAATTAATTTAAATTATTAATAATAGTCATTTTCAATTCTTTTTTACCATATCAATGTGACTGTCTCAACTTGATAGATGTATTTGTTTGTAACAATTGAAAATAACTAAGTTTGTACGATCTAATAACCAATGTTTATTTTAAATCTGAACCTAAATTTATAATTTTACCATGTATACATACTTGTGTATATAGTTTTTCAGCTGAACCATGTATTATTTTCCATTTCATACCAATATTTCGATAGACTAGCATCCACCATTATCAAGGTTAACTTTTGAAATAAAAATCATTAGATCTCAAACAATAACATGACTCAGTGCAAGATGAGAAATGAGATTCAACTTGAAGTAGTTCAGCATTCACAATATAAGACTTATCAAAATGTTTATTTTCCTCAGTTTTTTCACTTATAAATTTTAAGTTAATATTAGGTAAAACGAAAGGTTTTCACATAGCTGAAATACATTGTGCTTTGTCTGCCCTATTTAAACAAGTAGGTCTCACCATGAGAGAGTCAAGTGAAATATTAAAGTGACCTACTTGTTTAAATAGGGCTGTTGAAGCACAAAATATTCCAGCTATGTGAAAACCTCTCATTTTACCTAATATTAACTTAAAATTAATAAGTGAAAAACCTGAGGAAACTAAACATTTTGATAAACTTCATTTTGTGAATGCTGAACTATTTTAAGTTGAATCTAATTTCTCATCTCGCACTGAGTCATGTTATTGTTTGAGATCAAACATTTTTTCTTTCAAAAGTTAACCTTGATAATGGCAGATGGTAATATCTTGTAGCTTTTATCAATTATGTAACATTGAATAATCAAAATGAGACTTCCTTTCACAATACCCATAGTTCAATTTTCTGTTATTTTAACATTTGATGACTGCCAATTCATTAACATTTGACGATTTTTTGAAATCAACATAGCCTCTTTTGTTTTACATTTATTTTGGTCAAGTTAAATTTGCATAATTTTTATATTTTTATAATCAAATTATAATCAATATTGACATGATTTATTATGAACAAATATAACAGATGGTGAAGGTTTATTTACACCTTTTTCTGATTGTTTATCTTTTTGAATTCTATTATATAAAAACATATGTTCTTTTATTCCCTTCTATAATTTATGTGAATTTTACTGTATTTTAATATATACATATACACACACACACACACACACACACATATATATATATATATATATATATATATTGATTTGAATATATATACTTTGGAAAGAATACAGACATCAAACTTAATTTATTCATATAATTCTATTATACAAAAACATATGCTCTTTTATTCTCTTCTATAATTTATGTGAATTTATTGATTTGAATATTACATATAGTTGGAAAGAATACATACATCAAACTTAAATTATTATATATATATATATATATGTGTGTGTGTATTTGCTTCACTTTAAATAATTTTTTTACGAATATTATTTATTTGTGCATTTGGACATAACTGGAATCACAGGAACTAAATTGTAACATATACTTTCAATTCACTTTAATTTTAATTTTTATTCCTTAAATGTAATTAATTGTAATATATATATATATATATAAACCATGAGTATATGTATATTAATTGTATATATATATATATATAAACCATGAGTGTAAAATATGGCTGTTTAAAAACATTTTTTTTTTAGGAAAAAAAATGGAATAGTTATATTTTATTTTGAGATAAATAATTAATTACTCAAATTTATTCACCAAGTATTTTAACTTGCATTAAAAGAAATACATGTTTTACTAAAAGAAAAAAAAATCTTTATATTGTATTCTAAATTAAAAATCTATTTTTCATATTTATTTCATTATATTTCTAATAAAAGTTTTAATTAGGTAAATATTTACAAAACTATTCATTAATTTTTGAAGTGATAAAAAAACAAGTAACCAAAAAAGATGCATAGATTCAATTAATAAATTTAGAAAACATAGTAATAACAAAAAAATAATAATATAGAATTTAGATAGCTAGATTAAGTTTCATTATAAAAAAAAAGTTTTTAATTAATACTTTTAATTAGTGAAAACTCTAGAAATGTTTAATTAAAGAATAATATGGAAACATTTATTTCATTTTAGTATACAAGCTTAGTAAAATGTGTTTAGGAGTTGTCAAACTGGCCACTGGGAGCTCTGAAACAAAACGAAAAGAGAAATGACAAGTATGGAGAAGTAACAGCAATTGATCTACTCTAATTGGTCACCCCTGGATATGTGGAAGTTGTGTTACAGCAAGATGTGTATTTATGTTATTATTATTAAGAAAATTAGTTATTTGCACATATCATTTTAAATAAATATCTACCTTAGAAATGTAGAAAAAATGTTACCCAATTGTTGCAATTTTAAGAAAATCCCCAAAAGCATGGTGTTTAAAAAACATTTCTACTATAATATGTCTTTTGGATTGTGAACTAGATTAAAAAATAATCATGAATTATGTGGACCATGAAATTCCATTAGCAAACTAATTTTCTGATACAGTATTTTCAAAATATCCTGCTCTATTCAATAAGCTAAAAGCTCCCTCTAATAAATGTATAAATAAAAATGAATTTCTAAATAAAAACAAACAATCTCTTGTAAAAGTAGCTTACAATCTAAACTTTGTCCACTGTCAAATCAAACTCATTTAGAACATAAATTTAGTTAATATGTGGTTAAGCCTGTATTTTTATTTATGGCGTAAACACACACATATACATATAGATGCAACAAACATTAACTTTTAACTATATTAAGGAAATATCATGATAAATTAGTTTTAGTTATCTATTAGAAAGATCAAAACCCCAATTAAAAATAAATTGTACTAATATATATATATTGTGCCCTTGTCTGTAGATCATAGGTAGGGTATTGGACAGTTGTTGGGTGTTCAAGTCTGAGTTTTAATTCTATATTTGCAATTAACTCCCAGGTTTATGAAGAATGCCTGGTTTTTAAATAATTACATATCAAGCTTATCCTGCAGATCCCTCTTCTATGTATTTAAATGGATAAGGTCATACATGAGGGATCAGAGTGACTTCAGGAGTCAACATAGTTGGCAATAATGTTGGCATCAGCATGGGGATTTGGATTCCATAATCAGATTTTCAATGATATGGGTGGCTGAAAAGTTGAGATTTGAAGTAGATTGGCTCTGTCAATAAAATGTGAAGATTTTCTAACTTAATATAAAATGAGCTGATTATATATGTGTGTGGAGATGTGTCTGGATCAACAGGCGAATGCTGGTTTTGCTTTATGAAATATGTATATTGATGATTATCTTTTTTTACGTGAGTGTGGCCATATGTATTAGTTGTATGAGATAGTGTGGATGAGTAGGTGGGTGCTTGAGAAGTCTGAGTTCACATGTCCCTATATTTACGATTAAGCTCAGGTTTTATGAAGGAGAGTGCTTGGTTTTCTAATATTATGTGTACCCTTACTTCTTGATTGTAAAATGGTTTAAAATACAACTAGCTCCAGTTACATTATTCTGCTTAATTAAAATTTGCATAAATATCTTTATATGCATTTATATTATCATATCTTCAATGAAATTTATTATCAATCATCAAAATCAATATAGTTCTAGATTATACTAATTAAATAAATATTTATAAAATTATGAGACTGCGAAGTAAAGTTACAAAGTAATAAGCAGATTTACACTGAGTCAATATCTCCCAAGATACTGTCTCAATGGCATAAGAATACTACCCCTAATTTATCACCTTACCATTACATCTATAGCATTCTTATGGCTTTTAAATGAAATAATTATCTTTACTAATACTAAAATAATTCCTAACTTTTAACTTAAAATATAATTAAATAATCTCAGGTTCTTCTAAGTTTTAAAATAATAATAACTCATGTAAATAAGTATGATGTGGGATTTTATATCAAACTTAAATACACCTAACTTATTTAAATAATAATAAATAATAATACTAATCTTAAAGTGTAATTTAATCTCATCTATTTTTCTTATAATCAGTCATTAAATAAATAATAATCATATGTATATCTTTTATTTCATATGGTATCTTCATTTTAAAATAGATCAAAATCTTATACTTAATAATCTGTGGCAATAAACAATATTGTATTCTTATAATGTGTATTATAATCATCTTATGACCATTGCAATATTTTATGTTCATGTCAATCAATACTTATAAAATAATGTTAAGCAAATATGGTATTCAATTTTAAGTAATAATAACAAATTCAATTTTGTGCAAATATTATGTTTATTTCAAATCATCTGATGTCAAAATGCTGAGGTGAAAAATAAGGAAACTCGACACACTTTTAAAACAAATTAACAAATTTATTTATAATAACTTCAAATAAAATTTATTTACAATATTTACAGTTTATAACTTATAACAACAAATAAAATAAAAAATAAAAATAAGAAATACAAATATAAGAGGCTTACACTGTTATTAACTCATGTACTTAATAAAGAATTACACATTCCTTCAAATGCTATATTAATAATATTACAGTGTATTTTTCTTAAACTTAGATTTTAAATAAATAGTTGTACTTTAATTACTACAAATAACAATATGTTAAGACTATTTATGTAGCATGTGTACATAATGTAGCTTTACCTATTAAATAACTACATTACTTAAATATCATTTATAATATACTATAATGTATTCACTTTATTATATAGCATTGCTTAATATCTGTCATATAAAATCAATATCTCTTTATAATGTAAAACAAATGATTGGCTATAATTATATTCCACCTAATGTAATTCCTGTTATATGTTTTATAAAATATGCATTCTATATCTGTATTATTCAAACATTAATATTTAAATCATTTATCAATTTTTAATTCATAAAACATTACATTAGATAAATTCTATGATTCCTTTCTGTGTAAAATGTTTATTTTACCCTATGTGCTTTACTAACCTTTCCTAATAAATTTCTATCTATAAAACATATTCTAAACTTATTTAAAACATTTTCCGGAAAAACAAATATCAACTTCAAATAAAATATTTATTATCCAAATTACTCAACTATATTGTCTATACTTAGTAAACTTTTCAATCTAAATATAGGCTTCTACTCATACACCGTAACTTAACTTATTCAATAAACAAAATACACAAAAATATAGACTTTAAAATCCTTTTCTGACTTGCAAAATAAAATAATTACTTAGATAAATAATAAACATCATTTTAATACTAAGCATAAATAAAAATATCAAAATTATTTACGAAAGAATCATATAATTATTTCTAAGCCTTTACATAATGTTGTATCATGTTTATATTATAAATTAAAAATTATGCATATTTTAATAAAGTTTGTAATGTATGTGTTTTCATAATATATTTATCCATTCATTCTACAACAACATAATATTCAGTTGATCTAAAGAAAACATATTAAATTCATTAAAAATCATTATACAATATTTTTTACCATAATAATAATATTGAATTTTCTGCTATCCAGTATTCTTGAATTTTGACCTTCATAAAATAAAAATCATTCACATTTTCACTCATAAAAATTCATTAGAATATTCAAATTGTTATATTAATTATAAAATAAGTTTATGTAATTAATTATTATATTATTTTTAAGTTACTATTTAATAAATGTGCCTAACCTACTTTTTAAGGAGTTTAATAATATTTAAATTTTATGTTAAAAATAGAATAAAATAAAAAAATCATATTACATAGTCCAGCGTTGATTTTTGTCCTACCATAAAGTTCTAATAAATATCCTCTGTATAAAGTCAATAAAACACTATTTCCTGTTCCGTTGTATCACGTGTTTCTTAAAAGTTTATAATAAGAATGATAACGTTCTTTTTTCAAAAAATAAAATAAGTTCCAATAAGAAAACAAATAAAATTAAAATAGTTTATAAGTTCTTTGGATCCAATTCTTCATCAATTATTATTTGAAAGTTATTATTTCAACTTAGTTTATAATTAATAAAATTGTCGTTTAATTATTTTCAATTAACTTAGTTAAACGGCTTATTTAACTTAACTTGATTTGGATATCCATGTATTACTTGCGCATTTGTAAATACCATATTCGGTAAGAATTAATTTTTCCATCTATAACGTCCAGCGTTTAGATAACTTTAATAAAATAATTTTTATTATTTTAAGTTTTTTAAAATACTTATACTTATAATATATTTGCCTTTTCAAATTATCAATCTCTAGTCTTTTAAGCATAAAGACTTAACAAGGCAAGTATTTTTTAAAATTACTACCGCTTCTTATATCTTTCCTTAAGATACATATTTTACTTCTATAATTTATCAAAATGCTTTCTTTTACAGAAAGATTTATATTTTTAAAATATCTATTAGTAATAGACAATAGTAATTTAACTTTTGAAAACTATTTATAGTCCAAAATACTATTTTCTCCATCTTGTAGTTTTATGTTCTAATCTAGCGTCTGTTTACTTTTTCCAGCATAAAGTTTCTGATAAATTTCTCCGATCTGTGATGTTTCCATTGATTATTTATGCGTAAATTGAGTTTCGATATTGAGAAGATGATAGGGAATTATTAAAGATATCTACTGCATATTCATTATTTAAACTTTTATAAAATTATATGCCATGACTTACTCTTATAATTTTATAAACTGATTCTTAGAAGCGTTTCCAAATTTACTTAGCTATTTTCTCAATAGCACAAACGACTTAGAAGTTTTATTGTGGGAACCCCTCAACAATTGAATCTAGCTTATATACTGCCAGAAACTCCTTATCTGATTGGTAGGTTTAAACAATCAAAATTTCTTATTTACATATTTACCAACACAATATTAAAAATAAATAATGAACTTAAATAATATTTTAATATTTTATCAAATTCTTTTAAAACAATATTTATCATTTATTCAAATCTATTAAACATTCTTTTGAAATATTATTTTCCACTTGATTTAAATCTTAACTTTTATAAGATCATTTAAAATAAATTAAATCTTTTTTTGTCATGTATTTTTAAAGACAATATTTTTAAAATCAAATTTAATATTTTACATTAATATCTTTATTTTTATCTTGTGATAACTCACGTATTATTTGTAAATTTATAACATGATTTTTAAAATAATTATGCAACTTTTATTAGACAACTTCCACTTGTGTTAAATGTATAACATCTGTTCTTTATAAAAACAAGAGCGGCTTCATAGTCTAGAAATAAACTTAACAATTGCTTTTTTAAAATAAATATTTTTAAATATTTAAGATATTATAATAGATTTTAAAATAATTATTTGATATGATTAAAATCAAATATTAATCTCAATTTAAGTACTTATAATTTAAAATATTTTTATTCACTTTTAACATATATTTTAAATTAAATAAGTAATATTTTGTCTAATTTTA